>BDMB01000006.1:445641-763946 GCA_016859785.1 Macrotyloma uniflorum
TTCTTCTCTTGGTGGTTCTCTTGGTGGTTCCTTTTGGTGGTTCCCTTTGGTGGTTCCCTTTGGTGATTCTCTTGGTGGTTCCCTTTGGTGGTTCCCTTTGATAGTTCTCTAGAAAAGCTTATTTTTATTCTTCAGTCTTCCTTTCTTAAATAGGTGACAGAGCATATCTTTTACATTAATATAATAGATTCTTCAAAATATATAATTAAGAGATTCTTAACCGCTAGTCTATAAAAGATAATAAAATATATTCTTCATTAACACTTACAACTAGATTTATTAGGAGAACTCTTAGTTGCACCATGATATTGTATTTGAACCAAGAACATGAAAGAGGATGTTAAAAAACTAGAACATGTATGTAGATTTCCTAGAATGTATGTCAAATCCAAAACTTTTTAAAATGATGAATTCTTGTAAATTAGACTTTGGTTAATATAGCAGTTCCTAACTTTATATTAACCTCAACATAGATTATATCTTAATTTTTGAATAAGTTTAAATGTAATTATCAAAACAAACTAGGTTTCTATTTTTCCATATAGCTTTTATTTTCATACCTAAAGTGCATTAAGTTTGATGATGAAACTCTAAGATAAAAACACATGCGAAATTGATTTAAGTTGAGATTAGATTGAAGATAATATGTTGATTAAGTCTTTTGTCTAGTAAGAGTTCAAGCATTGTTGAACATGGTGAATATTTGTATAGTTTAAGATCCTTTTGTGTGAGTTGGTTGGAGAGTATTCTTTGTTCTTGGTACCTTGAGAAAATTCAAGTCAAAATGAAAAATTGTTAATAGCCCAACAGAAATCATAAAAAAAACACTGAAGAGAACTTTCAATTTCACCTTTATGCATGACCAATAAATCTGCAGTAAAGAATAGAAAGTATCTGTATAGAGAGATGAAAAACTCTAAGTAACTGAATTCCAAATAAAAGATTGATTTCATAAAAGTTTGTAAGTAGATATAAACCAGAAAGTTATAGATCCTAACTATAATGATTAGAGATTAAATTGTGAAGAATGGGTTAGGTTGTCCATTACCATTAGGTATTAATGAGTGAATTAGCATTATTATTTGCCTAAAGCATTTACATTTTTATACATTATGCTAACAAATGGATGGAGCTAACAGAAGATGTTATTGGAAAAATATCATACTGACTAAAGATGAAACCGAACTATAATATATAAATGAGGTATAAGTCTTATGTTACACCTTATTTTCTAAACCAGTTTAGAATTAGACTCATAATTACTTTTTACGTATATAATATCTATCTAAAAATTGATAAGAGGTGATAAGAGGGAGAAAGTAGAAAGCAGGATCTGATGATATGTATAGGAATGGCATTAGTTTGATTTTGAATAACGAAATTATGCAGGAGCAAAGGTCAAGTTGTGGCTTGTTATGTAATAGTTTGGCCAAAGGAACCAACTGTATGGTGAAACTTGCACATCGCAATAGCGTGGCTACTTGGTGTGGCTTATTCTTCTTCTTCTATATTGTGTGGATCATCACATTGCTTTTATTAGCCCTCTAAATCATGTTGGGTCCATGAGCAATTTGCAAGCGACAAGGTAGGCCTACCAAGTAGATAATCGCTGGACTCGTCCCATGTGATATATACGAACACTGTCTATTGTCTTACTCTTCCAAAGAAGAAAAACATTGTCCAATGTCTAATCTGACAGTGATCTTAGTCTCACCAATGTCGCCTTTTCTCCCTCCATTCATAAATGCTTTGCATCTTCCATGATTAATTAATCAAATCTCCTGTACACGCAATCTAACTCGAGTGCAAGAAAACAACCACAACAAACAAAACCACCATTATCTGTGACTGACTAAGCAATTAATAACTAAATCAAACTTGTCATGCCCTTCATCACCTTTGAAATTGAATGATTGCCACCAGACCCCAAATAATGCATGAACTTGGAAACTTTTTTAGTTAATTAACTACTTCTACAGGGGGGAAAACACATATTTAATGTTTTTTCTCATTACTTTATCAAGGGCTAGAATTATTAGCAGGAAAATGCATACCCCGGTTCCAACTATGTGTGATATTAATCATTTGATTGATTACTTAGAATTTATTAATTAACTGATTACAATTTCCACAAGGGTCCCTTACCATAGAGATTGATTGACAAAAGACAGATATATAAGTGTAAATGATTCAATTATTAATCAATAAAAGAGGGGGAAATTGTTGATTAGGAAGGCCAAAATGTTGGCAGGTGATAGCATAATTCTAAAGTTTCACTAAATCTTTTCACATTGTAAATTAAGGGATTGACAAGGTGAGGTACGATGCCTCAGATTGGCAGGGTAAACAGGTTGCAGGCCTGACATATGGCCCCGCATCAATGTTGCAGGCTTGAAGGTGTTATCTTGTCTGCACATTCTGGCACACAGATCCAATGGCCCAACTCAAATTTTCATATATTTTCTCTTAAACTGTAGCAAGCCATCAGCATGAATCATGAATGTCATTTTCTAGTGGCCTAGATGTATGTGATATTTTCAACTGGTATTAGTTATTGAATGTAACTTCAAATTTCCAAGAACTAGTTCACATGTGAATTTCATAAATCAAAAAGGTATTCTTACATCTAGACTTTGATCATCCATTATTGCTCTAGAATATGCAACTGTGCAAGAAGATCAAGATATAATAGCTATTGGTTAAATTCTGCATACAAATTCATATATTAGTAATTTAAGAAAAACGGCTTTATGTAACAAGAACAATGCCTTGTTTAATTAGTTTGCTTATACTAAATTAAATTGAATCTAAAGACAGAGAGAAGAGTCCTATATGGGAGTTTCTGGCATGTGACAGAACACGGGTTGAAAAGATAAAATCCTTAGCTTTTGTTCTAGATTTAGGGACAAAAGCTATCACTAACTAATATGCATGGAACAGTTAGGGAACAATATTAAAATATTGATGTATAAGAAGCAGAAGGGCATGAAAAGAAAACCAAGATGGCCCGAATACACGTATACAGTACATAGGTTGAGTTCACATGTAGATGGTGGATTTCTGTTTTTCTCGTTTAAATCTTTTCCCCCAACAAAGCACAGATAGCCATCTATTTCAAGCCAGACAGTGTTGACGTGACACCCTCGTAGACCATTAACCTCATGTACAAATTACCATTGTTGTCTATGGATACGTACCTAGTAATCTCAGTGGCATGTTACAATCTTGAGTCTATAAATAGGAGTGAAATGAGCATAGGTATGGCACATTCAGATAAAGAGCCAATTAAGAAATAATAGAGCACACCACAAGTCTAATAGTTTTTCTTCAGATGGCTATTTCACAGAACAAGCGCATGCTATTAGTGGCTTTCGTCATCCTCTGCCTCTTCTCCCCCCAAACTATAGGTACTTCTTTCGTCACAAATTGTCAGAACATTGGATTCAAAACTATATATTCTCATATTTCAATATCCTGTTAATTTCCTTCATGGTTTTATTAATGTGTTTTTTCATTTTTTGTTTATGCAGCACGAAAGTTGAAAGAGAAAAACAATACAACAAGTGGGGATGCCAGCACAGTTCAACATAATAAGGAATCGCATGCTGAAGTATTTAAGCCAAAAGATGAGGATGTTAACGTTGGTGATGTGTTCTCAATGGATTACACTCCAGCCTCGAGGAAACCACCGATTCACAATTAAACACTTGGCAATTTTTGGTAAAGAAAGTATATAGTATAGAAAAATTGTACTAATATTCAAGAATAAGTTGTGCTTTTTTTGTAAAAAGGTTATATTACCTAGATCTAGCTACAACATAAGGTAACTAATAAAAGTATTATCCATTTTTTGGCAACAGTGAAACTCTCGGTCTCAACTACGTGATTGAAATTATCTTCACTTTGTTCGATTTCTTATCATGTTAAAGATCCTTAAAAGGCTAAAACTACAAAAGATAAAGATGATGTTTATGAAGATTTAAACTGCATAGAGTTATTTATTGCTAAACTTTGTTCCTTGGAAACACCAAACCCTCATGAAAACTATACAATCATTAACTCGTCTCCAGACATATGCATGTGTACAGTGTACTACACAAGATAGCCATTTCAACCTATCTTTTATCTTCTGTCCATATGTCATATTTCGTTGTTGGGAACAAATTATTACATATAATTTATGAAAAACAAAATCTCGTTGTGAAGTTTTGCGCAGACCCACACGATCAACCCAGATAAACTTCATTAGTTATCATCCTCGAAGAAGTTCATACTGATACAATATAAAATTCAGCTTAAAGATGGAGACTTGATATTATGAAATGAAAGTATATGTAATATATGTTTATATAATGTTTTATATTATATCCAGATCCACATGCTCTATAAAGGGTGCTATACAAGATCATTATTTTATCATATAAATAGAAGTATCTCTTGGCACAGACATGACTGCTTGTGAAGAGGCCAAAATGTATAATCTGAAGCAACGGTTAATTCATCTTTGTACACTGTTGAAGTCCTTTCCAGATGCAATTATATATTAATAAAGATGGAAGTTTGTTTCAACTTGCAATCCTGTTTGTCATGCACTTTATACTGTTGTTTATTGAGTTCTATGTGGTTGTTGTTTATCAATAGGTTTATGTCTGCATTCGTATTGGTTTTTTCTTCCTCTATCTTTCCTCTTTTACTTAGAAATATTAGCTACAGTTCATGCCCCTTCGTCTTTTATTCAATTCCAAAACGACCAAATAATTGTTCTGACTAGTACATTAACTTTGATTTTCGAAATGGAATCTCCCAAAATCTAGTCCAATTCATGTCTAAGCATGAAATTTACTGTGGAAGTTGATATCACTACTGCATAGAATATTAGAAAAAATACTATACAGATTCTGTGTAATAAATAGTTATTCATGAATTACTTGAATTTGATTTATTAAATGTTTAATCAAACTTACAGATTTAACTATCAAATTATCGAGGTTGAAATTGGACTGATTAAATAAGTAAAATAAGGATACTTTTGTAGGCTTGAAATTCATAATCCATGACTCGTAATCGTAATGCACATACTTCTAATTCTTAACAGCAAATATTAAAATTAATTAAGTGATTATTCTTCTTAAATAATTTTTTTTATTTGAACTCGTCATAATTTTATCTTTTATTCTTATGTCATGCATATTTATGTTAGAGTTTAAATATAAATTCAAATTTAATATGGTATAAAAATGAAAAATTAAATAATATATATAAAAATGAAAATTTTCAATATGCTGTGTAATACAACTTTTTCACATATTCTTCTTTGATAGAACTTCATTGAAACTCATTATAAAGGATGAAGATATAGTTCTTTATTATTTAACATTCTCACATTTTATATATTTGAATCATTTTAAGTAACAAACAGTAGTATCTGAGGTTAGGATGAACTACTTTCTTCATTTCACATATGTAAAATCAATGTTCGAATATAAAATTCAGCTTAATATAATTGCATTGAAGATTGAATTTATTTCATGAATTGTGTACATACAGAAGCAGTAATATCCTCAAAAACTGAACATCATATTTCTTTGTCCAATGTAAATTCCATATTCAATTTCCAACATAAGTTTTATGCTGCAACTACTGCTGCTGAGATGTCCAATTTTTCAAAGGTATTGTTATTGTGTTTGGCTTTATGAGACAACATACTTTCTTGTTCTATACCACTGCAGGTGAAGTTGAATGTCATACCATAAACTCTTTGGATCATAGAACTATCTTTTCTGGCCTAATGACTCAAATCAGATAAAGCCCTTAATTTCCTAATCCCAGAAAACCACAACTTCCCCAAAGCAGCATAATTATCTGGTTTTTAGTTATCTTTTATCTCATAGGAAAACAAGTTTCCCTCTGCATAAAACATCTTCCATTGTAACACTGAAACCAAAGGGCATGCATCAATGTGAATAAAAAGAAAGACAATGATAAGTTGTTTTCTTCATACACTCATCAAAATATGATATTTTTTCAAACTGTAAGATAATTTGTTGACAATTAGCAAAGTATATTATTATTAAATAGGTATGAATGAGATGTAGAAAATTTTAGAAATGTCTGCATAACATTTTCCTAAAAAATAGTGCTTTGAATGGATTGCATTGCATGTGTGTTTGACTGAATATTTTATACAGCAAGGACCCAACTGCCATCAATAAGTGCCTGCTTACCAGTAGAGGAATCAAATCCATCATCATCTGAACTGTTCTGCTGTTCCATAAATGCCACCAAATTTCAGTATTCCTCTCTATTGTAGATTATGATGATTTGGCAAAAATTTCTTCTGTCATTTGTTGCTTTATTGTCAGGTTTTGTCCACTCCCTCCCTAGTTTCCTTGAATGGTAAGACATTCAAAATCAATGGTAAATGTCCCTGCTGCACTATCATCATGACAAAAAATTGGTATACCAAATTAAAAGAATATTGTAATGTTCTCATGGAGAAGTTCTGCATACATAGAATAATGGTCAAGTACATGTCTAACCCATTTAACTGAAGGCACATTCTAATCAACATTTGGTCACTGGGATTCATCAAAAGGAGGGTAACAGAAAATTGAGGCATTGTTGAAAAATTTCACATTGACTAAAAATAAGATAGAATTATGAACTATGAAGTGTAAACCTCATTTACTGAACTGTTTTTGGGAGTATATGAAGTCCATAATTACTGGGAGTATATTAAGTTCATAATCACTTTCTAAGACATTAAAGTATTAAAGTATTGAGAAATGAAAATTTAACCAAAGATTCGAACAGCTATATCATTCCATATGGGCTCTTTTCAACTGAATTCATGAAATCTTCAAAGCATACAACAATCAAACATTTCAGTAGTTCAGAGACTCTACAAGAGTACAGATTCTGGAGAAGAAATGCTAAAATTCAGGTTCATCAAATTCCCATTTGAAAGGAAAAATGACTCAGAAAAATGTGTTTTTTCTTTTCCTTTTTTCTCATTCGAGTAAGCTTCGGTTAAACAAATGAGAAACCTTTAAAAATTTAGGACAAAATTTTATATAATATTATATATTATTATCTATATTCAAATAATAATATATAAATATAAAATATTTATTTAAACATTTATAAATAATCATCTAATTATTTATTTTTCACTCTTTACAATTAATCTAGTAGAGAGATTTTTTTTTTTTGGATTAGGTTTTTTTTCTGATATATCAAATGTGACTAAAGATCCAATTTTTTTGAAGACAATATAGTATAGAAACTAATTGGGCCAAAATCCGGGATGATAGGGAGAGGCCCAGGACAGTGTAAAACAGTGAGGCCCATGAAAATAGTTGAATGGTATGTATGTATGTGGTTCCTTTCTTTGTTTCTAATAGAGTACGCTAGAAGTTGTTCTTCCCTTCTTCCCCTCCTGCACGCAAAGTCTCGCAAACTTCAATGGTTATGGCTATGGTACGCTCCCGCTTTTCTGTGCTAAAGTTTTCCAAATGTTCTTCACACTCCAGATCTCTACTCTTCTTTATACGCTTCCTCTGTTACTACTCAATGTCATTTTGTGTCTCTACTTTTATTTATACCTCCCTATGAAGTTTCTCCCTGTAGGTTTTACAAAAAAACTGGAATGCTTGAATTTGGATTTTGATTAGCAGAGTTGACGATTCTTCTCCTTTTGCAGGGGAACGCAGGGAATTTAGACGCGGAAATAGAGCAATTGCTGAATGCGGAAAAGCATTCGAGGCTCGCCGGTGATGTCGCCGCCACAAGAAATGCCGTCACCGAAATTTTACGGCTGTGTTTCGAAGCGCGTGCCTGGAACACCCTCAATGACCAGATTGTTCTCTTGTCCAAACGACGTGGTCAGCTTAAGCAGGTAAGGGCTCTTTCTTTGTTTTTCTTTAGGAGCGAAAACCTATCTAGTTTTTGAAAGAAGAAGAACCAAATATTTCACAGCAGCTCCAACCCAAATCATATTCGAAGATTCTAGAACATATACTTTTTGTTTTCTTTCTTATTTTAATAAATTTTTTGTTAGGGCTTTAGTTGATGTGGCCATGATTTTCTCAATTTGTTTTGAAATTGCTTGCTTCTACTTCAGAATCAATATTCTATAGAGTTTTATCACTCGCTAGGTATTGTGTGTTAACCGATGTCTATGGAAATTTTTATCCAAATATCAATGGGACATGTGCAATAGTAGTCTATGGAAATTCTTTTATTTCATTAATTTAATCTGAAATATGTTTTAAACTTATCATTGTGACTATAAAAAGGAAACTATGTTTTTTATTTTTGTCAAGAACTTTGCATGCTAGGACCTTAAAGATTTATGTTAGAAAATTAGAGTAGACATTCTGCAGAACATGTGTCTTTCACCACTTATAATTTTATTTTCCATGGTTTGTTTGGAAAATAAATGCTGTACTGGTTTGCTGGAACACAAAGGTAATAGTTCCCTTAGCTTTAGGAGTTGGTTCAGTAGTAGGTTAAACAATTCTTGGTTCAGTTTGCAAAACAATGTCTCAAATAAACTTGATCTGGTAGTAGTTGTTCTACCCATAGTCTTAGTTTCTTACCCCTTATAAACTGATCCTTGAAATTTCACCCTTGTTTTTAACCCTATTCTAAATTGAACACATATTGTTTATTAGGACACTCCCACAGCTTTTTGCATTTGATAAGTTATAATCTATTTGCTTAGAGTATAGACTTTACCTATCTGTCTTGCAATTGATACAAGAAACATGATCCTTCACTCATGAGCCTATCCTTTGTACACAGGCTGTGACAGCTATGGTCCAGCAAGCTATGCAATATATTGATGAGACACCAGATCTTGAAACTCGTATAGAACTCATCAAAACCTTGAACAGTGTATCTGCTGGAAAGGTGAGCATATGATGTTTTCACTCTTCCTTTTTATTCTGCTCCAATGTTGTCTAAGATAAGAAGCACATTTAATTTAATTTTTAATGTATTTGTATCATTTGTTAGATATATGTTGAGATTGAGAGAGCCCGATTGGTCAAGAAACTTGCAAAAATTAAGGAAGAACAGGGACTTATTGCTGAAGCTGCTGATTTGATGCAAGAAATTGCGGTCTGTGTGTATTTTTAGATGTTGTGATGAATTTTTATTATGCACCTTTTGTTCTGGTATGTTACTGGTTCAATTATCTGTCAGGTGACTTACATGATTGGTTCTCTTAACAGGTGGAAACTTTTGGTGCCATGGCAAAAACTGAGAAAATTGCTTTCATTCTTGAACAAGTACTGGACATTCTACTTTTTCCTAAGTAATGAAATTAATTATTGGCCACTAATTTTGCTGATTTGTGTTCTCTTGCATTTTTGTGCAGGTTCGTTTGTGTCTAGACCGCCAGGATTATGTTCGGGCACAGATACTCTCAAGAAAGATTAGTACAAGAGTATTTGATGCTGATGTTTCAAAGGAAAAGAAAAAGCCTAAAGAAGGTGATAATATTGTTGAAGAAGCTCCTGCAGATATACCATCTCTTCCAGAGTTGAAGCGGATCTATTATGAACTAATGATTCGGTAACTGATTCCCTACTTGATGGCTTGTTTTGCTTGTTCAATTCTATCAGTTCAAAACAACATTATCTAATTTTCATTTAGTGACTGTTATCAAATAACTTCTATTTTTTCTTTATCATTATCCAATTGGATACTCTGTCCAATTCTTATAAACTACGATTTACCTAGTACCCACAGCTTTTTTTAATTTGGTTCCTTTTTTTTTTTTTCAAAATCAATTTCAATTATCTGCAAAGATATTTTTATTAATGGTTGTTTTTGTTTCATTTGCTTTGGTGTTGTATTCTTTTGATGCTTACTTCCTGATGATGCTTGCAAACTGATCATAATTTTTTAGTTGTATTATGATGATTTCTGTTTATACTTGAAGGTATTATTCCCATAAAAATGATTATCTTGAAATTTGCCGATGCTACAAGGCAATATATGAGATTCCATCTGTCAAAGAAAATCCCTCCGAGTGGATTCCAGTAGGGCTTCTATTCTATTTATTTGTTATTATCAGATTGTTTTCTTTTTTCCTTTCTAAATATTTTCCTTACATGTAGATCCTGAGGAAAATATGTTGGTACTTGGTTCTATCACCGCATGATCCAATGCAGTCAAGCCTTCTCAATTCCACCTTGGAGGATAGGAATCTGTCCGAGATTCCAAACTTTAAGTATGCCTTCCTACTTGTTTCTTGTTTGACATTTTAGTCATACTTTCCTTCTCATTCGGTGCACCTGTTACACATGTTGTAGGTTACTGTTGAAACAGTTGGTCACGATGGAGGTCATCCAGTGGACAACTCTTTGGGATTCATACAAGGATGAGTTTGAGAATGAGAATAACCTTGGAAAGAATTTGGGTGAAAAGGCAGCAGAAGATCTGAGGGAAAGAGTAATTGAACATGTAATTCCCTCACATTGTCATATTTCTTTTGCCCCCTCCCTCCCTCCCTCCCTCCCTCCCTCCCTCCAATTTGGTTGGGAGGTATTTTGTGAATGTCTTTTTTAGTTCAACACTTCTTGATTTAGGATGTGAGCATTAATGTGGTGTATTTTTGTTTACCTTGTTAGAATATCATCGTTATATCAAAATACTATGCAAGGATTACTTTGAAGAGACTTGCAGAGCTTTTGTGTCTCAGTCTTCAGGTTAGTAATGCTAGTTATGATTACGTTTTGAAGGATTTTCTGTGGTAAATGATTGTTTTTAATGTATTTGGGCAAGTCTCTAGTGTTTCAGATAAATAGCCCAGTTCTTTAACGATAACCAGTGGTAAAGAAGAGCCCTGATTTGGTAGTTTTATGTTATATGATGCTTTAGTCAGGAATAGGCCTACATATAAGCTTTTCAGGGAAACTGCCTCCTTAAAGATTTATTTTTTTCTTAATAGGCTAAATTACAATTTTGGTCTCACCTTTAATTCCTGATTCGTTTAGTCTCCTTATTTTGTTTGGTCCAATTGAACCATAGATCTGACATATTTTTGAAAGTTCCACAAATAATTGAATTAAATTTAAAAATAAATAATAAAACATGCAAAATTGAGGATTAAACCAAAATTTCTGATCTTCTAAAATGTGGGGACTGAAACCATGGAAAAAAAAAGGGGGGGCCAAAGTTGCAAATCAGAACTTAGAAAAGAAACCAAAATTTCTAGTTAGCCTTCTTAATATTATATAAATATATGTGCGTGTTTCCTGCACAGAGTTCTAATAGGTATTGCCCCACGGTTTTATAGTCTACATATGAGTATAGATGTTGCAAACTGTTCAATTTTGTCTTCTATTATGAAGATCCTAACTAATTCTTCTTGCAAAACTTTAGGAAGCTGAGAAACATCTTTCAGATATGGTTGTGTCTAAGGCATTGGTGGCGAAAATTGATAGACCCATGGGAGTAGTTTGTTTCGAAAGAGCCAAGGATAGCAACGATGTTCTTAACTCATGGGCAGCAAACTTGGAGAGACTGCTTGATCTTGTGGAGAAGAGCTGTCATCAAATACACAAGGAAACCATGGTGCATAAAGCTGCCTTGAAGGTTTAAGAAGGTCCATGCCATTATTAGAAGTTACAGGTACAGACTGTCCTTTTCGTATCAAATTTTCTTATGAAAGTAGTGTGGAAATAATTTTTTAATATGATAATGGTTCATTCCTGAACTTTTTCCATTACTATCGATCACAATGCTTCTATCTGGTAACTGCAGGAGAACCCCCATATAAATTTGATTTTGGTGAACCCCTATATAGATGTGATTTTGGACTGAAGGTGCCTTAACAGGATGTTCATTTGAATTGTTGCTGATTAGGTTGGTTAGGTATTGGATTAAACGACAATGCTTTCTTCACTGTTTTATTGTCAATGATGAAATTAGGGTAGAGCTGATATATGCTTCTTAGCGTTGTATACTATGGTGCATACCTTCCCACCGACTTATGACAGGAGTACGGTCTTGTTTATAGGTCAGTGGGAAGAAATTGAGTGCTGAAATTCTTTTGTCCGTTCAATTCTCCCGCATTCCTTGGGCTCACTATTCCAGTTTCTTCTGCATTTTGGATACGGGTGCTTTTTATTTTCCTCCGTTACATGTTTGTAGCTGCATTTTCTTGTTTGAGTATAAAAATTTGGAGTTTGTCAAGGGTGTCTTTGGTAGAAAAGGAAAAAAAATAAAATTAGTAGGAAACAGGATGGATGGATGTAGGGAGGAAAAAGAGAAATAATAGGGAAAAACATAATAATCGATTGCCAGTTTTTTTACGTTGAAAAAGACAGCATTTGTAACGTATATGTATATTGAATGAATAGATTAAAGTTGTGTACTTTGAATATCGTTTTTTCAATTTACCCCAGCTACTTGTTAGAGAGTCACTTTTACTTTGAAACCACCGTGAGAGATTTTTATCCGTTTGGCACAGAAAATTTTCAGTGAAATATCTCCCAACTTTTTATTTGTTGTCTCTATTTCGTCCCAGCAAAGTGTAATTGTTTTTTATTTACATGGCCTTACAAAAATCAGTCTGATCACCATTTTGCATGACCTTGATAGCGTGATTCCTGCTATCAGTGCTGCTTGAGTTAAGGACTATAAAATTTTATCTTAAATGCAAACATCATTACGGAAAATAAGTTAAATGGTCAAAATATGACTATGCAATTACTCATCATAAACGCAAGAGTCATTTTTTCAAATAATATTTAAACCTCATAATAAACGATTGAGTCAATGCTCTTGTGTAAAAGTTATTATTTCTTGAAACTGTTACTTGCACAACATCATATATATTTTTTTCGGTGTTTTACACGCCACAGAGCTCTTACGTGTGGCTTAAGTGTGCAGAGTACTTTCTCTCGTTTGATTGTGAGAGGGACGTGTAAAGATCAAAAGGAAGCTTTAAAATGAATTTTAATTTTCGAGTTACGTTGCTCAGACGCAAGGAAGAATTGTGATAGTAAGGATCTACCAACCTTGTTTCGCACTTAATTTGTTTCTGTTCCATGATGATCTTCACGTGTATCTATGTATGTTCTACCCCTTTACTTTTATTTTGTGAACCTTTTGCGAACGAATTGATGCTTACGTAGTCGAGCAATGTTGAATATATTCCATGGTAGTCAAATCTCAGGATCGTTGCAGTCAAAATCAGGGTTTGCTCGTTAAACTGTATATGGTTCATCTTAACTTACATGTTTGTATACAGGAGTGTTTAAAGGAGGCATGTTTGAACGAAAATTCTAAGTTCAACAAGATGAATATTATAACGCGCCGAATGAATGTTTGAACTTCAAGTTGTGATAACGATGTTTGGATAATTAAAAGGAATAAAAGAATTTGCAAGAGGAAGATGTTGCCTTTCGAGTAAGAAATTCAAGGCTAAAAAAACCATCAAACCGTTCGGTGGAACAAATGTCAAACCCATCTTTCTCTGTCCACGTTACTAACATGCAATGTCTGAAGTGTAATTAGCCATCAATTACTTAAAGCCTTAATTTTAATAGGAAAATAAATCACTATTTACAAATGTATAATTTCAAAATTAGTCTAGGGATTTATTAAAGCATATAATTCATAATAGTAAAACAAATAATGTTAAAACTCAGTGCAGTGAAACAAAAAATGTGTCAAGTTTATCATTAAATGAATTTCTCAAACTTACCTCAAGTCTTGTTTAAAAAAATATCAAAAATCGATCCATAGAAGAAGAAAAAGGTGAATAAAAAAGGCTTGGGACTCCCTTGTTTAATTTTTCCCTAGGAACATGGATTTAATTTTAGTGCCAGCCTAAATAGTTTCTAGTTTGTGAAGCCATAAACATGGCGGTTTATCTTCCTCCATAAACATTGTCAGCCAAAATAATGAATGACGAACGGGATTGAAAATGCAATTACAGAAAAGAGAGGTGGGGCTATAATGGTTTAAATGAAGAGATATAACGAAAGAAGAAAAATACAGAGAGAGACATGAAAAATAAAGAGAAAGAATCATCCCGAGGAAGAAGAGCTAGGAGCAGAAGCTGACCAAGGCGTTATCTGGCTAGAATAAAACGAAGAAAGCGAAGTGTCCTGCGAAGAAGTTGCAAAAGCTGAAGGAGAAGAAGAGGAAGAGGAAGAAGAGTGAAGATGAGAAGGCATGGAAGACGTCACAAACATTCTATCATCATAAAGGTTGGTGGGGAAGCCCGAGAGCTGAAAATACTCGTAAACGTTGCTTCCTGCTTGAGAAGGATGAAGAGGTCGAGTATGCACAACTGGTTCCGTGGACGTTGAAATTGACACAAGAGAAGTGGAAGAATTCGAAACACCAATCTGTGGTTGCCGGAGAGTCACATTCTCAGGGAAGTTCGTTTTGCCTTGTTTCCTCTAAATCGAAGAGCAGCTTCATCGTAGGCTCTAGCAGCTGCCTCCGCCGTGTCAAACGTCCCTAACCACACCCTCGCCGCCTTGAACGGATCTCTTATCTCCGCCGCCCATTTCCCCCACGGCCTCTGCCTCACTCCTCTGTATTTCCTCCTCCCCTCATCCCTCCTCACATTCTCTGTCGTTCTGTATTCATACACAGCATTTCCCATTTCCCTTGTTATTCTGCTACTGCTTGTCAAATTGTTTGAACATTCTCCACCTGTTATTATAATGCATTTCAACCTTGAATACTGTTCTATTCTATGTATATATACAATTAAACAAAATATTATCATTCATCACCATACCCTAATAGTATTATTCATCATAAGAGAAAATTGAAGAAAGTAGCATAGATGGTAAAGATTTTAACATGGTGCTTACTTCTTGGTATAGAACCGGCGTTTGAGAAGGATGGTGTGTCATGTTCCCTAGTTCTCTTGTGAGAAGAGGTGCCAAGAACATAACTAGAGGGTGTTGTAGAAGCAGAAGAAGGCATGGTTGGTGTAACAGCACCATCATGATGATCATGAAGAAACACAGAATCAGTGGTTGTTGGAACATCTCCGGTGACAACATGGGTCAAAGCTGAGACCATAGCAGACATCTCTCTCTCCCTATTCATACCCGGAAACAGCCTAGACAATGCGAGGTTGTTCATCATCCCTTGGTTATTGTTGTTGTTGTTGTTCTTGTCAACCTCGTTTTTCTCTCTAGGATTTGCCACCTTCGATAAACACGTGTAAACTCAATCAAAGACACTTCAATAAAGGTCCCTTGTTTCTTTTCTGTGCATGCAGGAACACCCCTTCAATCCCAGAACCCCATGAGTTGTCTGATATATATACGAAATGATGGAAAGGTTCAAATTGTTCGCAGGCGCCGCCATACGAGATTCAGTCGGTGGTGATTTATTGAACACCTCACAGCTGTAAAACTTCTCTCCTTATTTACTAAGTAACTGAAACACGACAACCATTGTTATTTATTAAATTAAATACTAAGATGTTTGACCATTTTCTGCTAATCAATTTCTCTGACTTTTTTCTTTCTTTTTTGCTTAACACAATTTATAATAAATGCTGCGAAATTAATTACAGAACTTACTCATTCCTTCCATTTACAGAACTTGAAGAATGTGAAATGTGAAAGCATAAAGTTGCCGGCGCAAGTGTTGTGTGTGGAGAGAACCTCCATTGGCGGTTTTGCATTGCAACTGTGTCGGACTAGTCGGCAAAAAGTGAAGAAAAAGGAGACACATGTAAGAGCCGACATCACAGATAAATAAAAAATCTGATACAATTTTCTAACAATAATCTAATCACTTCATATTTTTAAATATTATCATTTTTCACCAAATAAAATCTCCATTTTTGTTTGGTGTGAGATGTTATTTAATAATAAACTCATAGCATGGGGTACTTAGTTGATAGGGATATATCCAAGAACTAAATTTAGCAAGTGGTGTGACCCACAAGGTGCCATATATGGTTATGCCCTAAAGCTTTATCAATTTCTCACCCAAATCCTCTTTTTGTGTCCATCCATTTCCCAGAGGATATCTCCTGGACAAGGATGAATCCCCCCAAGGTCCCAAACTAGCCAAAGGACCCACCTTTTTTTCTCTCTGTGTGTGTAAAGGAAGTTGCAGAAGAAACTCAACACTATTTTAGAACAACCTCATACAGGTAGATGAATAAACATAGTGCACACTAGTTATGTTCACATTCCTTTTTTTTTTTTCATCAATTTTAAAATATTTCCACCATTGATGTTCCATCCAAACAGTTAAATATGAACAAACCCTTATCCAAAATTTAGTGGGAGATGGGATGGGGAAAGGGGGGTGTCAGAACGTGTAAAGTTCAGGTTTTCGTAATAAAAAATACTATGATTAATCCTTATAAATCTTCCCTTTTATTTATTCAATATTCATTTAATACTAAAAAAATTATATTTTCTAAATTGACGAGTAATATTTAAAAGTAAAATATATAACTTTTTTTTTCATAAATTTTGTATATTTTTTATAAAAATTTTATTAAAAGATTTTTATAAAAAAATTTCCCACAAACAAATTGAAATTTTTTTCATAAATTTATAAATAATTTTTTTATAAAAATAAATATATAAAAAATAATTATTAATTAATTAATTTTTTTTAAAAAAATCAATAAAAAGTATTTTATAAATAAATAAATTTAATTTTGTAGTATAATAATAAAATAATTTATTTCAAAATAAGTGTTAAGTCGTTTGATGTGAGGTTATGAATTTTTCTTTTCTGATTTGTATATATAAATATCAAGATCCTTCTTTTTACTAGTTTTTTCTTAAACAAGACAAAATTAATGTCCAATTAACAAGTTGCAAATAATTAATAAATTAACTCTAATTCCGTCGAAGAAAATTAACTCTACCAAAACAAGTTAACGCAACCAAAGAAAAGAAAAAGTAGATGAAGAATATTTCTTAAATAATTTGTAAGTGAAAATTTCAAGATTAACGTTGTGTTTTTAAATTAAATTAAAGTCAAATATTCTCTTATTGAAAAATTCTGAAGATTACGAAGTCAAAAGAGAGAAAAAGTATAAAGAAAATCAGCTAACGACAACTGAATAACAATACTAGTGTCACAGTCAACTCTAATTTTTTTTTAACTTTAAAACATCTAGATATATATTTTTCTCAATAAAAATTGTGATCTTACATAAAAAGAAATATTTAAAATAGGTTCTAAGAAAAAAAAAATAGTTATTACAGTAAAGTTTAAAAAAAATGTTAGCATTTTCTTAGAAAAACACACTTCTTTAATTTTTGTTACCCTATTTGAGTTTTATATAAATATATAAACTTTAACAAACTTTATTATAGTATTTACGAATTTTTGAATCGACTGTTATAAACTTGAAAGGGGTCAAATTCAAAGCTGGCCTTTCTTTATATAAGAGAAATGATGATGCAATTTATATTAATATTGATTACAAACATTATATAAAAAATCAAGATTATGATTATGGTTTAATCATTGTCTTGGTAAAAGGGTAATTTTATTTTAAAACCAGCAGATGAATTAAATTTCCTTTATATATATATATATATATATATATATATATATATGTTATATTTTGAAAATTTATATTAATAAAAATATGTTTCCTTTTTTTAATATATATAAATATAAATTATTATATTACCTTTATTTTTAATAAAACTTAACAGAAACAATAAGATAATATATAATTAGATTTTTATAGTTAGATTAATAGAAACTATATTTTATACAAAGTTTTCACTAAATGTAATAGTTATTATAAGTCACACGTAATTAATTTTCTCCTTGCTCTACCATCGAAAAAATAAATAAATATGTATGTTACATTGTACATAAAAATAGAATTAGAAAATAATTCATATAATTAATTATAGAAATAGTAGTCTTATAATATTTTAATAAAAATTATTTATCAATAAAAATATTATTTTAATATATAGATTTTAGGTTGATGAATAACTGTTACCTATATAATGAATATATTTCAAAAATATTCTTTTGAATTAGGACGAGTGTCTAAATATAATTATATTTGAATTATTTGTTTATATAAATATTCTTAATTAAAGATTATAATTAATAATACTGTAGAAAATATTACACCGACAATTTTTTGAGATGCATCGTATATATATATATATATATATTTAATATTTATTGTTCAATATAAATATATTATGTGTAATAAAAATAAGCGATTTTAATTTAATATAATTATTGTACGATACATATAATTATTTCAATTTAGTAAAAAATATAAACAATGTTTAATACGAAATTTGCGTTAACTGAGTTTCGTGGTAACTCAATTTTAGTGGATTGAGAATTTATTGGAGATTATCAATTTAGACCGATACCTCATTGAGTCAATACTATAATACAAGACTGTCGTAAAACTGGTTAATACCTATTTGATATAAATATGATACGATAATGTTATACGTTGGTCTTGCAATAAATAAATAAATAAATAAATATATATATATATATATATATATAAATTCTAATATTATTAACCCAAATAATTTATTTAATTATTTTATTTTATTTTTATGCTGAGTGAAAGTATAAATTATGCTCTTATTAATCAAAGTACATTTTTTTCAATCCAAAAGTCTAAATTTAAAATATCTAAACTGAGATCTTGTGCTATCTTATTCAATAACTTTTTCAATTGGTAGATGCTACCAAATTGGTAGATATGACATTTTCTGAAGAACAAAACGTGGTTGAAAATTGAACAGCCATGGATACAAATACAAACACCTTTTGCTCAACTTGCACTTCCACATGGTTTAGGGTTTCTTTGAAGAACCCTAAGTCAACACCTAAAGTAGGCTCAATAATGAAATAATCAATAAAAACAAATAAGAAGTATCCATGGTCAATGCACAATTGCAAAGGCAAGTTTGAAATTGATTTATATTTATTTTGGATTTGTCAACCAATTATGGCCTTTCATTGCTCCCAAAGTTTTGAAAAAAAATATGTGACTACAAATCATTTAATTCAATATACGTCAAACCAAGTTTTGTTTTTTTATTTTTTTTCCAAAGTTTTGGTCATTTCATTAACTCAATTCCACCTCACTTTTCCTTTGAAAATCTTGAAAAATATTTGATTTCCAACCAAAAATATTTTTTAGACCACCTCATTGGACTTCTAAACCCACTTTTTTAAATCAATTTTAACACGTAAAAACAAATTCACCTTCAAATCTATTGAACCTCTTTTTTTTTTTTTTCAAATATATTTCTTAACTTTAATTTTAATATTAATTTTATCATGGCCTAAAAAAATCTCCTTACCAATTTTAAACAAATTTTTTTATCTTTATATATCTTGATTAATTATTTTTAATCTATGATTTTCATTTTTAAGTAAGATATGTTGGCATTTAAATTGTAATGATGACATTTTAAAATATTAAATATAAAATATAAAATATTAATCGACCTTTAAGATAATTTTGAATAAATAAAAGATACAACTTGTTTTTCTATTAACATTGCTGCTGGTAATTTCAAATTTAAAAATAATTCTCTATTAAATACTAATTTAATTAATATAAAAAATAGGTTCAAAATCTACATTTTTCTTATTCTTTTTTTAATTTATTTTATATACTAAGTGACCCAATAATGATCACCTAAGAGTTAAGTTAAGAGAAACAATAAACTAAAAGGTTACCACATCTTCAGCTTTTAAGATTGTTTTGAGGACGTGAGGGCCCAAATCTTCTCTTCTACTCCACTCCAAAATTGTGATTTGGATCAGTCATAGGCTTGATGTTGGTCATTTATTGGATCAAACACTTTTCCACTTAAAGCCCAAGTTCTCTTTTCTCATGTGCTTTTATGCTATGGTTTTTCATAACTGATTAATTTTATGCTACTCTCTCTTTTGTTTAGGTTTAGATGATTAGGTTTTCAATTATTAGTTTCCGATTCTTTCCACAGAAGTTTTCAAGTGCCATTAGAACTATTACAAAAGTGTACATCTCCATTGTGGTCCTCAAAGATATATGTGGCATCACATCAGTTGTACACTTGTAATTACACCAAATTAGTCCTCTAAAATATGACATAAAATATGTCTGTCACCGTCATGTTCTTGCTATCTAATTGGTTTTTGAAGAATGAAAATGATGGCATTAGTTCTCATTCAATGTACAATTTGATGCCACTGATTAATAGAGGATTAATGTATTACAGATCCACTCTCTGTGGGCTAGTGCTGAGGGCTTTTGGTAGTTTGCAAAAGGTTACAATTTTAACAACAAAAGAATTATTTGTAGTTGTTTTGTGCAGGTGGTGTGGTGAAACTTCTGGTTTAGGAGTGGAACAATGAATTTCCAATTCTGATGGATATCCAAAAGGGACTCTTGGGTGAAGAATTCTTCTGTACTTTGTATTAGCAATTGTAAACTCAAGATTACTTTTACTTTAACTCCTAATCAAGATAACTATTGTTCAATGATAGAGTTTGGCATGTTAAAATGTAGTTCGTTCGAGAGAAGAGAAGATACTGCAACACTAGATGCATGGAAATCTAGTGTGGGATTATATGACCTGGATTCTCCAACTAAAATAGCTAAATCTTATGGTTTCCTTGTATTTCCTTGGCCATTTAGCCTAAATAGCTAATGGTAATCTATCAAATGGTAGAAAAACTGCAGACATGATGTAGAACAAGAGAGTTGGACTCTCAATGCCTTCTATTCTACTGATACAAAAGTAGCGTGCTATAAATATAGCATCACCTACAGTATTTATGTGACAGAAAAAATAGATGTCCAACTTGGTAGAAACTTGTGTAGACATGGTGTTAGGATGATGGAGCATTGTGGTTAACCTCCTGTTTGAAACGAATTGATTGGTAGCAGAAAGTCGTACTTTTTATGACTTTTTACCAGTTTTTGTGACAGAAATCTTGATTCTTGTATGTTCCCAACACTTACATTCTTTTTTATCTAGCTTATTCTTTCCCCTTTATATATTAGTTTACTTTTTCACAATAAGAAATCTTAAACCAAAAAATCTGAGATACTTAAAATATAATAAAATTAAAAATAATTCTTCTTACAAAACTTATTATATATATGTTGAAAAAGTAAATGGGGTGACATGGCCCCTTTCCACTTCAAAGAATTTCCCACCACTGTTTTTCCATATCTATTCAAACTCACACTTGTTCGTGACACAGGTGACAGCAACGTAATCCTTGAAAATACAGTTCCTATATTAAAGTGTCTCTTAGTCATTTCTAATCAAAATTGGTACTTCTGATGATACTAAAAATTTCAGGCAAGAAACTCCTGAACTTTCTGAGTTTTTTGGCTTGTAGTGCAGGTGTAGTAGGTCTTGTTATATAGGCTGAAAGAAAGTCACATTGAGAGAAGCTTGTTCATCTATAACAAGATTGTCGAGAATCTTTTATTTACCATTCTTTTCATATTTTTTTTCAGTACGGTGGACACCTTTTGGAGTCAGGACACATTATTCTTGATTGTTAGAAAACGTCCTTTTTAGTTAGGCCAGAGCATGTCTGTTTTTGGAACGTTTTTAGTGTTTTCAAAGTGTTCAAAAAATAGATTCTTGGAACCTCTATTAACGCGGAAAAGTCACCCTCTGAAGTCTGAACCTGCGATTGAAATAGGGTGCTACTAAATGGGGTTCTTTGACCATGATATTGCAAGAACAGAAAAAAAGCAAAATTAAAGGATCCCATTTTTGCCAAAGAACTCATAACTCAGATTGTCATTAATGGTAACATAAGGGTACTTGGTTCATGTAGTTACCATTCATTATTTTGCATTCAGAAGGGTCCAAAGATATTTTTTTTCATTTCATCATTATTGTTTTGAATAAGTATATCTAAATTCTCAAAAAAGGAAGAAAAAAGAAAAAGACTTGTTGGCGGCTACAAGAGAAGTCGTTGAGGGAAAGTCGAGTTATGGTGACCTTTTGGTGTTGCTTTCTGGATTGATGAAAGCATTAGGGCTTTCCCAACAAAGAAAGAAAAGTTGGCTTTTGCTCTCTCTCAGTGACGTGTCCGCCATTCTCACTCCATACCTTCCTTCCCCGTTCTTCTTTCCTTCTTCTTAAACCGAAAACGAAACCTTAAACTAAAACCAAAACCAAAACCAAAAAAATAATATTAAAAAGCTTCCTTTTTCTTAGTCTTCCACGAACACCCCGTGATCTTCGCCTCACTGTTACCAATCATTCACACGTAACAAACGCTGAACTCACTCACTTCACTTTTGTCGGCGAAACCGAACCCGAAAAGATGCAAGTTTCCTCCTCGTGGTTCGGAACCTTACCTCTGGAACCTTGTTCCACCTCAACCACATCGTTTTCCGCTACCTCGTACAACTACTCCCGCTGTAGTAACGTGTTATTCACGCGCCGTGATCGGCCACCGTTCCCTTCTCTCTCGTTTCTCGTCTCTCAGAGAAAAGGGTTCACGCTGACCTCGCTGGCACCGATCAGAAGGACGAGGAAGAGAAGAAGAGCGTTGAGTGTTTCCGCGGTGTTCGAGCGGTTCACGGAGAGAGCGATAAAGGCTATAGTGTTGTCGCAGAAGGAAGCCAAAGCGCTTGGAAGCGAATTGGTTTACACGCAACATCTCTTGTTGGGGCTCGTAGCTGAGGAGGATCGCTCCTCCGATGGTTTTCTCGGGTCTGGTATCACCGTCGAGAAGGCGCGTGAGGTTGTTCGCGGTGTCTGGCATCGGAACAGCTCCGCACGTGGCGGGGTTGGTGATGATAACAAGGCAAGTGTCACGCAGGTTCCATTTTCCGTTAACGCGAAGCGCGTGTTTGAGGCTGCGGTTGAGTATTCAAAGTCTTTGGGACACAAATTCGTTGCCCCGGAACACATTACTGTTGGTTTAGTCAAAGTAGATGATGGAAGTGTTAGTAGGGTCCTTTACAGGTATAATTCGATACCGTGGATTTATTGTCCTAACCTTAGATTTTGTGTTATGGTTGTATTTGCAGTTCTTGATATTGTGAAAAATTGCAGATAAACACTATTGATGTGACAGTAATTATGATCATGATGCGGTCACAAAGGCAAACGTAGGCTTGAGATTTTAATTTGTGGTTGCATTCATTGCTGCAGTTCAGTCACAAATATTGATATGGTAGAAAATTAGAGACAAATGTGATTTATGCGGCCACAATATATGCAAGATGTATGTTTAGAATTAAAAATGTGTGTAACTATAATCTTTTACAATATAAAACTATCTATAACCATCAACGGTCATGTTTGTAGTTTCTTGATATTTGATGTTGTAGAAAGAAAATTGCAGACAAATGTGACTAATGAGGCTTTAATATGTGAAGGATTAAATATGTATAGTTATAACTTTTTTTGCTATTGATGTTGGTAGTATACAAATATGATTTCAGATTGGGGACAAATGGGAATCAGTTGGCAGCTGTGGCATTCTCCAGATTACAAAAGGAGATTGCTAAAGATGGTAGAGAACCTAATATGGTGTCCAAGGGGGTGCCTAACAAATCGGTTTCTAGAAAAGGTTCTGATGCTGGAGCCTCTGGCACAACAGGAGGTAAGAAAATGGTATATAAGTCTGTTGTTTTGTACTTCTGTGTTTGAAGGCTGAGGCCTGAGAAGAATTTTTTTGTCATCATTTTCTGGTTATCAGAGGAGAGCCCTCTATCACAATTTTGCGTGGATCTCACTGCCCGTGCAAGTGAAGGATTAATCGATCCAGTTGTTGGCCGAGAAGTTGAAGTTCAGAGAATAATCCAAATACTGTGCAGGAAAACAAAAAGCAATCCCATTCTTCTTGGTGAAGCTGGGGTTGGAAAAACTGCTATTGCGGAGGGGCTGGCACTTCGCATTGCTAAGGCAGATGTTTCTCCCTTTTTATTGGTATGTGTCTCGATAAGTGATTGGTGTTTCTAAAGTTTTCTTTTCTGCTCTGCCCTTGTGTATGTGTGCTTTATGCAATGTGATTTTACTCTTTGCTTTGTGTTTATGCAGACAAAGCGTGTGATGTCCTTGGATATAGCCCTATTAATGGCTGGAGCAAAAGAAAGAGGAGAGCTAGAGGAACGCGTTACAAAGTTGATAAAAGAGATAATACAGTCAGGTGAATACAGTGTAATTGTTGGAGATCTCATGTTGACTTAAGATATGAACAAATTATAGTATATTAATGGGTGTGAACTTCATCTGATAAGCTTATTTTGTAAGATTTAGTTAGGTTTGAAGTCTACTTTCTAAGTAATATAAAAGAATTTATAAGAGTTAGATGATCACATGCTTCATATGCTTGAAAGGATTGTTTTAGCTCTCACTGATTATTCTTGAAATGCAGGTGATGTCATTCTCTTCATTGATGAAGTTCATATACTTGTTCAGGCAGGAACAGTTGGGAGAGGAAATAAGGGATCTGGCCTTGACATAGCTAATTTACTTAAACCTGCACTTGGACGGGGTCAATTTCAGGTGATTATTAGTTAATTCTATTCTGAATGACTCTTGAAGATAAACACACTTTCAGTTTGAGGGCTGGTGTAGTGTAAACAATTACTAATAACATATAAGATTAAGGTTAAAGGTCAAAATATATGGTTACTACTTACTACACAGCTACAGGTGTCTGTTACCTCTTACAATGTAATTGTACTGAATAAGGTCATCAATTTACATTTGGAAACTGCAATTCGAGGTTGAGATTAGTAAGAAAGTGTCTTTATGAAAATTTGGGAGGTTATCATACTTCTTCTTAGACGCAGCTTGGATTATATCATATGTTATCTCAAATGAATGGCCATGGAGATTACTTGGAGCTGGAAGAGATATGAATCATAAGGGTGCTAATTGTTAAATATCTGGCTTTTTATTAAATTATGAAATCAAAAGGGTATATGGATAGAGAATTTCTTTCATTAACAGGGCAACCTGTTAGTGAAATGAGGGAAAAGTTGTATGTTCAATGATGCTTGAGTGCTAACATTATGATTGTTAAAAATAATTATATTCAATAATGCTAAAATTATGTTGAGTGCTACAGACGGGGCAGCTGCTTTGCTTGGTTGATAAGCGATAATATTGAATAACTTATTTCCTGTTAATGCTTTTGTTCTGTTGGAATTTTCATTTTTCCTTTTTGCTGGGAAGAGAATCATGGGGGGGAGCAGTTCTGAATTTAAACTCTTTGAGTGAAACAACCGTGAAGAGAAATAGTTCTGGTCTCTGATGAATTTTCCTTTTATCCATTTTATGGTGCATTTAGTATGTCATTCAAAGTTATTATGTTTGTATAAGATGGGAAAATATATATTTTTCTTAATAATCAAGAGTGATAATACAGTATACATACATACCATAGCTTGTCTGCAATTCATAGTGCTCTAACTTCATCTTCTTTGCAGTGTATTGCATCAACCACCACAGATGAATACAGACTTTATTTTGAAAAAGATACAGCATTGGCTCGACGGTTTCAACCTGTTTGGGTTGATGAGCCGAGTGAGGTTGTACTCCGTTTTATGCCTCTATCATTATATGCCATCATTTTAATCATAATTTTATTTCTCATTGGACTGCACATTTCACTATATAGGATGACGCGGTTAAGATCCTTACGGGCCTAAGTGAGAAATATGAGGCACATCACAAATGCAGATACACAGCAGAGGCTATAAAGGCTGCAGTTGCTTTATCAGCAAGATACATAGTTGATAGGTATCTACCTGATAAAGCTATTGACCTCATAGATGAAGCAGGAAGCAGAGCTCGTATTGTTGCCTTTAGGAAGAAAAAGGAACAAGAAACTGGTATTCTTTCTAAGCGCCCAGCTGATTACTGGCAAGAAATTAGAGCAGTCAAGTCCATGCATGAAATGGTAATGGCATTGCTTCCAGTATTTTCCTGTTGCTTGTACCAGTCGGTTACAGTTTTATTTTATGATGACATTTCTTTCCTATGGTTCAGGAGAGCAAGCTTAAATACTATGGCGCTTCCAACATTGACGAGAACAATGAACTCATACTGGATTCATATTTATCTTCTACAATCACTGATGATGAGTATGTAACTTGACCTCATAATCAGAGGGCACTCATTTATGTGTGCCTGGATTTGATTTCTGGGTGGCTAACATGTCTTGTTTTCTCTTTAGACCAATAGTAGTTGGGCCAGAAGATATAGCAGCAGTTGCTTCCCTCTGGTCAGGAATTCCTGTGCAGAAACTCACTGCTGATCAAAGAGTTCTTTTGTTAGACCTTGAAAATCAACTTCGTAAACGTGTGGTTGGACAAGGGGAGGCTGTTGCTGCCATTTCTAGAGCTGTGAAGAGATCCCGGGTGGGCCTTAAGGATCCTGATAGACCAATAGCTGCCATGTTATTCTGTGGTCCTACTGGGGTTGGGAAAACAGAACTTGCTAAATCTTTGGCTGCATGTTACTTTGGATCGGTAAGACATTACACAGTACACCTTAAACAATAACATTTAGTGAATTTTGTTGTTTGACTTCTTTTTAACGGTCTGAAGTGATTACGTTGTGGTCAGCACATGTACTACTTATTGTTCATCTTTTAATAGTTAGCCTTTCATGTAAATTGTTTCAGGAGGCCGCCATGGTACGATTAGACATGAGTGAATATATGGAACGGCATACAGTGAGCAAATTGATAGGATCGCCCCCAGGTTATGTTGGTTATGGAGAGGGTGGTGTTTTAACAGAAGCTATTAGAAGAAAACCATTTACCGTGTTATTGCTTGATGAAATAGAGAAAGCTCATCCAGATATATTCAACATTCTTCTTCAAATTTTGGAAGATGGTCAACTTACTGATTCTCAGGTTTGTGAATGTGGATGTGAACCTTAATCTACTAGCACTGTCAACAGGATTTCTCAATGTTGAACTTTTTTCCTTGAATTTCTATTTCTTCCTTTTCTGCTTCTTTGCCAATTAAAAGTAAGCACATGTATCAATGTAGTGTGGAGTTTATGATGCTGTTATTGTCCTAATGTTTCTGTTTAATGTTTGTAAAACTGCTTAAACAGGGTCGCAGAGTTTCATTTAAAAATGCATTGGTGGTAATGACTTCAAATGTGGGGTCTGGTGCAATTGCTAAGGGTCGACACAACTCCGTAGGTTTCTTGATTACAGACGATAAAACAACATCATACAATGGTTTGAAGTCGATGGTAATTGAAGAACTAAGACAATATTTTCGTCCAGAATTGCTCAACAGGATAGATGAAGTGGTAGTGTTTCAACCCCTCGAGAAGTCACAGGTTCGTGAAGTTCTGATTATGATTTTATAGCTCATTGATGATGGTTACTTGCTAGGCTCTTCTAGCATATTGAGTCCTGATTGTTAGCAATAATTTTGATTTGTTCTACAGAAACCAACTGTTCAAGCACCCCAAGCATCTTATAATGAATATAGTTTTGCTATAATTTTAAACGAGTAAACCATCATATTGGTCTAGAACACAATACCATTTTAGATTCTGAATATGAAAAAGAAAATTTATTCCTTGAAATTAGCAACAGTCCATTTCTATCCCTCCATAATAATAAGAATCTATCAATTTGATCTCTGAACATAACAACAACTATTTTGTAGTCCTTAAATTTAATGTACGTAAGTTAATTTGGCCTCTAATACTAAAGAATGGCAATTATCAAATTCAAAAACCAAACTGATAATAGTTAAGGACTAAATGAACTCATTCTGTCAATCTCAGAGAGTAAATAAACTAAGTTAATTGACAATTGTAGAAGTTAAAGACTAAACTTTCTGTTTATAAGATCAAATTTAGGGATATGCTTCTTCAATAGACAGTAAATGATTTTATTGTTGTTATTTTTATTTTTATTTCAGTTGCTGGAGATACTGGATATGCTTCTTCAAGACATGAAGAAGAGGGTGTTGTCCCTAGGAATCCATGTAAAGGTATCTGAAGCAGTGAAGAACCTTGTGTGCCAGCAAGGGTATAACCCAACATATGGTGCTAGGCCTCTGAGAAGGGTCATTACATCACTAATAGAAGATCCACTGAGTGAGGCATTCCTTTTTGGAGAGTGCAAACCAGGAGACACTGTCCTCATTGATGTGGATGCTAATGGTAACCCCTTTGTCACAAATCAACTTGATCAGATTGTCAACTTATCTGACTGACACAACCACAAGCCATGTCTGTGATTAATTACTGTACAGAAATAGTAGTATGATAGGTATACATACATACATACAATACACATAATGACAAATATTTTGTCTCTTCCTTAGCATAGCTATTTGATTCTTATGTAATGAGCAAGCATACCACATCAACCAACATCAGATGTCGGATTTATTAAATGTGGCAACACATTATTCCATGTAAAACTTTTGTCTACAAACATTCTATTCAAATTAAATTCATTCATAAAAGTAAACATATATACCTTCTATAGTTGAACAACTTCTTTGAATGTTGACAAAATTGATCTTATATAAATTTCTTGTTAAAATTGATTTTGAAGTGGTATAATTTATGTTTGCTTCATGAAATGATAAAGGATGTATCAAACATATATTATATTAGTAATCTTCTTAATATTTATTAAATTTTAACTTAAAATCAATTCATATTAAATAAAATGAAATAATAAATATATAACTTACATTTTTAAAATTGAGATAACAGATTTTGGATTTATATTTCTTTTCATAGATGATGCTTCGAGGCTATTAGAATAAACATTTAATATTTGTGTTATTAAACTATGTTTTGTTATAAGTATTTGGCAATATTTATATCTGTGCCATAAATGTTATTTTATTGAATTTTCACCATTTAATAATTTTTGTCATCAATAATTTTAATAATACTTTTTTTAAAATTAAAATAATCTTAATTAGGGTATTTAAATCCAAATTAATAAAAAAAACTAAAAATTAAAAATAATCGAAATTGAATTATTTTTGGATTTTTTAAAAAAAATTTAAGTTCAATTCAGAATATAAATTACTAAATTATTTAAATATAAAATTATATATTTAAAATTAATTTACTATTGAAAGTTATTTTATATGTTATTTTATTATATAAAGTACATTTATTTTTATTAAAATATAATAATAAAATTTATGATTTATTTATAAATATGAGAATAATTAAATTTATAAATATAATAATAATAATCATACAAAGAAAAATTATAATATATATTTTTATTTTATAATTTTTTATTATGAAATGTATAATAATTTTTTATAAACAATATTTTAAATTTTATTTACCAAATTTATAATAATAAAAAATAGCTAAAATAAATTTCTTGTATTTGAAATAAAATAACAAAAAAAAATACTAAAATCACATTAAAAATTAAATATTTTCAAAATAGTAACATATCAATTTAAAAAGTATATCAATAGTGAAAAATCAAGTTTCTCTGAAAATAAAGCACTAAAAACACATTTTTCTAAAAAGTAAAATAAAAACTTTTAATTTATCTACTTATGGGCCCTTGCAAGTAAGATGCATAGGCCCATCCCTCAATATATACACATTCTTCCTTCAATCAACCTGTGTTCCTAAGGTACCGGAGAGTGCAATCAATTCCTCTTTTTGGCGCAAATTCTAGGGTTTTGCTTTTCATTCTCAATTGTTTACAAACCATGGTCACACCGGAGATCCTCACAAACGAACCACCACCGTCGCCGTCGCCGGAAAATGAAAATGACGCTGGAGATAAATTGGCGAAATCAGTGAACGAACTCAGCAACCTCTCCGTTGCCATACAAACCTTCAAGAGCAGGTACGACGAACTGCAGAGACATCTGGATTTTATCGAACACGCCATTGATGCAAGGACGAAGGAATTCCAACTGTCAGGGTCCAACTCCTCGCCGAATGCGAAGGTAACAATTGAAACCAGCATTCCTTTATTAGACAGTAGCAAATCAGATTCAAATCCGAAGCCAAAACCTAAGGCGGAAGAGGAAGAAAAGAAAGAGAAAGGAGAAGAGGAAGAAGTGAAAGATAAACTTAAAGAAGAAAAAGAAGAGGACGAGCTTCTTTCGCTTTGCAAAACTATGAATAGCCGCGGCCTGCGTAAATACGTGTTATCGCGTTTATCCGAAACGGCGTCGCTTCGGGAACAGGTTCCCGTTGCGCTGAAGATTGCGCCGAAGCCTTCGAAGCTCGTGTTTGAATGCATTGGGAGGTTTTTCCTTCAGGGTAGCAAAGCGTACACGAAGGACTCGCCGATGATTCCCGCGAGGCAGGTTTCGGTTCTGGTTTTGGAGTACTATTTGCTCTCTGGGTGTGTTGGTAAAGAGGAGGAAGTGGAGGCTTCGCTAAAGAAAGAGGCCGATGCGGCCGCGGTTGCGTGGAGGAAGAGGCTCATTGTTGAAGGGGGTTTGTCGAAGGCCTCTGAGATTGATGCCAGGGGTTTGATTCTGTTCGTTGCTGGCTTTGGGATTCCTAGCGTTTTCAGGGATGAGGATATATGCAACTTAGTTAGTGTTACCAATTGTAGAGAAATCTCCGATGCCCTGCGCCAGTCCCAGCTCTTACTTAAGAAGGTTCAAGGTATATACTTATATGTATTTTATGCTTTTCTAAACGCAATAATCATAGTGATGGCCTGATGGATATGAATAGGAGATTGTGCTTTACTGTTTTGTTGATAATATTTGAAAGTTGTGATAATGTTAAGCAATGAAATGGTTCTGTTTCGTTGTAGTAGTCAATATCTATGGTTTTTAAAATTGTAAACAAGCTTAGGTAATGCATTGATATATGTCCGATCAGAACACTGAAAGAAAGAAAGAACACTGAAAGAAAGGAAACTGTTTCTTTGCTGAGACTTGAGTGGGGGCGAGGTAGTGTAGAACAGTGGGTGAAATTTTTTATAGACAGTGTGAGAGTTTTTGGTGACTGTATACTGCCCTAAGACTAACATCGGGTTTGGAACAAGGCTGAAGAGAAATTCCGTGACGAATGTCACTATTCAGTTCTTTTGATGCTGTCAAGTCATTGACCTTTTCCGGGACTTTTAATGTTTGCAAGGCATGTCATATATAAATCCTCCCTTTTCGGACATAAACAAATTATGGATGCCTATCTGCTTCCCTTTGAGAGTTCAATATACTCCCAAATGATTTGTCGCTGCAAGTTTGCAACTGTCTTTTTTTTATTATTATTTTAAGATCATTCGGTGGGTGGATCCCTGTTTACAGCATGCATATGTTGTTTAGGAGGTTTGGGATGCAGTTGATGGCTTAATTTGAGGTCTTACAGTAATACTGAAATAGAATGTTTCAACTAGCTGGTGACAATTACGTTTCTGCTGCATTACTCTCTTCTAAGTTTATCTGTCCTATGTATTTACCAGTGCAACCCTCCTATATGTGTAATAAGAAAGTCGCTAAGAACATTTGTACTGTTACTGATCATCACACTGTTGGATGTTGACTTTTGTGTCAGTTTTTGCAACTTTTTTAGTTACTACTTATATTATTAGCTTTTTAATTTTCACTAAAAATAAACATCTCCTGAATCCTGTTAACTACATCTTTTTCTCACAATTTATTTTTTCTATTTTCCTTCAGATAGTTTAATACAATTGTTATCCGAACTACTAATTATGATCTTATATTTTGGCATGCAATTTCCAAGAGAATACCTAATTGACCGGAGACATTAGTCTGTGTGCTACTTTAGGGTGTGTCTGTTGAATGGTCGAAAATAATTTGCAACTCGTTGACAATCCACCCCATGAAACCTTTCCTTTCTTGTATCATAAAGTTGTATTGTAAAGAATTGTCCACCCTTTGGCAATCATCAATTACTGAAAATACATATACCCCCTAATTTCATTACCCTCGTAATTGTCCTCCTCCTCAATCAGGCATGTTGGCCTTAAGATTATAATGTACATTCTACTCTGAAAATATTTTTTTCTCATTTATTATTTATATTGGCTGCAGACATTGCAGATGGGATGTTAAGAAAAGGCATGGTTGTTAAAGCTATTGATTTGGCTTATACCTTTGGGTTTGAAGAGAAATATTCCCCTCAGTCAGCTCTGACTTCATTTGTACAGAAGTCTGAAGAAACATGGAAGAAAGCCAAACAAGACGCAAATGATTTTCCTAGTGCACTGGTATGCTTTAGCTGGTCTCCGATATTTTATTATATTGAGTATTATTTTTTTCATTATGAATATTATCGTTGCTGATATATGATTTGATCTTTCACAGAAGCAAGCACATGAAAAATATTTAGCTGCTTTGAAATCTCTAGTCAACTGTTTGGAAGGTCACAAGATTGATTTTGTAAAACTTATTCCTGGGTGGAAACTTAAGGATAAAATTATAAACTTGGAGAAAGATATTAGTGATGCCAATAAAAAAATTGAAGAGAAGTCAGTGCTCAAGAGAAAAGTAGATAAAAGCATATCATCCAACAAAATGAAGATTCCAGAGACTAAACGACCACGGTTCACTGTGAGAGATGCGTCTGTTCTATCACCCTCACTTGCTGTCTTGCATGAACAGAGGATTGTTAGTCGAATGGATGGCAATAGCTCGTATGATGGTTCATTGTCAGCACATTTGCTGGACAGTAGATCTTATGGTTACCCAAGTAATTATCTCAGTGCAGCATCTGTTCAACTTGGATCTGTTTCAGATTCCTTGGCCGAAAAATATCTTGGAAGTACAGTTGCAAATGGGGCTAATATGCTTGGAGGAGTGGGTGGTTCATATTCTGGGTATCAGGGGGATATGATAAGGGATAATGTTGGAACAGTGCTTAATAGCAACAGTTATAGATGGCATGGAATTGGGGAAGGGGCATTATCTCATGATAGGTCAGTTGGGCAGAGTTTTGTGGGGCAATCTACATCAGCACTAGTGAATAATTTGTATGGGAAAGCATCTACAGGAATGCCAGAGCGTCTCTCTATTGGTGCTTCTAGTCGCGGTGGTGGTTCTGATTTGTATAGCTTCGCTGATGGTGTTTTTGATTCATAGTCATTCCAGGGCAGCGCAGTTCTCCAAATTACTGTGTTTTGATCATGCTCTACAAATTTCCACCTGCCCGTGGAAATGCAGAATTGTATGATGTTAATTTTTTTGTTAACTTGCATTTAGTGTTCATAGTAATAGCCATAGGATTGAATATCACCAGCATGGCTTTGCTACCATATTTGCCTCACACCTCCTAAAATTATCCTTGGTTGAGAGGGACTTGTACAGTTACTTATCTGATATCTCCCGAAAATTCACTTGAACGGTTCAGTGAGCCCAAATGGTTAGTTTTTAAATTTTCAAGTTTTCAAAATTGACTAATTTTTTTTATCAGCAAAGGAACAATTATATTAGTAGTACTGGTACAAGCAGTATTAATTACTTATTACATATACCAAGAAGCCAGTATAGAACTGCATATAAATACATAACAGAAATAAGTAAGAACAGAACCTAAGACAACAATTGTGAAGTGTTTGATTGATAAATCTTCAAATTTATTTTTTATTCTATTATTAAAAGAAAATAATTTTATATCTCTAGCTTAAAATGTTATTGTTAAACAAAATAATTTTTTATTAATGGTTTTACAGCAATTTAAACCAAATCCAATCTTGTATAATGATTTGGTTCTTTAATTTTGTTATTCCATATTATGTTTGTTTTTCTATTAAAATGGTGTTAAATTTTTCCACTTGTCATTCTTGAGAACTGTAAGTGAATAGACCTACTGATATATATAAATCACTGGTGTTCCCAATACTTGTGGCACCAGTGAAACAAGTAAATTTTTTCTGCATTAGGCAAAAGTTCCTCTATAAGCGAAATCATGCCATCAAGTATAACAGTGTAAGAAGTGTGGCAGATTTTATGAAATCTTTGGCATGTTTTCACATGCCATGTTATGCATTCCCCATGGCTTAGAATTTTTAGAACTAGAAGTTCGTATAAGGAGCATAGAACGAATTCATGAAAAAATGCACAAAAATGCAGGCACGAGATGCCACATATTTCTCCAACATGAAGAGAGTGTACAACCTGCACGCCACGCTAATCAAACGCCCCCAACACGACAACCCTCTCTCCCTCCGCGCCTTCATTCTCCGCTGCGCCAACTCATCATCACCCCCCGTCACCGCCCGTTACGCCGCCTCCGTTCTCCTCCGTTTCCCCATCCCCGGCGACCCCTTTCCCTACAACGCCGTCATCCGCCACGTGGCACTCCACGCTCCCTCCCTCGCCCTCTCCCTCTTCTCCCACATGCACCGCACCAATATCCCCTTCGATCACTTCACCTTCCCCCTCATCCTGAAACCCTCTACACTAAACCCCCTCAACATCCACTCCCTCGTTCTCAAACTCGGTTTCCACTCCCACATCTACGTCCAAAACGCCCTCATCAACTCATACGGCACCTCCGGGTCGCTCCACCTCTCCCTTAAACTGTTCGACGAAATTCCTAATCCAGATTTGGTCTCTTGGTCCTCTTTAATCTCCTCTTTCGCCAAAAACGGGTTCCCCGATGAAGCTCTTAAGCTTTTCCAACAAATGCAGCTCCGCCAGAGTGATATCCTACCCGACGGGGTCATCATGCTTAGTGTGATATCCGCGGTTTCGAGCTTAGGTGCCTTGGAATTAGGTATCTGGGTTCACGCTTTTATTTCCAGAACTGGGCTTAACCTCACTGTTCCATTAGGTACTGCACTTATTAACATGTATTCCCGATGCGGGGACATTGATCGTTCTGTTAAGGTGTTTGATGAAATGGCTCACAGGAATGTGGTAACATGGACCGCGCTGATTAACGGGCTTGCCGTGCATGGACGTGGTAGGGAGGCTTTAGAGGCCTTTTATGATATGGTGGAATCTGGTTTGAAGCCTGATCGTCTTGCGTTTATGGGTGCATTGGTGGCCTGTAGTCATGGTGGACTTGTGGAGGAGGGGCGGCGGATTTTTGAGGGCATGTGGAGTGATTATGGTGTGGAACCGGCGCTTGAGCATTATGGTTGCATGGTTGATCTTCTTGGTCGCGCTGGCATGATGCTTGAAGCTTTTGAGTTTGTCGAGGGGATGCATGTTAAACCGAATTCGGTTATTTGGAGGACCTTGCTTGGGGCATGTGTGAATCACAATCATCTTGCGCTAGCTGAGAAGGCCAAGGAGAGGATCAAGGAGTTGGACCCACATCATGATGGTGATTATGTGCTTTTGTCAAACGCTTATGGTGGAGTTGGTAACTGGCTTGAGAAGGAGGGGGTGAGGAATTCAATGAGGAAGAGTAGGATTGTCAAGGAGCCGGGCCTTAGTTTGGTTCACATTGATCAAGTGGTTCATGAGTTTTTGTCTGGAGATAATTCTCATCCGAAATGGGAGGATTCAATTATTGACACAGTAAAACTTGGAGGTTACACCCCTAGGACATCAAATGTGCTGCATGACATTCAAGAGGAAGAGAAGGAGCATTGTCTGGGCTATCACAGTGAGAAATTAGCAGTGGCTTTTGTTCTTCTTTATCATAGGGACAGAAAGACCATTAGGGTCATTAAGAATATTAGAATTTGTTATGATTGTCATAGTTTCATGAAACACGTTTCAGGTTTCTTTGATAGAGATATTATTATTAGGGACCGAAATCGGTTCCACCATTTTAGCGAGGGATCATGCTCTTGCCGAGATTTTTGGTAAGCCATCCCTGTTCAAATGTCAAAAATTGTATACTAACATTCATTTATCTGAATCAATAAGAATTACTGATATCTAGCTTTACATGCAGTATCTTCTCCGGTTACATTATTCATGCAATGACAATTTGTTTAGATTATTCCATAAATTGCAAGGTTTGTATTGGCCTCCTTCGCTTCCTAATCACTCAAAGCTTAGTTCAGTTTTGTCAGCACATGCTAGCCTACTTTTAGAAAACAGGTAAAAAAAGTGTTAATTAGAAAAGAAATATACAGTAACTTAGACTAAATTCTACCTTTAATCTTTTATTTGATCAGTTTTCTCTCTTATTTTTTAAAATTTGAAGTTAACCTTTCACTTAAATAATTTGGTTTGGTCATTCTTATCATGTCCATTAGTGTCAAAATTAACAAAATTCCATGTTAATGGCTTTTAAGATTTAAAACTGTTGCTAATTATTTTAACTTTTGTTAGCGCCTTTAAACAGTCAGGAATTGCTCTCTCTTTATTCACTTTGCAAACTTATCTTTTTCTCTCCTTGTTCTCTTCTAATACATATGTTTTACGAAATGGTCCTCTGATATATATTTCGTGAACATGATTTATGTAAATTTTTTTTTTTTTTTCATTTTAGTCAAAGACATGTGAAGTGTTAAATGTTGAAGGGACATTCCATAAGACACATCAAAGAAACTGACGGTAGGACCAGAAAAAAAGAAGAAAGATAAATTACATTTATTCTTTATGATACACGCCAGTTTTTAGCAATTTTACGCTCATTGTGCATGTTTTTGAATTGACGTTCAGACCTGCAATTTACTTGTGAAAGTGTAGAAACTTTGGATTTATTCAATTCTTATCCCAGGTTGTATTACTAAGCTTAGTTAACAAGTTACCATCTTACAACGGTTAAATTCTTTAATGGTCTGTGTTAATAATCTATAAATAAACTATCTAATTAAGCGGATTAGAGAAGCAGTAACAATTAAGCTTTGAAATAGAACACTGATTTGCAAGGCTAATTGCTGTGCATGTTGTGTTGGTTATTTTTCCTGTTTTATTTAGGCTGTTCAAATCGTGTCCATGAAGTTGCTGTTGTTCCTACTCCATCTACTGGCTTTTTGCGAGGCTTGTCAATGATTGAAGATGATCAATGAAAGATTCTGAGGAAGAGTGATGATATAAAGTGCTGAAGAATGCTATACATTGGTAAAGCTTCCGTTTCGTAAAGTGGTAAGAGTTTTAATCAGTTCATCTAACTTTATCTAGAAAAGGGTTTCACAATGAGTTTACTAGTTTTCGTTTCTTACGATGGTCTCAATGATGAGTTAGCTTGAAAATTTAACAATAATGTTTGTTTAGAAATTAGAAGTAAAAAATATTAAGATTACATAACATTTAATATAATTGACATTTTTTTTATTTTAATAAAAATCTTTACTAATTTCTAAACAATTGCACTAAACATCTTATATAAAAATTTAACTTTATGTGATTTTACTTTAACATAGTGATGAGATGGAAAATAAGTATAATGTACAAATACAAGTATCGGATACAATGATACGATATAAGTATCGGATACGATGATACTATACAAGTATTGGATAAGATGATACAATACAAATATCGGATAGGATGATACGATACAAGTATCGGATACGATGATACAATAGATGATAAAATATAAGTATAGAATATGATACGTATCCGATATGGTAATTTGTCTTATCTTATATCCGATACTTATCTGATATAATATGTATCCGATACGGTGATTCGTCTTATCTTTTAAAAAATATAAAATACGATACGTTTGAATACGTATATATAATTTATAAATTAATTTATAAAAAATATAATAAATGTTATTAAATATTATTATTATATATTATCAAAATTAAATATATCAAACATATTAAATTAAAATTAACAAATTATTATCTTCAACAAATTTAAATATAAAATAAAAATTATATAGTGTTATGGTCTATTATCTAGAAATAGAAATAATATTAATCATTCTCTTCTTCAGCATCATCATTAAATAAGATAGTTTTTATTTCTAATTCATCAAGAGATAATGTTGTCACTCTAACACTTTTAATACCATCAAAGTCATTCAATGCATCTCTACCAATGTCCCACATTTTCACCAATGTCCTATATCTTTGAATTTCCTTCGTTATATTCTTCATTTTTTCTAATTAAAAGTCGTAAATTAGTATGTATATAAACCAAATCTTTTGCTCTTTTAAGATTCAACTTATTTTTTTTAATGAGTGAATGAATGAGTAGGTACTCTAATTTTTTTCACAAGATGACGAACTTATTATGTTTCATCTTTATTTTGTTTTATCTTCTATTCTTCTATTCTATTCTATTATTTATATATATTTTTTAAATTGATATGTTATGAATACGGATTTGAAAAATATCCTGATTATTTTTTTTAAATCGATACGTTATGAATACGGATTTGAAAAGTATCTTGAAATATTAGAAAGTATTGGGTATCAAATACGTGTCGGACACGATACGATAACAAATTTAGAGTATCGATGACGGAATGTTATTAATTATTTATATGCGATATAAATTTTGATAGAAAGCGTGATGTTGCAAAACTATCTAATAATGAATCATGAGGGGTTTGTAACAAAAGCAATAATTGTTTTGTAACTTTTTAAACCAAAATGAGGAAGATGGGAGCGACACGACACTAAGCATGCCTAGAATCAGGAGGCATATGGGGAAAAAGAGAACATGTCATGAGAGGAATATGCATTGCCTTACAGGCTATAAATAAATCTGCCTTCAACTTAATTTCCTATGCACCAAGATTTGGAAAAAAATGATGAAAATGGCACACTGGCTAGTGATTTTCTTTCCATTTTGGGCCGTGATTTTGATATCTGTCTCCACAAAAGAAGTAGTAGGGGAATCATACTTCTCTGCAATGTTTGTGTTTGGAGATTCACTGGTGGATTGTGGGAATAACAACTATCTCAACTCCTTTGCAAAATCCAATTCTCCACCTTATGGCATTGATTTCTCAGAGGGTCCAACTGGAAGATTTACTAATGGCAAAACAATGGCAGATATCCTCGGTAACTTGCATTTGGTTTTCTGTCAAAAACATAACAATGCAACCAAAGTAGTTCATTTTGCACTAACATTGTAGTTTTGCAGGGGAGATTATTGGCCTTCCTTTACTACCATCTTTTGCAGAAGCCATGATTGAAGGCAAAAGTGTTTACTGGGGTGTAAACTATGCTTCAGCCGGTGCTGGAATACTTAATGAAACAGGAAATATTTTGGTAACTTTTGTGCTATCTGCTTATTTTTTTTCATTTAACTTTGGCATATTTTATTCAACATTCAAAATTAACCTCTTCATATACTCAAATCCTCTTTGAAAACTGACATTTTCTAACACAGAAATGCTAACAATACTTTTTTTATAGGTTAAAACTTAATGGAAATTACAATTTTGTAAGTCTAACATCTTACTTAATTAACATCTTTTAATATTTTGTAGTTTTTGCATAACTTTTAATTAACAGAACACAGTGTATTAAAAAAAAGTGTGCTAATTGTACAGCAAAGACATTATTTTTCCTAGCATATGTTCTTTCAAACATATACACCATGAGAAGGAACCCTTAACCACGATGCTAACTAGTTTTGTCTTATGTATGTTAATGTTTTTATTAACTAAAGGATCTCTTGACACAGGGAGCACGCATTAGCTTTAGCCAGCAGGTGCAAGATTTTAAAGTAACAAAGAACCAGTTGAAGATCCAAATGGAGCCGAAGAAATTAAGTCAGCACTTAGCAAATTCATTGGCAGTAGTGATCCATGGCAGTAATGATTATATAAACAATTATCTCTTGCCTATATATTATTCATCAAGCCTCAAGTACAACCCAAAAGACTATGCTAAACTTCTCATTGAGAATTACAAGAGTCAAATTTTGGTGATTAAATTTACTATTAAACATTCTATTGTGACATAATGTTAGAATTGCTAAAATAGGCGTGGGACAAGTATAAAGATATTGAATATATTGCTATTTTTGCAGACTCTGCATGGCATGGGACTCAGAAAATTTCTTCTAGCAGGAATTCCCCCACTTGGTTGCATACCTTTCCAATTAGGCTTAGGCTTTCTCCCTGAAGGAGAGTGTAGAAATAATGTCAATGACATGGTCGACATGTTCAATGTTTTGTTGAGATCTTTGGTGGATCAATTGAATGCTGAGTACCATGGTTCACTTTTTGCGTGTGCCAACACTGACGTAATTTTCTATGATCTGATTAAAAACGCAAAATCGTATGGTAAGAAATGTCCAATTCAGTTCCATATTAATATTATGCACACACAGTCTAACTTTTATCCCCATTCAATCAAAAATACATTACAACAAATTAATTGATAGTTTTGTCCTTCTGCTAAACTCATGATATTATATATACTATTTTGATTATTTTTGCAGGGTTCACTGTAACTGATAAAGCGTGTTGTGGTTTTGGAATAAATCAAAGAATAGCATTTTGTTTACCTGCCTTGTTTCCTTGCGAAGATAGAAACAAATACATATTCTGGGATGCGTTTCATACTTCTGAAGCAGCCAACAGAGTTTTTGCTCAAAGAACTTTTACTGGACCACCTTCTTCTTCCTACCCATTCAATGTTAAACAGATGGCACAAATGGGGGTATCACCATCTTCTCGAAACAAAACTTCAGTTCCCATTGCATCAAAAACTTAGTTTTGTTTCTCTAAACTTTCCCTGGTTTGGAATGATGCTAAATAAATTGTAATGCTAAATATAATGATGAATAATATATATGAGGTCATTTAAAGTAAGGTGAGGTTTATATTGATTCTGATATAGTTTTAGAAACTTAGATATCACCATAATTCAATCTTACAAAATTAGTTATTTTCAATATTTTTTTATATTCCGTTTCTTTTCTTTTTCTATTTCATTTGGAATGTGGACAGAACATAAAGTTTGAAGAGATAAAATACTGAAATGGGTATTGAATAAAATAAAAATGTCACTGTCATAAGATAAAGTATTCAAACTTAAATAACTAAACTGTTAAATCATACATAAGTGTACAACTTTTTGAACATATTGCAAAGCACAAAACATAGGGTGTAAAGTATCTGTGACAAATAAATTATTTGGTTCAGTGTTTTAACATTATTGAATGCACCAGCCATGGAAAGATTATCAGAAAAATCCTAAATGGCTCCATCAATTATTACTCCATGAGTGTATGATGACTGTGCTACAAATACTATAGGCCCAGATGAAGAAAAATGTCTTGTTGGTAGAAAAGAAAAATATTTAAGAAATTGCTTTGGATAAGATATAATAATAATAGTGTAACAATAAAAAAGAAATAAAAAATTAATAGGATGAGTGTAGGATGAATAGGCTTCAAATAATAGGTCATCCAAACTGCTCATAATTTGCTAGTTCTGTCCCTTAGCACAACAATTCACCTATTCATGGGTTAGAAATAAATAAAATATACAAGTTAAAGAATTATTATGATTTTAAAGTGTTAGAACATTTTTATTCAAAATTAATAAGATTAATTATTATTTTCTCCTTAAATTTTTTACCAAATTTATTTTAACACTTTGGTAAATTAAATCAAATATGTGTCAATTTATAAATTAAATTTTACAAGGTGATTAATAATGCATCATTATCTGTATGACAAATTATTTTCTATAACTTTTTTTTATCGGTAGGAATTATGTTTTCATGATATGAAAATAAAAGGAAAAAAAGAATATGTAAGAAAAAAAGTATTTTACTGACAAAAATATAAAGCCATTGTATTAAATTATTTACCTTAACTCAGTCAATAACGTTATTAAATGAATGTGATGAACAAATTACAGTTTTTGGGAATAACTGTAATTTGTTCAATTCACAGACCAAAGTGCCAATCGATTATAATTCCAAGGAAAGAATCAACTTTCGATATTGGTTTGAAATAAAAATTAAAACTTTACTTGAATACATTAAAAACTGAAGTTGTTATGAAACAAAAACAAATTTAGAAACACTTAAGAAATAGTAATAGACTTAAGTTTTGCCGAAAATGTGAAGATGAAATTGAAAGCAAACACTTTTCTTGTTTCCTCAGTAGTACTCTCCTTCGTCTACAAGTATATGAATTTATTTGTGTGTCATATTTACATTTCTTATTTATTTTTTCACTGTACCCAAATAAATCACATTAAATTAAATTTTCAAGTCCAACCCCAGAATCTGCACAATATAAAGACCAGACCTTGGTCCTCTTCTAACGTTCCTTTGTCCCGCTTTACTCCCTCACTCACTCACACGCTGCCCTGGTTGCGCGTGCCTCTCAACTGCTGCATTTTCTTCGCGCCTTCTTAACACGATCACTGGTGATTCTTTTCTATCTTCCCTTCTCGATTTTCAGTTTTCTTTCTTGTAATTTCAGATGTCGTCGTTGAGTCTTTTTTTCTACCTATCATGAGCCCGTACTTGTCTCTTGTTGAGTCTTTTTTGCTAGCTGCATTGGTTCTTTCTTCTTGCATGATTCTGTTGGAAAGCTTGGTTGCATGTTTTCCTTTTAAAGATGATGAATTTATTAAAACTAAAAGAAGCTTGGTTGCCGTTGTGTTAATTTTTTTTTTTTTTTTGTATAAAAATTACTCTTTGGTTTTATTTCTGATTGTATTCACGTTTAACCGCATTTCTATTTTTGGTTGAATGTGATGGAGTAGAATAACAAGAAAACGAGAGTCACAGCAATAGTTGGGGTCTTCCCAAAGGATTCTGCTATTCCAAGTTTTAGACTTTTTGGGGGGTTTCAAACATCCTTAATGTTTTATGGTGAATTTTCATAATGAAATTTGGCCTTGTGTTGGTGTGTGTGTTTTAAGAATGAAGTTATGTATTTTTACCCAATTTTCTTTAAGGTTGCAACCGAACTAAAGAAATTAAAATGAATGGATTAGGAGGGATTATGTTGCTATTGTTTATCTTTATTTGTGATATTCCGATTACAAAATCAATACCTTCTGTCCTCTACTACCCTTGTTCAAAACTAGTGATGTTTGATATCCATGCAGACAAATCAAGAAATACTTTATTCTACCTGTTAATTATTATATTTAGTCTAAAATACCCTCATTTATTATCTTTGATAGGAGTATTTGTCTGAAAATACTAGCTATATTAAATAGGTATATATATGTAAAAACAATGATTAATGAGAATTCAGGGCTATTGTCTTTTCTGGTGTCCTTTTCTGGGGTCTTTTAGATTGGAGGGAGTCTAATCTAGTTGCATTTCAATTTAAATGTGTGCACTTAGTATACAGAGCATAATGGAAGTGTAGCCTGAGTGCATTTGCAATTGTGACTTTTCTGGGGGTCCTTTTGTGAGAGAAGCGTGCTGTTAAATGTTTAATTCAATACTGTATAGGCTGTACCCTGTGTTATGATTCTATGGAATCAAGTTTTACCTCCCTCGCTTGTTATCATGTGAAATGTTTACATAATGCCAAGCTTCATTTCCTGGAGCTTTGTCTTTTGCTTGTTTATGGGCAATTATTTTCCCTGCATTTGATTCATGTTCGTGTCAAAGTATTATCCTTTCACGGATCTGTTGGTATTAATTAAGATTCCTCCCTTCACATGCATTGCTCCTGCATTTGATTGTAAAAGAAAATCATTACCCCTTTATGTCCATTGTGGTGGTCATTTTGTAGTAATACAATTAATCATTATCCCTTTATGCCCATTGTGGTGGTCTTTTTGTAGTATTACATTGTGATTTCTCTTTTTGTAGTATTACATTGTGATTTCTCTTTTTGTAGTATTACATTGTGATTTCTCGTTTTGTAGTATTACATTGTGATTTATCTTTTTGTAGTATTACATTGTGATTCCTCTTTTTGTAGTAAACAAAGGAAAACCTCCCTTTACATGCATTACCCTGCATTGAATTCATATCAGTCAATACAGCACCAATGCACCACTAAAGTGGTCACATGTTTCAGCACAGTCCCCTGCCACTACCATGTGTGCTGTAGTGGAGCATTACAGTTTTACGGTTGCAGCACAAATTGTGACCAGTTTGTGTAGAATCCTGGTCATATGCTACTCTTTCCATTTGCAAAACCTTGTTTATTTGGTCCCTGAAATGATGTTTGCTGCAGCTTCTGTATAGTAGTTCAGTGCCACTGTTATTGCAGTGCAAATTGTTGTCACTTTTGCAGTGTTGTGGCCATTCTAGCTGTTATTCTTCTTTCTATGTACAAAACCTGGCTACTCAAACAATTTCTGCTCTTTCTGTGTGGCATGGAGTGGAGCAGTTCTGTGTCATGGCTTGAATTGTAGCCTCATTCACATGGAATTGTGGAATTTCCAGCTGTTAACCTTTTGAAACTTTCCATGAACAAAACCTGTTTGTTTAGCTCTCTGACGACGTCGCATTTTGCTGTTTAAGGTGGCAACAATGGGATTCATCCCTTTTTATTTCATCAGAATACTAACCCACTTTCCCCACTCTGTCCTTTCAAAGGCTAAATATTACACTACTCGTTAGTCTCTAAAACGATGGCGTTTGGTGCCATTTAAGATGGGTAATATTGAGATTTTTCGCCTTTTTTATTTCGGCAGAATACAAACCCTATTTCCCCAATTGGTTCTTATAAAAGCTAAACATTCTCTCCTTGGTGTTCTTCCTTTAATGCAAACCATCTGACCTAGAGCTCCCAGCTGCATTTCTGGCCCACGAGTGGCACTTCTTGCTTGTTGAGTTTCCAGCCAACCACAATCTGTGGAACATAGGCATAATATTCTGTGGTCTCTACACTGTTCGTATCCTTTGGGATCTGTACGGTTGACATCAAAGAGGTTCTATGTTGTTTTATATATATATATATATATGTGTGTGTTTTGTTTTCCTTTCACTGTTTTGTTCGGATAGCTAACCTTATGCTGCCCTTTCTTGCTGTATTTTTCCTCTTTTATATTCCATGACTCTTGCTATTAACTTGACTATTTGGTTTTAAATTATGACTTTTAATTGTGGTTATTAGTATTGTACTATTCACGATACGATTTGTGTGGTACAATACAATTCTAAAATCCTCCAGCTTGGTGATGTGAATTTGTGGGCTGAATTGATTATGTGTTTGAATCGAACATGAATCATACGAATCACAAATGAATTGTGTGAATTGCATCCCAGACTTAAACCGTGTGAAACTTAAACAATGTGAATTGCATGCCCAACTTAAATTGTGTGAATGGCATCCTGCAGATGAATCTTGTAAATTAAATGTCACACATGAATCATGTGATTCTTCTGCAGCAGGGTGCAGCACCTTGTCATCCAAAGTCCATTGTGTTGTGCCTGGCTGTTGTGCCTGGAGCAATGCTTTTCACTGTCAAAATCATGGAAAATGGTGGCCAAAGGGGTTAAATTGTTCTGCATGCTGTGTGGGTCAGGGAAGAGAGATGACTTCACAACCCAAACCTTAAACAACAGTTGCTTTGTATTTTTATTTTTACTTTAGCAAGTTTTATATTTTAGTTCAAAGACAAATATTGTGTTGACTTTGGACCGTCAGTTTTATTTATCTAAGGGGAGCCTCTTTTTCATATGCAAATTTCTAATCTTTTTTATCAAAATATGGAAACAAAGGTCAATTAAGATTCATTATAATAAAGTCTTATTTCATAATCAAATTTAAATAGATATACTTCTAATCAAGATGTTCTGGAAAGTAAAATACAAAATTATGTTGAATCTTATGTCACTTTTTTAGCTATTATTTAACTTCATAATGCTAATATATAGGTATGTATTTTTTTCATATGTTTCTTTATGCTAAAATGCTCTTATGGTTATGTTTCTTAGTTATTGGTCATGAATTTGAGATTTTATCTCTCTCTTCTATGTGTGTATCTTATTTATTATTATTGATCATGAATCGTACTATTCACATTACAATTCAATTCTCTATTTGGAAAATATAGGCCTTTTTGATTCTCAATTTTATCCCAATTCTACTACCATGCTTTTAATTATTAATTATCAATTTGTACCCTGATCCTACATGTCCGTATGCAGTATAAATTCTATAAATTTCTCAATAATGGTAATCCTACTATCTGCCATTCTCTTATAACCGATTTGGAGTTGGCTCTCTGTGCCACTGCAGAGGATTGATTGATTCATGTAAATAAGCATTAGCCTTTCATGTGTATTGCATTGGTCTCCTTTCAAGTGCATCCTGTTGGTCTTTTTGTAGTTTTAAACTGGGATTCCTTCCTCCTGGTGTATCGCTCCTGCATTTGATTCTTGTACAACATTATCCTTTCACACACTTTCATTCCTTTGGTCTTTCTGAATTATTACATTGAGATTCCCTCCTTCAGTTATATTCTATTTATTGTGTCTCCTTTTTGATGTTTTGAGTTCTTAATATGAAGTGCTGATTAAGTTCTTTGCTTGAGGGAGAATGTAATATTTTAGTGAATGGATTTTTACAGTGTTTTTATTTACTTGTGTCCACAGCTTTAAGTAGATTAAGTCTTCTCTTTCTTTAGTAAATAAAAGTAGTTTTTCCTTTTTATTGTAGTTGAAGAAATATCTGATTTTTTCATTTCAAGTTCCTTCAGTTTTACGATTCTCTATGCACTTTCTATCTATTATACTCACAAAACTCATTATCCTGAACAGATCATATAGAAATGAGTTCAAAAAGAGGGGGTGGGAGACCCAAAACCATGGCTAACAATGATATGTCCAAAGGGAAAAGCATATCGGAATCTCAGCCAAGTATTGATCAGTTGACTCAGGGTATTGCTGACACCAAGCTAAACTCTGGACAAGATGATGGTGATTGGGAGGTATATGGAAAGAAATCCAAGAACAGAGCTGGAAGCAGTGCCGCAAAACCTTGGGGAGGGCCAGCCCATAATTCTAATCCTAGGGCCTGGGGGAACACAGATATGGCTCAAAAGCCAGGCATCCGTAGTCAGGGTGGAGTTGGAAGATCTTCTGCAAATTCCTGGCAGACACAAAATGCTAACTTTAGGAGACCAGCTGGCAGAGGAAATGGAAGGCCTCAGTTAGCAACAAGTGAAAGCAATTATGTGCCTCCAAATCCTTTAATTCGGCCTCCACTTGAGCATGGCTGGAACTGGCAATCTAGACCTGGTGCAATACATCCCAATGTAAGGGATGAAATTGCACCTGAGGACCTTGAACAGAATAATGATGTAGATGATAATGATGATGGGCAGGAGGAGGACTCTGATGCTTTGGAAGATACTGATGATGATCTGATGAGTGATGACTATGATTCAGATGTTAGTCAAAAGAGCCATGAGACACGTAAGAAGAACAAATGGTTTAGGAAGTTCTTTGTGAATTTGGATGCTTTGACTGTTGAACAAATAAATGAACCAGAAAGACAGTGGCATTGTCCAGCTTGTCAAGGTGGTCCTGGAGCTATTGATTGGTATAGAGGACTGCAGCCCTTGTTGACACATGCCAAAACAAAGGGATCAAAAAGGGTGAAGATTCACAGAGAGCTTGCTATACTTTTGGATGAGGAATTACGCAGAAGGGGTACTTCAGTAATTGCAGCTGGTGAGGCTTTTGGAAAATGGAAGGGTTTGAAAGAAGAGGAAAAAGATCATGAAATAGTTTGGCCTCCAATGGTTATCATTCAGAATACAAAGCTTGAACAGGACGAAAATGATAAGGTATAGCTATATATTTTTGTTGGTGTCAAATGATGAATAACTAGTAGTGTCATGCTTAATATTTTGATCGCTTGCTTTTACTGAGCATAACATTCACAACTTTCGTACATTACTGGTTTTATATTAACTTTAGATTTTGTTCTTTGAATTCAGTGGATAGGTATGGGTAACCCAGAACTTCTTGATTATTTTAGCACATATGCTGCTGTGAAAGCACGCCACTCATATGGCCCACAGGGTCATCGAGGGATGAGTGTTTTGATATTTGAAGCCTCAGCCAGTGGTTATCTAGAGGCAGAGCGTCTCCACAAGCATTTTGTAGAGCAAGGAACTGATAAAGATTCTTGGTTCAACCGCCCTATTTTATATCTCCCTGGGGGGAATCGCCAGCTCTATGGATACATGGCCACAAAAGAAGATCTCGACTTTTTCAATAGGCATAGCCAAGGTTTCATTTCCCTTTCCTGGTTACTTTTCTTATCTGCATTGTGCACATTGTTTGATATCTACCAGATGCAAGTTAATTTATGGTGACCAAGTTTAAGCTGACCTTTTTGTGGTCTCTTTTCATCTGAAATTATGTAGGTAAATCTAGGCTCAAATATGACATGAGATCATATCAGGAGATGGTTGTACACCAAATTCGCCAAATGAGTGAAGACAACCAATACCTTATCTATTTTAAGAACAAGGCTGTGAAAAAAGCTAAACACACCAAAGCTCTTGAAGAATCCATTGGTATAATGTCTGAGAAGCTGCGGAAGACAATGGAGGAAAATCGCATTGTAAGGAGGAGAACTAAGATGCAACATGAAGAGACCAAAGAAGAGGTAAATACTAACAGAAGTTATTCATTTTGTTGAAGAGTAGTTACTTTGTGCATATTTTCTTGTCGAATGTATATTTTTTCTGTTGCCTCCAAGTTGTGGTTAGGACATGCATCTGGTTGATTGTTTTGTTGAAAAGTTTTAGCTGTAATTATATGTTTTCGACAAGAGTGGTTAAGCTAAAGTTACTGTCACAGTTTTATCTTCCTATGTTTTGCATGTAAAAATGTGTTTCATGTACCAATTGAACTTCTGTTTGATGGGTCAAATCAGACTATCACTGAATAAGAGCTACAGTTGCATATTTGCATTTATTGCCCACCTAAATGTTATGTTTTACTACTCTATCTTTATCCTTTCACAAAAAGTAAAAGAAATCAATGAGCAATGATAGGGTTGCACTGCCAAGATTGCAGTACGTTATTTATCAAGATGGTTTGTTTTATTATGATGTCTTGAAAGAAAAAAGCACAGAATCATGTAAAGATTTGGATCTAGGTTATTTATTTTTATCTTGTCGTGGAGGTCTGATGCCCACCGTTAACCCAGTTTTCCAGAACAAATGGATTGAATGATTTCACCCATGTTTTAGCCTTCTTCCTTTTCCTTTTTTTACTAACCCTGGGCTTAACATGATTTTCAAGAAACAAAATGTTATTTTGTTAATTTACCCTTCTGGGTTAGCTCTTGTCTTGAATGATCTCTTGTTCATGATATTTTTGGTTTCATAGTTACGTTTCTCACTAATGTATCGTATCAATCATGAAAGATGTATATGCAAGAGCAATTCTTCAAGGACCAGATCAAAATCATTCATGATTCAAGGGATGCAAAGGAAGAAGATTTTGAGAGGATGCAACAGGAGGAACGTGAGAAGGTGAAACAGTCCAGTACTGCTGGTCATGTAAATGCTGACGAATATAGACTCAAGTATGTAATTTCCGTTCCTTCCATTGGACTAATGATATATTCACATCTGAAGCCAATTTATTCTAATAAATTGTGTGAACATATTATGTAGGCGATTTTAAATTGAATAGTCAAACAACATTTTTTTGGTAAAAAATTAATTTCACATAACTCTATAAAACTAGGTTAATGTTTTTAAAGAGTAAGAATTATGTAGTAGACATGCAGAAAACTTACTGTTTTCTTTTGGGTACAATAATGGCATTGAGGTTTGAACATAAAAGTTCATGCAAACTATTACTCAAGTCCCCCTGCCGACCAAGTGGGTTAAAAATGGCATGATATGATATTTTACAATGGCTTTTGGTGCATTTTGATGTAGGGCGGATGAATATCTAAAATTTGTTGAGGTCCAAGATAAAGAAATGGAGAATTTTGTTGCTGAAAAGGAGAAACTGTTGCATGCTCATGAAGTGGGTTATGCTGCAATGAAGCGGAGGCATTGGGAGGAAGAGGTGCAGCATGAGCAGAAGTTTGATGATGAACTAGCCAAGCTCATGGAAAAGTACTCTCCTTCGGAGACAAAGTCCAATGGTATCTGATGTTGGGGTCTTGCGTAGACTCATACAAACATATAAACACATCCAAACAGGTAGAGAAAACAAATAGTGCCCTGACATTTCCAGAGAATTGAGATTTTTACTACATTCAGTATGTCATTTTATTTTCTTTCGTACTTGTCTGACATTTGGGTTCAGCCTGGAGACACAAACCTTGTTTAAATTTTAAATTGCCGACGCCATGCCCTGAATGGATGATGCATGAGATTTTTGGATATTAACGGGGATATTATAATGATTTGGCAAGTTCATTAAAAATCAATTCAACCACATCTTACTCTGTTTACTCACTGTGATTGGTTGGAGAAAGTTTATATGACATCTTTAGTTGTCTATTTTTTTGAATTTTCTACATCGTACATAATCTAAAAATGTCTTTTGCCATTGTTTTTCAAAAGTAAGTATTTTTAAAATGAACACGCATCACTCAGTTCAAGTTATTGACCCAATTCCCTCAAGATTAAGAAAGTTCTATGGTCCCAACTTTCTGGAGTCCAAAAATTTAAATATTTTTTTTCCAAGGGTATTGCTGAACCTGACTTTCAGGATTAGGGGGAAAGGGCAAAAGAGGTTTATGATGTGACTTGGTTTTGACTTTAGATAGGTGTTTAACTGAGGTTATATGCGATTTGGGAAAATTTCTCTCCATTTATTTTCCTTTACATATTTTAATTGTTTCGAGGAAAAACAAATGATACTCTTTACTATGTGGATTAAAAAATGGTAAATTTTTCTCATGACTAATATATGTTTCCTTGCTTTCCCCCTTAAAAAATGCTAACACTTCATTATTTATTAACACGTCTCTTTCGACATTACATTATCTTCATAGACAGCTTTTATTAATATGTTTGAAACTTTTACATGTAACTACGACATTAATAAGCTTTAGTGGTGTAGCTCTTGTTGATACAGTTGCTTATTTGTTTATGCAAGTTAACTAACTTTCATTAAAGATGTGTAGACAACATTTAAATCATTTTCATTGGGCACAAACTTTGTCCTATTTTTAGTTCTAGTTTTATTAAATTATGGTTTTCCTTGGTTGTATTTGAATGAAGAATTTTAAGTTTTCAGAATATATAAAATTTTGAATTATTTTAAATTAAGTTTCTTTCATTTTTAAATATATTTTTTAAAATAAATGAATTTAAAATTCTTGATTTTGGGTAGAGCAATTTATTTTTTTCTATATGCAAATTTTATCTTTTTAAACATAATTAAAAATTATTTTTTTTCATATTAAAATTTTATAAAATTAAACATTAATCAATTAATGAATATTAAAATTTTAATATTTAATAACATTGATATTTTTGTTTGGATGTTAGATAGATGAGAGATGAAAGAAGAAAAAACATAGGAAATAGAGAGGCAACGAAGAACAAAGAGAGATGGGAGAGAGGAAGAAAGGATGGGAGGCAGAAGAGAGAAAAGAAGAAAAAAGATGAGAGAGGAAAGAAGAGAGAGAGAGAGAGGGGGATAAAGAGTCAGGATAGAGGAAGAGAGTGAGAAATAAAAGAGAGAGATAGTAAATAAAAAGTATGAAAAAAATTATCCAAATTCTTACTCTCTTTTTTTTAATTTAAATTTTAATATTAGTAATCAAAATTCTTTTACAAATTTTAATTTCTTCTGAAGTTCCTTTTCCAAACAACATATTATATTACAAGCATTATAAATTCTCTAAAAAAATAATTATCTCCTTAGAATCTCTCATCTATCCCATGTTTATTTTTTTTAGCCTCGAGGTAGGAAGTCTCATGTTGTCTATTGCAGGTTCATGGTAGTTTTTAGTTACTTTGTTCCTTCTAACATTTCAATGGTTTAAACTTTGCAAAGGAGATTTAAGGAGTGTGATCAGAATGAACAGCAAAGCCACATAGGTACCATGCATGCTCTTCAGCAAAAAACAAAAACTGAAAAGTTGTCAATTCCCACCAAACCCCTCAGAAGATATCTTTCTGATTTTGGAAAACTAAAGCAAAGTAACTCAAGTAGGAGTAATTTACCTGATTTTTTCTGAAGATCCATCCCTTTTATGGGAAACTTTGTTGAAGAGGGAAGGGAAAATATGATACAAATGTGATAAGAATTCAATTTTCCTGGGCAAATCGCCCGAGAAATTTCACCCAAACGTAGTTGTTGTCCACCAAAGGTAAATCAGCTGAATCCATGTTTCTCACCGAGCCAAACTGAATCCAAGCATGTACATTTATCTTTCTCTCTCAACCAGGTTATAGACAATTAGGCATGAAGTGTTTTGAACTGCATATATAAGCCGTGTGATAATTTGAGTATACATACTAATTAAGTTATTAACAGTGAATAAATTATCGCTTTATATTCAATAATCATATAAATGTTTGTTCAATGAAATAATTTATCTATTACTAATTATTTTAGTCTACTTAATTTATCAAGAGGCGAACCATACAAGTATTTTTAATCCTATTTAAAAAAATAATCTTGGCGGGTTGGGGTCAATAAATATCTGAAATGTGTCTTCACAATGCCATATATAACACATCCAAGATTAAGCTAAGAACTCCACGGGTTCTTTAACTTGTTGATCCAATGTATGTAGTATACTGTAAATAATGCTTCTTTGAGGATGGGAACAGTCTCCAGCCACAAAAATGTTATTTGTTTTCTCTACTTCGATCCAGCTGCATCCAGCTGGTTTTTTCAAATCTTTGTTCCTCATCATTCTTCTGACTTCCATTACCCCATCCCATCTAGCATCTGCTGCGTACAAATTTGATAATACAATGTAGTTTCCTACATTGTTAGCTTCAATTTTGAAGAGTTGATTTGCTACAACACGCCCCAATTCTACTTCATGGTGGATTTTGCAGGCACCAAGCAATGTCCCCCAAAGATTAGCATTAGCTTCAATTGGCAAACTGGTCACAAGAGAATATGCTTCACTAATGCGGCCACCTCGAGCTAGGAGATCCACCACACAAGCATACTGTTCCACAGTTGGTTTCATACCATGAAATTTCTCTATTGAATAAAATATCTTCAGTCCTTCATCTACTTTGCCAGCATGACTGCAAGCAGATAAAATGGAAGTAAAGATAATATGATCTGGCTGGATTCCCAACTTGAGCATATGAGAAAAAATCCAAAGTGCTTCTTCACTCATGCCATGCATTGCATACCCACAAATCATAGCAGTAAACATAACCAGATCCTTATCAACACTCGATTGAAATATCTTATATGCATGACCTATTAGGCCACATTTGGCATATGCATCTAAGATGGCAACTTCGAGGCGAAGATCCTTGAAACAAGACCGAATAATATACCCATGGCACTGCCTCAGCAAGTGTACTGATGCCATTTGTGTGCAGACTGGAAGGAGGCTCATGATAGTCACCGTATCAGGCTTCATCCCTCGGGCTTGTAATGCTAGGAACAATCTATGAGCTTGTTCAGGACAATCATTTTCTGCATATACTCGAACCATAAGATTCCATGTGGTAAGGTCAGTCTCTGACATCCCACTAAATATCATATTTGCGTCATGATGTGATCCTAAACCTACATAACCAGATATCAGTGAATTGCATGTGACCAGATTCCTTTTTTCTGATAGATTCTGAAACATTTTGCTAGCATACTCCATGTTTCCACATTTGGAATATGCATCAAGTATTGCATTCCCAACTGTTGGTGCAGTATCACTTAATAAAGATCCAATTCTAATTGAATAATTATGTATTTCTTTAACCTTTTCTACTCTCAAAAGAGAGGCACAAAATCGGATTATGGTCAGTATTGTAACTGAATCAGGTCTAATTCCGAGTTTAAGCATCCAATGTAACAAGTTGATAAATCTCGAATGATGCCTCTTCTCTCCAAAGGCATCAAAAATAGAATTCCATGAAATCAAATCTTTCCTGGATATCATAGAAAAAGTATGATACGCTTCTTCTGTATAGCCACATTTTGCATAGAAACTAACTAAAGCATTTCCGACAGCAGTATCATAAAAAAGGAAAGGATGTCTGAAAATATACGAGTGGATTTGTTTCCCCACTCGCAAATTTTTCAATTGTCCACAAGCTGGAAGTATGCTGATGATGGTCACAGAATCTGGCAATAACGTCTCTAGAGATACTAAATTACCAAACAGAAGCAGTGCTTTTAACCATTCACCACTTGATGTATATCCTCCGACAATAGCATTCCATGTGACCAAATCCCTTGAATCCATTGTCCAAAACAGAGCTTCTGCTTCCCTCATTTGTCCAACTTTTAAGTAGAAGCTAATTAAAGCATTACACACAGAAACCTCAGCTGACAATTCAGGCCACTGCAGCACATAAGAGTGGATCTGCCTTCCACAACGGTATGCAACACTCTTATCAACTGAAGCACAAACAGGCAGAATATTTGCAACAGTCGCATAATTTGGCAGTGTAGGCCCTTTCACCATTGAACTGAACAACAAGAATGCATCCTCCACTAACCCATTCTCAGCCAAGCCCGCAATCATTGCATTCCACGAAACAACATCTTTGTGAACAATATCATTGAAGACAGCATATGCATCACGAGACACCAGCCCACACTTTGCATACATTGACACGAGAGCATTTCCACCAAGGGTATCTTTTTCAAAACCAGACTTGATAACATAACCATGCACACACAGTCCAGCATCCAGGTCCCCCAAACGAGCACAAACAGGAAGAACAGTAGCAACGGAAATGGAATTCGGCATAGCCCCCCCGCTAGAATGCATCATTTTAAACACCCTCATCACATCATAACCACATTTATTGGACCCTGAAAACCCAGACAAAACAATATTCCAAGTAACAGGATCCGAGTGATTGAGCTGATCAAACAGCTTGAGGCAGTCATCAAGCATGCCACATTTGGCATACATGTTGAGCAACCCTTTATTGATAACCTGGCAAAAAACATGACCTTGTTTAACAACATAACTATGCAGAGCTCTGCCCAATTTAGGAGCCAAAAGGGCAGAACAAGACTTGAGAATGGCAGCAAGGACAGTGTGATCTGGTTTGAAAGCTTCATAACCCTTTAAGCAGCGGTGGAAAAGGGACAAGGCTTCGCTGTGTTTTGCATCTAAACACAAGCTCCGAATGATGGAACCCCATGTCCTGAAATCCCGTCCAAGCATAGTCTAATGTTAGACTACCGTGTGAAAATTGTATGATGTGGTCAAAACTACGAAAAGCTCAACATCTGAGCTTTCTAGCTCCTCTCTTTTGTACGGAAAAAGAAGAAGGAAAATAGTGTTTGTTGACATTTTCACAAACAGGGGGCGTGCAACGTAAAAAATGGCAGTGATAATTCAATGGAAGATTATGGCCGCGCTAGTAGGTGAATTTTTCAGTACTCCTCATACACTGATCGCCGCCGTTTGCGACGGTTATTTCACCGGGAAAGTGACCGCCGGCGGCACCATCGGATTTGATTAAATTTTCTTTGAGTGGGAAGCAGCGTATACTCTCACACTCACTTTTCAACTAGTGCGCTCAATGTCATCTTTTATTATTTATTTTCTCTAAAAATCATAAATACTCAAATTTTTACATTTTATCACTCAATTTTCATTATTTTCTACATTTTTATTAATTAAGTTTTTTATTCTTCTGCATCTATAAGTTTATATTTTTAATTTTCATATTTTTTCAATATATTAAAATTATTATGGCATGCTATTGTGTCATTAGAAAAAATAAAACAACACTAAAACCATGTTATTTAACAACAAATTGATGCAAAACAATGTGGTTTCATTTTCTCTTTTTATTTTTATGACACATTAACACGTCTTTACATATTTATTATATTAGCAAAATATACAAAAATTTAAGACTATAATTGTAAAATATTAAAAAATATTAATAAAATTCACAAAATAATAACAATTAAATAATAAATTATACAATTAATTATTTTATATTTGTATAGAGTAAAATTTTATATTTATACAGAGTAACATTTTATTAGCGAAATCTATTTATCTAATTAAGCATTAAAAAATTATTCTTAATTTTACTATTATTTTAGACAAATTTATATGTTAAATAAAATAATAATAATAAAAATAATTTTTTTTATAAATAAATTTATTTTCATATTTTATATTTATAGAGAAAGAAAAGATACCTACTTCAAAATAACGTAGTATTTTTATAATTTATTTTCATAATATATTATTAGTTATTTATTCAATTATTAAATTTAAAGAAAATAAATTATGAGAATAAGAATTAATTTATTTACATTTAATCGTTAAGTAATTTTATTTTTTTAAAGAATTTTAATCTTCTCTTACGCATACATACTTTAATTGCATCAAATTTAAGGTGTTTTAGTATTACTAATTTTAAAAAAAAGTATATATATATATATATATTAATTTTAATATTTAACAATTTTCAATCGCTTGTATAATTAGTTTTAATTTTTAAAACAACATCTCAACAGGAAAAACTCAGTTATAGAACTAACTACATTAGAATATCTCCAATAAAAACAATTTATATAAGATATTTCATATATAGAAAAATATATATAAATAAATATATATATATATATATATTATGACTTATATCAATTTTATTTTAATAAAAAATATACTTTATAATATTTATTTTTATTATTTGTTTTAAATTAAAAGAAAAGGAAGTAATGTTTTGTTTTGTTTTCACTATATTAAAATAATTATTTTAAAATATAAAATATCAACTTTGTTAATTAAATCAAGAGAAGGGTTTTTTTTTTTAATTTAAATAATTAAAATTAAAAAAATGAGAACTTAAATATCGTAACAGGAATTACTAAAACTGATGAAATCAAAAGAATATTCTAACCAAAACTTAATAATAATAATAATAATAATAATAATAAATAATAATAATATCAATAATAATAATAATAATATCAATAATAATAATAATAATAATAATAATAATAATAATAATAATAATAATAATAATAATAATAATAATAATAATAATAATAATAATAATAATAATAATAATAATAATAATAATAATAATAATAATAATAATAATAATAATAATAATAATAATAATAATAATAATAATAATAATAATAATAATAATAATAATAATAATAATAATAATAATAATAATAATAATAATAATAATAATAATAATAATAATAATAATAATAATAATAATAATAATAATAATAATAATAATAATAATAATAATAATAATAATAATAATAATAATAATAATAATAATAATAATAATAATAATAATAATAATAATAATAATAATAATAATAATAATAATAATAATAATAATAATAATAATAATAATAATAATGTAAGTTTAGAATATTACAATTATCAACTATATATAATTAATTAAAAACAAATATGAAATGATTTAATATAAAATAATATTTTAGCCGAAATTTCAAATAAATTATATCAGCTTTTTTAATTTATTAAAAATTAATATATTTCGCATTATATTTATTTCAAAAGATTGAAAATACAAAATAAATATCATAAAAGTTAAAGACTTGCAAACCAAGAAAAATAAATAAATAAATAGCCAATAAAAATACTATAAAATGAATATAAAGATAAGTAATAAATTAAAGTATATATATATATATATATATTATTTTTTATTTTTCACCAAAAAGGAATAAAAAAGGTACCATGCACATGTATTCATTTCACCAAAAAGAGAAAGAGGTATACGTATCTCTATCTTCTTCCTTTTTCTTTCTGACAAATTTCCTATTTACTTAAATCATAGCATTTGGATTATTTTTATCATTATCTTCGATAATACAAATTATTAAAACAATATCCTACGAGTGACTCAGAATTAATTTATTATTATTAATTCTTAAATAATAACAATTCTATTCCAATCTTCTCTTTTTAAAACTTTGAATTTAAACTATTGTAAAATAATTATGTATATTTTATATTATTTATTTATTTCTCTTGTAAAATGATTTCAATATAAGGAATATCAAATTTTCAAAATCCTAAGAAAAAAAAATAAAATATATATATATATATATAATATAATCAAGATACCTGTAAAGAGGAAACATCACAGCCCCTTTGGAAAAAGCATCAGAAAAGAATAAGTCACTTTTTTTCTTTTGAGAAATATTTTGTTTTTATTTTTAATCATGAAATTTTCATATTAATTTTATTTTAAATTCAATACAAAAATGATGAAAAATAATATATTTTTTCATTGTTTTCCATCTAAACATTCAAAAATAAAAATTCATAATATTTTTTGTAATTAAAGGAAAAAAAGAGAGAGTATATTTTTCTCATAGGTTATGTATGCCGAAAATAATTAAAAAGTTAGCTTAAAGTTAAAAAATATCAGATAAAAATGAAAAAAAATTCATGGTTAGAATTTATTAAACTAATTTTTTAAATAATATATATACGTGATCAAATTATCTATTTAATTAGTTTATAAATATAATATGACAGTTATAATATTGTTTATATAATATTTTATTAAATTTTTTTATTCATAAAATATATTTTGAGATAATTATGATTTTAGTTTTGATTAATTTTAAATTACTTCATTTTTTTATTTGTAATTATATTTTTAATTGAAATTTTATTGTTTTTTTTTACATCATATATCTTATTGCTGTCAAATTTTTTTGAATCAAGTCCAGAAAAATATACTTAACTATCGTTTTTATTATGTTGATTCACGTATTAACTAAAATATGTTGAATTATAATTTAATAAATAATATAAAAAAAATAATTATATTTTAAAAACCGTTACTTAAAATAATGTCCAAAAAAACCATTACAACTTTTTTTATTTTTTTACTAAATACTATTAATAAGAATAGATATTTTTTTTTTATTATTTTATGCCATACACAAGACAAATATTTACTTTTGATATAATAAAATTTATTATAAATAAATATTTTTGAATATATATTATACTATAATTAAAATTTATAATAAACAAAAATTACAAAAAAAAAATTTTATCTTAGATTTACAATAAGTAATTAGTATTTTTCATATAAAATTAATTTTAATTTTTAAAATTATTAAAATTTAATTTATAAATAAAGACAAAAATATATATTAAAAAACATAAGAGATTAAAAATTGTTTAAATTTTTTCTTATTGAAAATTCTATAAGATCATTTTATTAAAAATATTTCAAAAATATTACGATAAATGCTACACATTTTCTTCTAATAAAATTCAATATTTTCTTTGAGATGCATAACTCCTTTTCACATACCCTTCTGAATTGATGTGATATTGAATTTTAATTTAAGGCAAAAAAATAAAATTGTCAAATATTCACAATTAAATATGGTACATTAATATTTCAGTTTGTTATTTTTAGATTTCATAGAACTTACTTAGCTAATTTTATATTCTCAATAAAACTTATCAAATATTTATTATTTTTAAATTAACCATATATATAAATTTAAATATTTTGACTTAAATGCATAATCAATTATCATCATTTACAAATTTCTTTAATTAAGTTTTTGCGTATTCTGATATCATATTTTTTATGTTTTACTTAATTTAAAGATTTGTTAAATATGTAACAATATTAATGTAACAATATTATTAAGTCAAAATTATTGTTAAAACTATTATTCAAACCTAATTTATTTTAACTATAATTAATTTGGGGGTGGAGAAGATTGCGTCGCCACCAAGTGCTAATAATTTCCTTTTCTTTTTCTTTTTTTTTTCTTTACAAATACAATCTCATATACCATCTTACTTGAAGTATCAGTTTTCAAATCTTCGATTCCATCACTGATATTTCTTTTCACTCTTTTCTCTCTTTTCTCTTTCTTTCCCTTTCTTTCTCTCTCTCTCCCTCCCTCCGCCGAAGATGGCGCCGCCTGCGGCAGCAGTTGAAGGCGGCCAGGCACCGCAAGGGAGGCAGCAACAGCAGCAAGGAGGGTTTGGCCTCACTGGAATCATACGCATGGTCGTTTTCTGGTATTTCGCCTCCAAATTCTTCTCTCCCAAAAAACCTACCGAACCTTCCGCTCTCATCTCCAATCTCTTCCAGAAAGCACAGCCTTTGGTACTCTTTCTCTCTCTCTCTCTCTCACACACACACACACAGTATCTTTCACATCTGCTAGCTCAACTTCTATTGCATGATCTCACTTTGATTTTATTTTATTTTTCTCTAAATTCTCTTGTCTAGTAGTGACTTCGATTCAGTTTTGAACGGGGGTTAGTTACTTATGATATTTCGATTGTATTTTTGGATTACGATTTGTGATTCGGTGGAATTTAAATTTCCTCGCCGAGTAGTGTGATGAAGAGGTATGAAGTTATGTGTGTAGCTTTGTTTACGATCAGAAGTCTCAGTAAATAACTTTTATTGAAAATCAAAATTAGGGTTTTATGTAACTATCTTACTGGTCTGTGTTTTGATGTTGGCTCAAGCTGCAAAGTTTTTCCTAGTTATTGTTAACTTTTGTTTTTGTGCCTAATTATGTTGTTTTCTGGATGCTTTCTTTTGTTTAGGATATGTGGGTTTATCTTTCCGAGTACGAGAAGTTCAACGACTTTGGTAGTGAAAGTTCACTTGTATGGCACGAAACCAATATTCCTTACGCTGTTTGGGGACCTGAGAGTACCAGGACTCTTACTTTGGACTATAATCCGTCGGAGGTATAAAATTGAAACTTGAAAATGCTACTGCTAGCTATGCCTGGCTAATTTACACTGGTTTTTGAAGAAAGTTTAAGTATTTCCCACAATTTATGGTTTCTTATTCTACTTTCAGTCTTTGAAGCATAATGGGAGTTTATATGCTCATGTCTTCTTTGCTCACTCCGGCTTTTCGCCTGACCCAAGTGATCCGGAATACCAGCCTCAGGCAGCATTTGGAAGGACACATCGTATTTTTTTTTAACTTCCTCCTATTGATATTTTAATATTAATGTTCAAGAAAGTGGTTTACAGGTGTCTTTATTTTTGTTGGTCTCAGCTGTTGTGACGTACTTGCCCAAGTCAAAAGCAGATAAAAAGAAAAGTCTGTTGGGAAGTTCGCCAGATTCTAGCGAAGCTCAAGTGACATCCAAGGTTTGTTATTGCTCCCATATTTTTACAGATTTACTTGATGTGAAACTGTTATGATGGTAATTTGACTTGTGTTCACGATCTTTATTATAGTGATTGATTATTGAAACACTAAAACTATAATATTATATTCTGCATAATGTCTAAATGTAGTTCCTTTTAAAAATTCTATTTCATCTTACTAAGCCATTATATTATTTTATTATAGAATATACTGTTTTCTAGTGAAACATGGGTGTTTTTTTAACTGATGAAAACTATGACTTAGATGGAGGACCTACGTAGACATGATTATTCATGACTTATAAAATATTGGGGGAAGGGAAAAGTATGGAATGACATTCATATGTATGCAGCCTAAAGTGATAGGGTCATAATAACAAAGAAATTCATCTGCCTTTTCCACCGTTTTCATTAAGCCTTTTGAAGGAGCATTTAGTTTTCTGTCATCAAATCTGTAGTTGAATCAGTGGTTAAAAGTTTTGACGATAAATTATTGTTGAAATCTTAATCTGTAAATCTATGTTAACCTTATTCGCCCAGATGAGGTGCCCCTTCATATCCTTATGATTTGGCTCAGCATGTTTACATAGAACTACTTTCACCAATCCATATATTTTATTTTCGTACTGAGTTTGGTATCAATCATGTTGTCAGTTTTTCAATTGGTTAGTGTTTAGTGCTTTCCATCATGACATGTTACTTACTGATTTCAGGGTTGATCTCAATATTGTTCTCTTTCGGTTTTGTTAGGTGGTTGATGAATCTGAAGAAGATGATGATGATTCTAAGGATGATGGTCCTGTGGAGTGGCTTTCATACTGGAAACCAAATATAACAATTAACTTGGTTGCTGACTTCACTCAGTATGTTTCTTGGAATTCATTTAATTGTTTGGCACATTTTTTTAACTATATGTTCTGCCTTTTGCCTGACATAATTTCTGTTTAAATTCGATGACCCCTGATTATTATTCTATGAAGGAAGTGTTTAGGAATAGCAATATCAATCTCATTAATTATTTAAAATAATTCATCGAAAACAATTTCCTTCTTTGGTTTATGAAGAAACAGTATTTATATTTTTCTACATTACACATACTTATGTTTCTTGTAGTTTTGATATAAATATTTTAAAAGCTTGGACAATTTACCAGTACATATCAGTTAAGTATCTAAAAGTATCGACATCTGATACGACAAACAAATAGAAGTATTGATGATATTTCATCCATAAGTATGGGTGAAGTATCCCAGAGTATCGGATACAGACACATATTAGACATGGATACACGAAACAAATTAATGTTTTGGTTCTTCATAATGATAATATATAAATATATAAATATATAAACATAATATATGTATAAATAGAAAGTGTAGTAATTAAATAGAATTAGTATATTAATAATAAACTAAATAAAGCATAATATATGTTATAATACCTTAATAATAATAATAATAGTAGTAATAAAAATATAATAAGTTAAATAATAGTAATAAAAAATAAATAAAACTATATATAAAATAATAAGCTGAATAATAATAATAATAATTCTAAATAATAGAGTAAGTACAAAGAATATAGAATACTACTTATATCATAAACCATATACATGTAAAAAAAAACAGTATTAAAAATTTTCAGAATAGGTAAAAGAATCAGAATAGCGGTAATCCTGCTATAGCATTTTTGTGAGGTGGTTCTCTGTACTTTCATGGTCTCCATAATATTATTATCAGTATATTGGCCATCTCACTAGCATTTTTAGGATTGATCCTTCTGTCTCTTGATATAGGAATGATAAATATTCTGTTGGTCTTCCTCTGATTGCCTTAGCCTTTGGTGTCAGTGAGAGCTTGAGATGAAATCGGAATGCAAAAATCATGAATCTTAATAGCAGAGTTCTCAGTTTTTATTTCTGTCTGGCTTCTCTTTCTAGTTGTCAATTTTTGGTTGTAGGGCTGTTGTTTGATGTTTATAAGCTATATTTCTAAACTTTCTGATCATATTTTGGGACCTCAGCACAGTAACTCCCATGTACACAGTACTCTCCCTCTTTTCCACTGCCTGAAAAAAACACAGGGTTAGGGGTGGGGGACAGAAAAATTTAAAAAGGTTAAATTATTATTTTATACAAAAATTAAAACTTGTGAAATGTGTAACTTTTCAAAGTTTGGAGGAGCTATCCCCCCTCTAGTGTAAATGTGATTTCATCTTTGTTGATACACTATATAATTCTGGGACCAACAGTTATATGCTGTCCAAAACTGTTCTCAAACGAAGCTAGTGCACTTTCTTGACATTTCCTACATTCATTTATGGTAGTAAAAAACCTATAAATCTTGCTTCTAGATTTATCTGTAGCTGAACCACTTAATTGATGTATATTCTTTATTGATGCTGCTTATTGTTATAATGTACTTTTCCTGTTTGCAGGTACCCAAAAACAGGTGTAGCGCCAAACATTGCACCATGTATCCTTGTCATTTACATTGTTTGCTATTAATTATTTCCTTTTTATTATTCTCCCCTTTCTTGAGATTGGTTTCTGGTTATCATGAAACATATTATATTCATATTATGTGAGATTAATATTGAATCGTGCAGAACTTATAGAGTGCAAGACTTTATGCAATTGAGTACTTTTTTGTGTCATTTCACTCAGTAATGTCTTATTTTAACCTTTCTCTTATTTTTTAAATTTTAAGTTTCTTGTTTGACCTTCCAATATGAGTAACTGGTGTATTCATGCTAGTTAGCTGACTGAATGTTTATACAACCTAGTTTCCTTAACTTTGGGTTTCCAGACTTGAACATCGATCCCTTTACTGGGAACTACTATCCAATCGTTTATTTCAATGAGTTCTGGTTACTCAGGGATAAGTTGATACCTTTGAACGAGACAGTGACTGAATTACGTCTTAACCTGGAAGTTGGTCCCATTAGTATGACAAAGTGGCAGTTATTTCTGCAGATTGACCAATCCTTCCAGATTCACCGTAGTTATGGAAGCATGCTTGAAGGCGAAGCTGATGAACTCAAGGTTTGTAGTTTTAGAAATTTTCTCAATTGTACAGAATTATGATTTATAGTGTATTTAACTTATTTGATGAAACACTCATGTTGAGTACTTGGGTACTATGTTGAGTTATGTTTTGTTTGAACTCTGAGACCTGGTTTTTATTTTCTTTTTTTCTCTGTCTCTTTTTCTATGAACTTGACTTCGCATTTTTTTCAGTTGTGATATCTTGTTATTTATTTCTTGAACCATTATTCTCTTTTGTTGTAATAAGTAGCCGTGTTATGTTCAACTGCTCAAGTACTGCTTAATAGAATATTACTTTGAAATAAAATCTTGATGAAAATAGCTGTTTTGGAAGACATTTTAATGAAGATAGTATTTCGTACCTGCACAAAATCCTGTTTACAGAACACTGATTTACTATGATGTCGATCCTTAATTATATGCTCATTAAAAGTCATTTCTGAATAATTGCTTATTTTTTATAATATCCTGAAAGAGCTTTTGAAAAATAAATAATTATTTGGATTTGATATATATATATATATATATGTGTGTGTGTGTGTGTGTGTGTGACAGTTTTTTTTTTTTATGCATATATGATATCTTAGTCCCCTCGATTGATATTTAAATCAAAACCTGGCTTTGGAATCATCAACTATGTTTTCCCTTTCTATTTGAATAATGTTATTTAAATCCACAGCCACATCTTTCTTAAATCTTGATATTGTCTTCAACTATTAAACCATCTTATCCTTGATCTTTGTCCTTCGTTACTTCGAGTTTCGAGTTTTGGCTTTTCTTCTATTGTGTTATGGCATCTCATTGTTATATGTTTTAAACAAATTTCATAGTCTTCTTTTTAAGGTACACCTAACTTTCAGTGCTTCTTATGATGGGAATTGTTGACTTCCTCCATATTGAGGTTCTCATGAATTGTAAATTGCTACACTTGGAATTAATCTTTGACTCAAGAAATGTTCTTCAATTGTCTTGAAAATGTAGAGAGTAATTAATTTCCATTGTTGGAAGAGAGATCCTTACCACATATAAGTGGAGCCTGTGAGGAATGAGACGTCCAAACCTATTGAATTCAATCTCCAAGCATTGAGAGTCACCTGCAGAGTGGTGTTTGAGTGGGGGACTTAGATTTGTAGGGTGATACACAACATGGGATAGTGTTTGTCTGGAGGTAGAGTTGTTTTGGTGAAAATGTATGATTGGCTTTATGTACATCTCTTAATGCACCCCTTCACACAAGAGTCCATTGGACGTGTGAAGCTTGGATAATGCTTAGGCCCACATGGCGACATACCCATAGGGAATTTATTTTATTTTTATATGAAGAATGAGGGTGGTAAGGCTCTAATTCTTAACCACTTGGGCTTAAAGGTTCTAATATCATGTCATGAACTAACAGTCCTGAAAGTTGAGCTCTATAGTGAAAACACATGATTTTTGTTTGATATTTTCTTGTTCTTTTTTTTGTTTGTGTACCCATCATCAACCATTTGCATGTGCAATTTTTCACTTACATCTTACCATTTCCTACCAGACATTCACCTTACAATGCTCACCTCTATGTTGTCTATTAGCTGCTTGGCATTTCAACCATAAAGCATTGCTTGTTTATATACTGTATATTAATGCTCTTAAAGATTTTAAAATGTAATTTCAAAATGTAAGAAAAATCCTCTGTTGTGCATCTGTCTCTCGCTGTATGAATTGTTAAGTGTCTTGTTTCTATAATTGGCTAATATTTGATTTTGATAATTGTATCAGAGGGTATTCTTGGAAGGAAATCCTTACCTCCTGGCAATAACCATGGTTGTTTCTCTTCTTCATTCAGTCTTCGACTTCTTGGCTTTCAAGAATGGTAAGTCTATTATCCTACATTCTTTAATAAAGCACCTCCAATAAGGAAATCCATATGGATTTGGTTAGAGGCATAGATTATCGTCTAATTATTTTCTTTCTACCCAGACATCCAATTTTGGAACAAAAATAAATCTATGGAAGGACTCTCTGCAAAGACTGTTGTCGTGAGCTTTGTTTGTCAGCTTATTATCTTCCTTTATCTGCTTGACAACGACACCTCTTGGATGATTCTTGCTAGCTCTGGAATTGGTTGTGTTATTGAGTTCTGGAAGATTGGAAAAGCCATGCGCATAGAGGTTTTTGTTGTGATCTCTTGGCTTTTTAATTTGCATATGTTCACATATTTTAATCAGTGTTTTCTTTAATTTTTAATATAAAAATGGCATGGTTCCTGTGATAATGATCGCCATTACTGACATTGGAATCTTGTCCTCTTTAATGTCATGTATACTTTGTACTTTTTGCAGCAGAACATCTGCTGAGACCTTTCATGCTCACAGATATTGTTTATTTTTATGCAGAATTCATGTTACATTTACATTCTGGCTTTATCTACCACATATTCTTCTGTTCCTTAATTATTTTTATTGACATCTGCAATCCGTGATTTATTTTTTCCCAGATTGATAGGACAGGAAGGATACCTATGTTGAAGCTTCGAGATCGAGAGTCATATGTCCGAAATAAGACAAAGGAATATGATGATATTGCAATGAAGTATTTATGCTATGTTCTGTTTCTCCTTGTTGCTGGCTTTTCTGTTTACTCATTGATGTATGAGCGTCACAAGAGCTGGTATTCTTGGATTCTGTCTTCTCTCACAAGTTGTGTATACATGTTTGGTAAGCACTCTTCTAATTTGGTTATGCTATGATTGTTTTCATTATACCACCGTATATTAAATTATAACAAAGCTATCTAAATTGATTAAATTAAGAACTGAAGTGCTTTGCCTCTGATAAATTGGGTATTAATTTTCCTAACCATTGTGCTTTGTGCTTCCCTAGCAAGATTGTACTGAATGGTTGAATCACAAGTTCTTTTTATGCTTTTTCCGATGGTTGTTCGAATCTCAAGTGCTGCTAGGAAAGCAGAGGTTTTGTGAATGATTTGAAAAATTAAACCTTAATGAAAAGAGTAATTTTTACATTTGTTTGAGTTAAACCTTATCTTGCAGTAAGCATGATTAGTTCTCTAAGTAAAAAAATAAATTAGAATACTTATTCTCATTCTTATCATCATTATGCTGTCTTTGTGCCAAAATGGAATAAATATGAAATTCACGTAGGTGAAACACTGGTATTTTTCTTGGCAGCATTTTAATTTTTCTTTTGACGAAAAAAAATCAACAACTTCTTAGTTCTTTTTATCAACCTTTTCTTCTTATGGGCAAGAAAAAACATACTATTTTTCATAACAAAGTATACACCGAGGATGTCGAAACTAAGTGGACATGTGATAATTCAATCCTAACACAGTCATGATCTTTACCAATTTCAATGCAGATTATCATGATCATTAATTAACAAGTATTGTAAACTTTGTAATGTTTGTACTCTATAATGGAAAACTGTTGCAGGTTTTATTATGATGTGCCCTCAATTGTTCATCAACTACAAGCTCAAATCTGTTGCTCATCTACCTTGGAGGCAAATGACTTACAAGTTTCTCAACACCATAATTGATGACCTTTTTGCCTTTGTCATTAAAATGCCAACACTCCATCGGCTTTCTGTCTTCCGTGATGGTAAGATTATTATCTTGACCACCTGCTATTCTGTGCAACTGCTTCATATACTAAGGATAGCCTCATATTAACAAAGGAGGTGTAAGACCTGATAGAATAGTAACTGGAATAGGAAGCTAGGTGCAACTAGGCCTACAAAGCACATGATATTTGAATGTTCTATAGTGGAAGCTTTGTGTCTTAAATTTTTATATATAATTATGAGTTTGAATCCCAGTCTGAGAGCTGATAAACTTAAATTTGAACTTCATGGTTGTGCATTGACAAGATTTTAAACTTTGTTTCTCCAAGAAGAATTCCAGAAGAAAGGGATTCCTTCTCCATCAGAGTTTTGAAGCTGATATTTATTAGTTTTTAGAGAAGGGAAAGAGCTCGCATTTATGTTATCATACTTCTAACCTTGCCTTGCATTCGCGAAACTTCATGACTGTGATATAGCTGTATGAATTACCATTTTTGAGTCCAGCCCTTTGTTTCATAATTTTACAAATTTGAATGCCCTATATGAAATAGTATTCTAATTGTGATTTTTCTCTGAAGAATAGGCACTTTGCAAGTATGTAAGTTCGTCAAATTACTTTGATCATTGTCTTAATTTATTATTTTGTCCCTTTTTTGCAGATCTTATCTTCCTCATATACTTGTACCAGAGGTGGATTTATCCAGTGGACAAGAAACGTGTAAACGAATTTGGTTTTGGTGGTGAGGATGATCAGGCTGTGGCAGAGATAGACGGTGCAAAGGAAGAAGAGAAGAAAACTAATTGATTTGGTTTTCCCTCAACAATTTGAGAAAATTTTACAGTAGATACATGATACTGTAGAATTCGACGGGGATTAATTTATTTTTCTCCCCCTTTTGTTACACTTTGCAACTAGAATTTTGTTTAAAGAAAGCTTTAGTTTGGCCTCGCCTACTGGAATTTTTACTAGGACCAAAGGATGGCGGGTATTTAACTACTGAGACCTTCATGATTGACTGTAATGGTCATGCAGCTTTTAGTTTACCCCTCTGTAGCCCTTCTTTATTTTCAAATGTCTTTATTTTTGTGACAGATGACCCTTTTATGTATTATTTTATTCTACCAATGTGTATTTTTAATTAATTTTAACTTGGTTTTCATTTATTTGTATTGTAATTTGTTTTTAGCATTTTTACATTTAAAACCAAATCAATTCAGTTACACTAGCTCGCTCATCTTCCCCAATCTCGACTATCATTAACTCCAATCTATGAGTAGGAAAGAGTGCTTCCTTTATATTATTAGAACACGTTTTGGATATCAAATAGTTTGTAGTTGCAAGGTATCTATCTAAGCTATGCTCCCATCTACCCACCTAAGCGATATATGAACGAATCATCAATAACTTTCTACTTTTACTAATTTTATTTTCAATTACCTACATACTTAAAGTTAAAAAAATCTATTTTTCATTAAAATTATAATAAAATACTAATATATAGTTATTTATAAATAAAATTTTATCTTATAATTTAATATTATATACGAATATTCATAGCTAAGTAGTTATAATTTTTTTTCACTTTTATCTCATACTTGTTTCTCTTTTGTGTGACCGATCTAAACTCACTTTGTCCCTGCTTTTCTACCTTTACGCTCTTCATTTTCTTTACAAATTCCCCAAAATCACTAACACTCTCCTCTGTTACAACAATTTTTTAAATTCTAACATCTAAATGGTCTAAAATTCAAATCCTAATGATACTCAACCTATCACACGTCTCCAAAAAATAATCTCTTTACTTTTATATTTAATTTCGTAAACTTCACTAACAATCTCAAATTATAAACTTATAAGAGTTTACTTCATATAAAAAATATGTAAATACATATAATATATTATGTTAAATTTTATTAGTTGATCAAATTATATATATATTTAAATAATTTCTTTATATTTTCTAATATTTTTATACTTTTATAATTATTCTTTAGTTGTTATAATTATGTATTATGTTTTACATGAAACAGAAAAAGAATTGCTGGACTAAAACATAGGCCCAACAATCCAAAATAGCATGGGAAGTGTAAAAAAAAAAAACTAGAACCTGATATGACCCAACCCACAAAAGAAACTAGAGGGGAGAACTGGAAGGAGAATCGAAACGCAAACGGAGCTGAGAAAGACACCAACGCAGGTCTCTGTTCGTGCGATAGGAGACGGCAATATCAACACCCAAAACGGACAGAAATTTGCAAGAGATAATTCAGTCAACCACGAAATTATATGATCTAGGTGAGTTCTCCGTAAATCGTGACCTTCAAACAAACAAATCTAGTTTCGTTTTTGCCTTTCTTTTCCAACCGAGCTGGCTGACTCGATTCTAGACTCGCGATTTTACACGAGTTTGAGCGAGTTTGTACGAGTTAATGAGCCTACTCAAAAAAATTCTCCGTCCGAGTTTACTAGGTTCGAGGATGTGGGAACGTAAACTAGTCCGAGGTTACTTGTTGACTTGCTCGGATTTTGATAACTATGGGTGTAATATGTTTGTCCATTAATTTGATAAGAACCTTGGATTTGATAAGACCACATGGTCGACCTTGGGGTTTATACCTGATGCATATTTGGTTGCTCTTGAATTTATATATAAAATTCATCATTAAAGTATCTTTTGGTAAAACCATTATATATCGTCTGCAGTATACTAAGTACTACCTAGAATATTTAATGCAATTTGTGAGTATAAGCAAATTGTTGCTGTAAGAAAAACCAGACTAATTTCCCTCATTTCATATTGAAGATACATCAGGTATATAAACAGTCTTGAAGCTAATTATGGGATATGACCTGATTTACCAAACCTGTACAAATAGAAAATATGTACAAAATTTTCCTAAAAGTACCCTGTAGTTGACCTTCTATTAACAACTGACACTGCATGGCCAGAGTCTGTATATGCTTCAAGGCTCACATTTCTGTTTAGGTTGAATAGAATTTGAGTCTGCCCACTAGTCTTTGATACATCTCTTTGTAAACTGCAACATTTCCTCAGCATTCCCTAGTTTTATACTTGTATCAACGGATACTTTTGTTAGCATATGGAAATCGCTTTCTGCAGTGAGCCACTTCAATCCCAAAAAATACTTAAATTTTCCCAAGGTCTTGATCTGAACCTCCTTGGCTAGGCATTGGGTTAACATCTGATGCTCCTCCTTATTGTTCTCCACACTAGTCATTCCTCCTTTTTTCTATTCAGCAACCGTGGATGAGGTCCTGTTAACTATCATTGCTAAATTTTCAACAACAGGTGCCTCCAACATTAAGCCTCTCCTACTTTCCTCTCTCCTGATAATTGCCACTACCTTGTTAAACCCTGGGACTTTCTCCTTTGTCTAGATTTGATCTCTGACCTCATCAAACACAGGGTTCAGGCCTACCAGAAAATCAGACTCTATCCTGCTCGATATATTCCTTCAGTAATACTGAATCTTCTGAAAATGTAGTTTTTGTGAACCTATATTGAACCAGCTCCATCCATAATGACTTAAGTTGATTAGCATATTCTGTAACAGTTTTGTTTCCCTGTTTTGTTGCCAAAGTCTTCGCCTTTACGTCATATACTGCATTCCAAATCTCCTAAAGAAATCTTCAAATGCTTGTTGAACCCACTCAGTTATAACCTTCGTAGTTTATCAACTCAAAGCATAAACAATATGAAAATTTTCAATTACCTACAAGAGCTTGTATGTAAGTGAACTAAAAGCTAATCTTGATACCATTATTAGGGAAAAAGAAAATCCCGAATAACATTTGCAGGTAAGGAAGTTGTTGGAAGCCCCAAACTGATCTTCAGATAGGTATTTGGGCCTGAACAACAGTTACAAGATAAGTGACATTGTCCAATAAAACCATACAGTTGTGCCAACACTAGAACAACACTATGAAAGGCCTAAACCTTGAACTTTTGCAAATTTGTAGTCTTGAGATAATGAGATTCCTTTGTCAAACCATAAATTTCCATTGCTGATATTTCTTCCTAAAATGAATAGGAACAGAACCTAAAGATACCTAAAGAAGTCTTGAAATGCTTTCTGAACCCACTCAGTTATAATCCTCTTAGTTTATCAACTCTAAGCATAAATGATATGATTTTTTTACAATGATATTGTGTATATAGATGTTCATAATTATAATCTTAATGTATGAGTCTAGAGATACACATAAATGTTAAATTAAAATGATTTACCAGCAAAAAATTTCTGCCTTGGTTGGGAAACTGCTTTTAGGCTAGTAATTAGGACAACTTCCAGCGAATACTCCTCTTTACAATCCTTTTTCTCTACTTTTAAAGGTGATCTATCAAACAGAAGCTAACTCAAAATTGAAATGGATGTTATTTCTTGCTAACTCAAATGAGGAATATTTGCATTAAACATAAAACTAGACCAGAATCATTGACAATATAATATTGTCCTTCTTATGCTTTTGATCAGTTTCATAAATTAGCATATTGGCCATATCCAACTAGCGGTCTAAATTTTGTTTTTCTTAATTCTCCCATAAAGTGACAAGGTAAATATTTCGAACTTGATTCAACATTTTATTAATAGTTGCAAAATTTTTGGCACTAAGATTAGAGTTATGTTAATCAGTGCACCTTATACTACACTCAGTTTCAACTTTTACTTGTTTTTGTCTTGCATCATCTACACTCACTCTCTTACTCATCTTTCTTCTTTCTGTGTATAGTGAACTGATTGAGGCAGTTTTAACTGCTCCACAACAAACCCTAAGGCCCAAAACAATGCCATCCTTTGGTCTTCTTGCAAACTGCAAGACGGTAAGTGTTTTTTCCCCGAGGCATCTTATTTGTCTCCATGGTACTTGTTGTGGCACCTTTTATCCTTCATATTTTGATAATTCTATGATTTTCTAGCTTCTTTTATGTTGCTTCTGCATTGAACCTTGATAGTTGGATTTGGTGTCCCTCTTGAGGATTGGACCATTGTGCTTGATCACATAAATTCCACATTGAAGTGCTATAATTGTACTTCATGCTTATGTTATGTCCAGGAATGTATTGTGATCAAGGTCATCATGTGGTTTCTCTAAACCTTAGCGGCTATTCAATTTTTGGTCAATTAGGACCAAATATTTGGCGTTTGATTCACTTGTAAACCATAGACTTGTCATATAATTAACTATTTGTAAAAATTCCCCAGAATTAGAAAACTGTATTGCTTAGTGATTCCTTGAAATTGAAGTTTCCTATCTTACAAGTATTCTGTAAAAAATTTGGTTATTTGACAAACTTATATGTTTCTCAAGTAATTTTTTATGTGTTAATTTAAAGCATAATGTATAGTATATTCCAACTGCATTTATAATTATAATAAAAAGAAGAAAAAAACTGGATAAAAGCAGAAGGCTGAAGATGCAAAAATTTAGTTTCTGAATGTGAATTTGAACCTCATATTCTAATAAAATACAAGAACAGATTACAACCAAAACCCAAAAACAGGATGGGAACTTACTAAGCAACAACAACTACTAAATGAAAACAAAATAGGCATCGTTATACAGATACCACTCGACATGCACTCTATCATAACTAGGGAATATGCAAAAAAGTCAAAGAAGAAAGTTTATTGACAAGACAATTACAGTTTTTAGGTAATTATTGATTATTGATTTTATAAACTCCGAATCAATCATTTTAAAAATGTGTTAGAACCCCATAATTCAAAACATGGTTTAAAAAATAATTGAAATTAAAACTATCTCTTCCCCAAAATCAGTTTTAAACATTGGTTTTAAAAGCACAAAATTGGAAAAATTATGCCCTATATCGAGTTTTTGAAAATCAGATTACTATAGCAAAAAAATCTAGCAAATCAAGAAATTAACTGTTCAAATCATGACAAACTTTCACAACATACAGAGCTGCCAATTCAATCATGTTTTACTCAACCTTCTATACAATATTTCAAGCACCAAGTCCCATGTCACAAAGTGCTATAACAGGATATAAAAGGGACTAGTGTCCCTAAGAAAGTGGGGAATGAAAATGTAAAAACACCTCCAAAAGAGGAAGACAATTCAATCTGTTGAGTTAGTGATACAGAGGAAGTCAAGTTAAATAGTTCCTGTGTTTAGCATGTTCCTTGCCCTTCGCTTCTGATGTGCAAATATTATGAAACTATAAACTGTATGATTAGCTATATTGGTGGTTTGATCCAAGCCAGGTAGGTACCAGTGGATCAGAGAGCTTTATGGTTACCTTTTAATTTTGATAGTACAATATTATACATCTACTCCCAACATGGAAAATACCCACCATTAAATATGATGAAGAAGCAATTCACCCCACCTGTACAAAAGGATCGAAACCTTCCACTCTTATGCAATGTTTATGGACTGTATCCCATAAGGACCAGATATCCATATTTCAAAACCATACAATCCTGTTAAATGAAACTTGCCAAAACCAAAGCAAGTCACCCCTACAAGAAACAAATGAATTCCCAAAAAATTGGGCATATCCAAAGAACATTTTCTAGTATGTTCATCACAATAGATTTCTTGATCCAATAAACTTATTGCCAAATAACCACAAGCCAAAAACACAATATCCACCTGACTACTCTTTCTTTACTCCAAATAACGGAATTTGTTATATTTCCTGACTGGTGATATTCCAACCACCCCTGAATTGGTTATTCCTAAAGGAGTTATGAAAGGCATACCGGACATATGTAGTCTCTAACATTAGGTCAAGAACACATCATATTTTCACCTCACATCCTCTCAACCTTTCATGAAATTTTTCAATTGGAGTTTTGACAAAACATGTAATGTAGATTCTAATGCTTTTAATATTACAATATTAGGATCCGTTAGTCTTGTACATGTCTGCTGGATAAATGGATTTAGTAATAGAATTAGTGGATCATGATGCGGTTTTCAATTTTGAAATATATAAATAAACCTAGAGGGTTTATCATATTAAAAAAGACCCATAAAGTATCAGAAAACAGGTGGAAAGAATAAATAGAACCGAAAAGAAAAGGACTACCTACTAAGCAACTGAGGAAATAGTGTGGGTTGCTGGCAGTATAACACTATACAGTGAGAGAAATACAAAAGAAAAATTTGTAGTAGTTTAATATTGGGTAGTGTGGTTCTCCATCTTCTTCAAGCATTCTTTGTTTAAGGAAAGCATTAGCCCCAAGTATAAAGCAAACACAAAAAATAAGTGATGGTTAAGGGTACGCACAGGCCAAAAAAGTACCATTTGCTTCAACCATCCAGCCAAAGCTCCCAAATTTTGCAGCAAATTCTGAAAACTTAAAATAGCAAACACTCCTCTCACAGGCCAAAAAGTACCATTTGCTTCAGCCAACCAGCCAACCTCCTTAAGAACTGTTTAGTTATCAATCATAGTTGGTAGTCAATGTTGTTCTGTTTGTTGCCTTATAAAGGTTTTGGCAAGTTTTGGTTATGAATACTCCAACTATGTTATCAGACTTGAGAGTCTCTGTAGACACGTGCGAGGTTTGCAGACTCGTAAAAGTTTATTTCATGTTAAAAATAACATTAATTCAACAAAAAAATATACTCATCAAAATACCAATTGTATGGTACGAAAATAAATAAGTTTGAATAATAATTACATTTATTTATTTTTTCTATTTTCTAAAAAGTTTTTGCCATGTTTCCATCCAATGTGTCCTATTTCCTACAATATTTTTACTCATAGGAAGTGAAGATGTAAACATTGGCATCAGAAGAATTTGTACCACTTCCAGACATTTTAAGATCAATCTAAATATAATAATGATGAATCAAAATAAATAAACCAAATCACTCTACAAAAACATATCTTCTGCTTTTCGATTCTTTGCAAACCTAAATGTAAGTTCCAAATGACAAATCTATATGTCGTTTTAGTATCATGGTTTCAAAATCACGTCTTATCATACTTTGTAAATCCTATCCTCAACTTGCGATTCTACCTCGGTTTTACAGAATCAAGTGAGTTTCCTGAGTTTAGAAGAAACATGAGTTTACTCATGGGTTCACTTGTGAACCACGAAACGAGTTAACACTCGGGCTAGATAACCATGATGCTAATGAGTGGGATGCTTGTGAGTTGAATATAGGATGCTTTATTTTTAATTGAACTTTGATTGGATGTAGGAAATTCTGATTCTTGTTCGGGAAGTAGTATTTGATGAACTGTCCTTTTAGTTAAGGAGCTAAAATGAGTACTGTCTGGTGGTTGGATATGCGTATAGAGTTCTCTTTGGACTTAGGATGGATATAAACTTTCTTTAACTTTTTTTGCATATTCCCAGTTATGATCAAGTGCCTAACTAGTGTATCTATATAAACGATGTCTCTTTTCCTATATTGTTTTCATTTAGTAGCTATTGCTGTTGTTGCTTAGTAAGTTTCCTTCCTGTTTTAGGGTTTTTGCTGTAATCCGTTTTTGTATTTTATGATCTTCGTCTTCACATTTAGAAACTAAATTTTTGCATCTTCAGCCTTCTTAACTTTTATCCAGATTTTCTTCATTATTATTATAATTATAAATGCAGTTGGAATATACTATACATTACGCCTTAAAATAATACATAAAAAGATAGTTGACCTCAAACAACCAAATTTGATTATCAAGCTTTAACATTATTTCATATTCTTAGTTGAGCGCAGATTGAAGGGTAGTAAAACAGGAACAGAACAACCTGCCGAATTACTCACTATTTTTGTCTCTCCAATCTCTTGAACTGTAAGAGAACAGTCATGGACAGACGCACGAACACCACCAGGCCATTAGCGTTGTCTTCCCCTTCCATCACTTCCACCACCACCATAACAATTGAGAACTCCCAGCCATCAAGCTCTTCATCTCAGCACGAACAACAGCAACCAGAAGTACTTTTCCTCCCCCTCAATCGCAAGAAGAAAAAGGTCAGTTGGAAAGAGGGCACTGTAGACAATGAGTTCATGGATAAGAAGAGTTCCAAGAAGTGCTGTATCTTCCATAAAGAGAAGCCCTTTGATGAAGATGACAGCGATGAAGATGAACATCCCTCCGATAAACACCCTCACGATAGTGGGTTTTGCTGTAAGAATCATGATGAAGCTGGCCCAAGCAGCTAGGAACTGATTGAGCTGAGCGGTAATCAATGAAACTAAAAGGCATATTAGTCAAAAATAAAATCACGGCATTGGAGCTAGAGGATGTTCAGTTTAAATTTGAGTGTCAAAATAATTGGCCTAGTTTAGTTTGAAAAATAGTTTCACTAATTTTTGTCATAATTGCTTAAAGAATAAACATAATAAATTTTAGTATCGAGAAGTGTGAAGTATGAATGGTATCAGAGGAAAAGGTTACTGATTATGTCCGTAAATTTCTTATAATTTTGATGAATTCAGGACAAAATTATTAGAACAGATTTTTTTTTTTTTATATTCAAAATAGAAAAGATAGAATACTGAAGGGGATTAATATTGAATATTCTATAATTTTCCCATTCTATTATAAAGATACCGGGTAGGATTGACGAGTCATATCGCAGACGTTTTAAATTAAAAATTGATATTGCTTTGGATACTTTCAAACTTGGTCTGTCTTGGTTTCTCGTGGGAATAGAATCTGAGTTAGGCACTTACACAAAATCAAATTTGTTGCCCATCCTTGAAAATAATTGGCTATTGCACTTCTTACCACCAAAAAAACTATATTTTGGTATGACCAATAAACTTGGGAGTAGAAAATATAGGGAAGAGAAACAAGAAAGAAAAAAAAGAATGAAGGGATTCTGACGTGTATAGTTTTTCCTTAAGTAGACAATCATATTAAAGTCTGGAAAAGAATAGAAACCAAATAGAGTGGAACGAATTTTATTTGGTTGAAATGAAATAGAGTAAAAAGATGAGAGAAATAGAAAGAAATTTTTAAAGGTATATGTGTTTATTTTGAAAGAAAATAAAGTTTCTGATGATTTATATATTTACTCCCTTTTCCATTTTTTTTTCTCATTTAAAGTGATAAAGTCAATTATTATTTTGACAACACAAAGATTAGATAACATAATTTATTATGATTAAACCCATAATCTATTATGTTATCAACCTGAGAATAATAAGTTTTTTTAGAACCTCTATTGTATCCCTTAAACTATACATAAGAATAAAAGATTAGAACATGATCTACAAATTATTATTATTATTATTATTATTATTATTATGATTATATTTTTATGATAATCAAAATGAAGAATTGAAAGTGAAGGGTGGGCATGAGCAGGAAGAAACAGAGGAATTTTGGAATAAAAAGAAAGAAATGAATTAAGAAGTTTGGAATTGGATTGGGAGAGTGAAAATGGACTTGGAAGCAGTGAAGAGGTATTTGGAGAAAGGAGTCGGAACAACATCGGAGACTGATGGGTTACCGCCCAGGTTTCTCGAACCGTTGATAATGAATTCCCTTAAGGTTGATCTCATCGAACCTGGTCGCCTTGTCTGTTCTATGAAGATACCTCAACGTTTACTCGTTCGTGCACTCGCTCACGCCTTTCTTCTTTCTTTCTTTTCGTTTTTTTTTTTTTTATCTTCTTAATTGTTTTGTTGGTTTTTGTTTGCGTAGAATGGTGGCAATTCGCTGCACGGTGGCGCCACGGCTGCGCTGGTGGATGTGGTGGGTTCCGCCGCAATTCCCACCAGTGGATACTCAGGTCCCACTACGGGGGTTTCCGTCGAGATTAATGTTTCCTACTTGGATGCTGCCTATGTCGATGTATCTCACCAACTATCTTTCTCTTCTGATTCATTGTTTGTGGTTTGTTATAATAATCCATTTACTTGATAAATTAATCATCTTTATGGGTTCAGGTTTGGTTTGGTTGATTGATTTTTGTTCCTTTAATTGCTCTCTGGAATGCAAATTCTCGTGTGGTGAAATCATCTTTGGTCTTTCTTCCTTGGTGTGTCTGTCACATGTGATGTATTGAATTGGGTATCTTGACACTGCCATGAGAAGAACATTAGTGTAGTATGTAATCGGGGTGAAGGGGGTAAGAGGGAGTGGGTTTTAAATTTCCGAGACTTTGATGCTCAAATGTGGAGTTTTGACCAAATATGTTGCTCAAGTTCTAGACTTGGCCACCATAACTTCTGTTATGACTTGGGAATCGTTTTGTAATTGAATTTTGTGAGCAAGAACTTTTTAATGATCAACAGAAAATAAAAACCTTTATTTCTCTCTTTTCAATGTTAGAGTAGGCGGGAGTGGGGGATGGTGGTGTGTTTTGGAGAATTTGATTGGTTGACATGAAATGTTCTTTGAACTGTTGCAATACCTGATGATTTTGTCAATGCTCCTTTCATGTTTTGACGTGATAGTATGAATTAATGACAATCTGATTGATTAAACAAGTATGAATGTAAGGAGTTGTTTTACTGGTTTATGATGATAATGGATGTAATGCAAGATATTACAGCAATAATAATATTTTGCATTTTTATGTTAGGAGGAGATTGAGATCGAGGCTAGGGCTCTGCGTGTAGGGAAGGCTGTTGCTGTTATAAGCGTGGAGTTCAAGAAGAAAAAAACTGGCAAAATTTTTGCCCAGGGGCGTCATACCAAATTTCTCCCTCCTTCCAGTAAAATGTGAAGGACAAAATATGGACCCAAATAAATGGTTCAAGCTCAATGTTGTCTCCACCTTATTTAGCAAAGATATCTAAGTGTAACTTCTGGATTAACTTTGCTCCATGTCCTGCAGTTACTTCAGTACCTTAAATTTTCTGTACCAGTTCTTATTGCTGTATAGGACACTTCCTTATTGTTAAATGATGAGACCATGTATTGTATTCTCGAAGTTCTTTCTCATCCTTTTGATTTTGAATGTTATAATTTATATGTATATTTGATCTCTCTAGGAAATGTTTTTTGATTGAATCTTCATCTAAAATGGATTTATAAACATTGGTTTTGATATTTTCTGAACCCCTTGGCCGATCTTGTCTATTTAGTGGGACAAGGCTTGTTTTTTATTGGCCTTCTCAAGAGTTCTATTGATTTAGAAATGACTAGAAGAATATCGGACGTGTAACACTCTTTGTTTGCACTTAATTATAACAATATTATGATTAATTTCTCTCGTTTTATTTTATACGAATTAGTTTCCACTCCTTGTCCATTTGCAACCATTGTTGCCATTGCCAATGAACAAATAACTTTTCAGTGGAGAGACACACCAGTTAATTAAATTGACATTTCCTTGTCATTGTTCTCACTCTTGTTTTAAGGTTCTAAAGCATAAATTCTTAATTGATTCTCATTCTAACCACTCTTTTCTCATCATGCTACGTGTGGAAAAGGTGAAGTGAAAATATAAAGCCGTCCAATTCTATTCCTTCTTTAAACTATACATGTATTTTATGCTGCCAATTCGTGCTGGGGTTGGCTTGATGCAATGTAATGGATCACCATAAAATTACTGAAGGTCATTTTTGAGCCATGGGTCTATTCATAAATGCAAGTTTTGGTCAGGCTACTCAAGATATCCATAGTTACAAAAGTTTTCCTTGTTCAAAATTTCATCACCAAATAGTTATATAAGGTACAATCATTTAATCGGACCCATGTCCTATAATTCCCAGAGCATCTCTGAAATTGAGTGTGCTCCTCATGGTTCGCCTGCCAATTCCTCCATTGCCCTTTCTCATCATGGCAGCAAATTCCCCATAATCTATCTGTCCATCCTGCAAAGAAAATCTTCCATTAACCCAACGAACAGGTTGCCAACTTTATAATCAAGTGTTGCAGAAACTTATGACAATTAGAAACAAGCTCTAGATAGCAAGACAAAAGAATACTTACGTTGTCTTGATCAATTTCTTTGACAATTTCATCAATATGGACGTCCTCCAAACCGAAATCCTTACAAGCTTGTTGTATCTCATCAATGGTTATGTAACCACTTCCATCTTTGTCAAAATAGGAGAAAGCTGACACCAGATTTTCCTCTCTCTCTAACTTATTTAAGTGGACCGTAGCAGCAATGAATTCACCATAGTCAAGTGTCCCACTATTATCAATATCTGCCTGTAACATGCAAGATTATAGATCTTGTTCAAAAGCTAAATATTGCAAGCAAAACAGCACAAATAACAAAAAATGGATTTAACCATGAACAAAAACAAATGTCTTACTGCATCCATAAGATCCTTGATTTCGGACTCCATTAGTTCAGATCCTACCCGCTTTAAACCTTCTTTTAGCTCATCAAATGTTATAGTTCCACTGTTATCTGCATCAATCATCTTAAATAACTCCTTCAGACCACCAATTTCTTCCTCAGAGAGTCTCTCTGCAATAACCTAGAAGTAAAGTATACAAAGTGTAAATTTCACAGTATTAGGATTTGACATGCAGAAGACTAGATCACTTTCAATTTCCCATTCAAGACGAGTTTCTGATAGAGTTCCACAATCAAGCCATTAAGGCTGAGCTGAAAAATATTTAATACTCAAACTAAGAAGCACAAATATGGAAAGTGAAGAAAGTGACAGCAATTCATTTTTGCTGATTTATGACAATTCAATTGAAGCATATCATAGAAAATTGGCATTGATAAAAAAAATCACGTAAGAAAGCGGACATAAACAGTTTTAGATAATAATCATGCCAATTACAAAACAAGGTCATGTTCAATATATATATATATATATATATATATATATATATATATATTTAAATTAAACTTTGGGTCCAAACAAACTTCCAGTGATCTTTTTGGGAATCTAATGCATACCGAAGCATGTCGCATTCCTGCAGGCAAAAAAACGCTCATATACCAAACATGTTATTCCCTACAGCCATGTAAGACAATCAGGCTTCTTGTTCATACAACTTCAAAAAATTTAAGAAGATCCGGCATCGTTATTGTTGAATGAAATAAAATCCTGTCATGCATTGTATTCACCTCTAGAATGAAGAAACCTTTTAATGAATGTACATGATTCACAAAGGCATTTCAGATGATCAGGAAGCAACAGTTTGCTATCACTTTAGCCAGTGATGGAACTTCAAGAAAAAAAATTGAGGGAGCCCAAAATAATAATAAAAAAATATTCTTAAATAATTAATTACAAATGTCTTTATACTAAATTTTTCTCTCCATCAGAAACAGACTAAATAAAAAATTGTAGAGATTTATACTAATGTTGCACCAAAAAATAACACAATGACAACTAATACAGCATAAAAATGACAAAAGATGAAGAAAAATAATATACATACAAACATTAGTTCTTGTTATAACAATAGTTGCACTACATTAGTCTGCATAAAATATCTCTTATTACACCAAAAGCCCAGAACCAAAAAAAAAAAAGATGAAAGATCAAATAACACTATGAAAAATAAGTATTGTGTTATATTATAAACTATCAAGATTAAAACACACTCATTATATGAGTATTTTTATTAAAAAAAATCACATTATTTTTTTCAGTAATCATATAACATTAAATTATATGATCCTCTGTATTTATTTATTTTTTTCACTTCCATAAAAAAGACACTCTTAGTAAATATATTTACACGTATAGAAAATGATAAAATTACATTATGGTAACTACAAAAGTATTACACCATCTTTAAGCATTGATTTTATTATAATCTAATAGTATTAGTATAATCAATTTAGTAATTTACGTTACCAAAATTCATCTTCAATCATAACCATGATAAAATGATGCATTGCCAAGATCTCAATATACCTCACATTGCAAATGAAAATATCCATGGCCACGATGAGAGAGTCATGATTCGAGAATTTTAATTAGTAAATTAAAAAACATAAAACGAGTGATTTTCTAAAATTGAAAGTTAAGAGAAATTATTTATAAAATTAAAAAAAGAATGAAAATGGATATGGATAATTTATAGGAAAGTGGTCGCATTCATTCATCTCCCCCTGCATTATTCTATGCATAGTAACTCATTTTTATAATTTTCAAAATGTTTGGGGGGCATGGCTCCCCCGTCCTCAAGAAGCTCCGCCCGAGTTTAGCCTAATTTCTACCAAAAATGCATATAATTACCATTTCATTCTAAAAGAAGACAAAACAGGGTATTCATAAGAGATTAAATATTTTTTTTAGTGGTCAGCACTCAGCACACAGAAATCGTTAGGCCCAAGTAAAAAGGTTCACAGCCTTACACGCAAAGCCATCTTTTTAAGTTTATTCATTGCACAGAACTGCTTCAGGCGTGATAAAACAGCAGAATCAAGAGGTTTATCTGGAGCAATATTGTCATCAACAATCCATGGGTGACCTGTCACAGAAAACCACACAAGTGCCACAAGTTTGAACCCCTTTCCAATAATTGTGCAAATATTCATAGAAATCATGCTAGTTGCCTGCTCAATATAAAAGTTAAATAGACTTACAGAGTACTTTGTGAGCTGTAAGCCTCGTTTTTGGATTCCGATCAAGCATTTTTCGTATCAGATCCTTGGCACTGTCTGAAATGCTGGGCCATGGCTCGGACTGGAAATCAAGTCTTCCTAGCAAAATCTGACGGAAAATCCCCTGCTCAGTTTCTGGATGTGACATAATTTGCAGAAAAGCATCAGTAATGATGAAGGATACACATGAAGAAAGCAATAACATGCCTACATCTACAATTGATAATTTCAAGTGCAAGTGACATATAACTACCAGCCCAAAATGGTGGCACCCCACTTAATAAGATGTACAAAATAACACCAGCACTCCAAACATCTGATTCAGGTCCATAATGCTTACGCAAGACCTCTGGTGCAACATAGTATGGGCTTCCAACAACGTCACAAAAGGTCTCACCTGAAAAGTACATCACTGTGTTAAGCTTGCATAACATGGAAGGATTTCCAGATCATCTGGTAATGAATGAAATGAAGGACGGCAGAAAACTAATACTAAATCATACATCATTCAGATGTATCAACTAATAGCTTAAGCTGGTTTCATCTCCATTGAACCCAATAAAAACAAATCTATTTTTATATATCTCTCAAAACAAAAGATTTTGATTTCATAGAATTGATCACATTTTGTATTTTGGGATTAAACTACAATATGTATCTAATATGACATGGAATTTTCAAGTCATACACTTAGAATCAGATTTTTAAAATCAGAGAAACTTAATTTACAGTATGCATTCCTACTCAGGCCAACACTTGCTGCTTTTAAGAAAAGAATAATAAATAGCCTTATATTATCATTTAATGGCAAATTCAACAGGTTAAATTGCGACATCTCAAATTTACATAAGTATTTTTTGGTCCAAGGAGGGACATGGTTCACACAGTATCCAAACCGGACAACTTAAAACTAATTTGTGCTCACAGGCCATGGCTTCCATTGACCAAACATTACTTTAACATTGCAAGAATTGATCTCGGGATTACTAGGTCAACCCGTGTCCCAAGGTAAGCCTTAGAACCAGTAGGCCAAGAGGCTCGACTTTACATACATTATATTTGTATACAAAAGCACTAAGAAAACACCAAACTAGAATTAGCTACAGTATAGCATTCTAAAATATGAATCCGGTATTTCTGCTTCAAACCAGCAATAAACCGCCGAAAATACAACGATCCAAATTAAAACAATGACTCGGCATCAATCAAGGGAAAAAGATCAACAAGAAGCAAAAAATTACTTCAAACTTTAATAAAGTGCTTATTGAGGTTCAAACCAGAGCTATTGCTAACACACACAATGATTTCACTCCCTGGTCAAATCGAACACATTCACGTTATCCTTAAATACGATCCCAATAACAATAACAATAACTGAGGCAATAACTAACCATGAATTGATCGCATTCACAAGTAAACAACAGAACCAACTCCGATTCTAACATTTCCCTAGATCGCAACAAGCACCAAACCACAACCAGGAAACAATTAGATCGGAACCTAACCTGGCTTATAAAACACAGACAAGCCAAAATCGGTAGTTTTAAGCTTCGCATCTTCCTCAACAGTGTCGAAGAGAAAGTTCTCAGGCTTGAGGTCCCTGTGCATGACTCCAAGCGAGTGACAAGCCTCCACAACCTCAACAATGGTCTTAATGAGCTTCGCGGCCTGACGCTCACTGTAGTGGCCCTTCTGAACGATCCTGTCGAAGAGCTCGCCGCCCTCGCAGAGCTCCATGACGAGGTGCACGGTGGAGGAGTCCTCGTAGGTGCCGTGGATCCTGACGACGTTGGGGTGTTCAGAGAGGTGGTGCATTATCTGAATCTCCCTCCAAACGTCATCGTAATCCTCCTTGCAGAGAAGCTTCCGCTTGGGGATTGACTTGCAGGCGAAGGTCCGGCCCGTGGCGTTGTGCGTGCAGAGGAAGGTGGTGCCGAATTGGCCCTGGCCCAGCTTCCGGCCCAGCGTGTACACCTCCCGCAGGTTCTCTGTCCGGTACGGCAGGACCCACGCGGGCTTTGGTGCGGCCGCGGGTGGGCCCGTGTTCGACTTCGACATTGCTTACACTCTCTGTGTCGGGGAGAGACGGAGTCAGACTGAGAAAAAAAGCCAAACCAACGACGAAACGAAGACCCGGTAAAAATTGAAAATAAATTAAAACAATTTCTCTCTTTCTCTCTTTCTGTGTGCGCACACTTCAACTCGTGTTTTATACTCCTTTGTCAGAACTCACCAACTTTAAGTCTCAGAAAAAAAAAAGTATTATTATTTTTATTTTCTTTTTCTTCTTATTATTATTCGAAATGGAAATAATGGGATTATAAATATAATTAATAATGGAACGTTTCTAAATCGATAAATAGAGTGAGCATATCAAAACTGTCTTTCTTGGGGTAACGTTATTTATTTTTTTCTTTTCTTTTTTTGTTTTCAGTAGTGGTCTATTTTTTAATAGACACGAATTCAAATTAGTTATTTAATATTTAAATTTCTTCTACGGAAATTAACATATAGTAATAAATATTAATAAGATGAAAAGTGGGTTCATGTGAGAAAATTAAAATAAATATATTAAAGATAATATAATTTAAAAAGTTGAGAAAAAGGAACACTGAAACATACTTTTGTTTTTTGGTGATGTGTTATGCGATTTGTGTGAAATATATATCACACCGAAAGAAGGGGTGAGATGGAAAATCATGTCACATGGTCGATGAAAGAAGATGCACATGTCAAAGGTGTAATCTTAAAAGAGGGTAAAAGAACAACAATTTTTGAATGAAAGAGAGTGTTTTGGAATTTATTCTGAACTAATAGTCATAGAGAAAATAAGGTTGCTGTGTTTTTAGTTAAGGAACATGATTCAAGGCTGATAAGACGAGTGACCTACCTTTGGATAAGGAACCACATTTCACCCAATTTTCTGCATATAATGTTGCATGTGCCTACATGTTTCTATGACCTATACCCAAATAAAAATTAAAGTAAATTGAAATTTCAATAAAAAATATTAAGTAAGAAGTAAAATCATATATTTTTTATATAATTATTGTTTATTTTTTATTGGTAAAATTCTATTAATGTTAACCCTTTTTAAGTATCTAAAATATTTTAATAACATAAAATGTGTCTAATATCTCTTTTTTATTTTTTAATTAATTATTAAGAAGAGTTAATATTGTAAATTATTAAATTAAAAAAAATCTTATATTTAGGTTCCATATATTAGAGTTTATGGGTACATTATTTGGCAGAGGTGGTTTTCATTTAATAGGTTTTGGATGGGAATTTGGCATATTCAATGAATCACACTCCCATGTCACTTTCGCAGGTGACTCACTTCTTTATTACATAACTTCCTAATTTCAAAATTACAGTTTTTTTTTTTTTTTTAACTCATGTTACCACGTATAATTAACTAATTATTACTTGAAATTATTTTAGTATAATTTTTTTAAAGTAAGTTTCTAGTTTTTTTTGTTCTTTTATACTTTTTTTCACTCAAGATATAAATTTATTTTGTAATTTATTTATTGTTTAAAAAACTAAACATGAAAAGTAAATTGATTGGTTTCCATTTAGTAATGTGCATTGAATTGGTTTGATATATTGAATTTTTTACGATTTCCAACACAATTTATACATAAATTGATAATCTCAGATTCACATTTAATAATGTCTATTTATTTTCTATGCCTTTTTATTTTTACTTTTCAATCAAATACTCGTTATTTTTTCTGTATTTTTTATCTATTTATTTATCTGATTTCCATTCTATCTATTTCTCTTGTTTTTTTTATCAAACAAAGCAATAAAAAAGAGTATAACTGCTTTTTATTCTAGAAAAATAAAAATAAAAAAATGCATAAAATCGGTTGAATTAAATTTTGGATTTAATTTTCAAAATTGATTTAATCTAATTCAAATCAATTTTATGTGTAATTTTTATTAATGAAATTAACTCATCATTTGTATTCATAAAATTATATATTTACAAATAAATTTCTGAACCTAATTGTAAATACAAATAATCTCAATTAAACACATTAATGAGAACATGAAATATAACCTTTAAATTAATTGAGAATTAGATATAAACTTTCAAATAATTATAATATTTTTATTTATGTATTTAAAACAATAAAGATATAAAAAGTTAATAGTAAATATTTTAGAATATTTTTTCGCATTGAAAAAATAAATAATCAATAAATTTTAAAATTCCTTTCATATTTTGGTATGTATTTTTAGTTTATATTTAAAAAATTATAATTTATAAGTATACCATTATGTATATATTAATAAAATATTTTAGTCTCAAAACATATTATATATATATATATATATATATATATAACTAAATGCAATTTTTAAAGACAAAATATATATTGAAAATTAATTTGTAATATTTTGTTAGTAACCTTTAAACCCTGAACCGAATCGGAACAAGTGAGAGCATAGTTTGGAACCGTTGCAGAAGGTATGTGTAGCCTTGAACCCGATGTCGTCGCCGTCCGCGGCTACGAGCTACGCCTCATTCGTTGCACCCTCAGTCCTTCACAGCCGTCGTATCCCCGCCACGAACGAGAATCCTTGGACGGACTCATCAACGACATCTTGAACTCCATCGAACGCGGCAGCTACGTCGAAGCACTCACTTCCGAACCCTCCTCCACCGTCTTCCAACTTGGCGGCCATGACTCGCTTCCACTCGACTCCGCCGACCAAGTGTACTCCGAGTTGGTCCACCGCGCCGAGTCCTTCATTACAGACGCCGCCTCCAACGCCGCCGAACAGAGTCGCAGGGCCGTAATTGTTATGTGCATCGCGGTTGCCGCATTTCTAGGGTTCACTCAAGCAAACTTCACCGGGTAAAATTTCAATCGTCACTTACTTTTTTTGTTTTTTGTTTTAGTTAGAAAATGAAATCGTTTCTACTATAGGCCTTTGAAAGGAGCAGAGCTACCGAAATGTCCTCTGTGTTTGGATGGTAGTGATGAATGGGAGAATTGGGCGCGGAATCAGCTTATGTCTGCTGGTTCTGACTTGCTTGGGAAGTTCTCGAATCTTCAGGTACTCGTGTTATGCCTTTCACGCCTAACAACATGACTCAGCTCAAGTTGATAATTCGTAACGTGTTGTGGCTTTTCCGTTTTCTAGTATATCGTTTTTGCCAAGATGTTGCTTATGAGGATGAAGGATTTACGCGTTGAGATTGGAAGTCTGTCGTGGTGGCTTGCGAGGGTTTTGCTTCTTCAACAGCGAGTTTTGGATGAGCGGTCTTCGTCCTTGTTTGATCTCTTGCATGTCTATATGAGCGAAGCTTTGCAGCAATTCGGCACTTCGGAACTAGTTCGGAGTTACTGGGAGGATGATTTACGCGATGGAGAGAGCTTGGAAATTGTCTCCATGCTTCATTTAGAGGCTGGCATTATGGAATATAGATATGGACGAGTTGACAGTTGCAGGTTAGTTGCTATGAACATTGAACCGTGAATTGTGTGATGGTATGCTTTCAAATGGTATCCTATCAGGTGATATTTAGGTTTTTAACATTTATGGAAAGATATTATGATTGTATAATCTTTAATATGCAATTGGAAGGACTGTGTTCTTCGTGCTGGGAGAATAGCAATATCCCAATAACAATATTTGCAGTACTATGTGATGTTAATTTTGGTAATTCCTTTACTTTTCCGGTTTATCAATCTGTTACATAATTTAGAAAGTGGAATTGAAACTAACTGAAACTTTTTCATCCGGAAAGGGAGAGTTGGTACCTTTTCACGCGTTCTGTGTGCTTGCATTGCATAAACTGGTACATCTTTGTATTCTACATTTATTTAACTTCAACAAAAGAGAAATTTATATATATAAAGTTGGGGTGACATGTTCATCTAGCCTTTCTTCCATCTTCTTTGGTGGGTCGGGGGACTTGATGAGAGGTGTTTGCTTTGCAAAAATTCCTTTTTGTTTTTACTTTATTTTATGTTTTCGATTGTTTTTATAGGAAAAATGAAAAGTTTTTTCATAATTTCCTATACAATATTTTTAATCACCGGAAATGAAATGAAATAAGGTGTCCATTTTTGTAATTAAAATCAAACCAGGTAATAAATGAAATCAGAAACACTTTCTGAAGTCAAACAGCTCTTAAGTATGTTGTAAGGTATTTCTGGAGAACACTACTATGTATATGTTGATTCTCCTGTGGTATCTCTCTATGATAAAGTACATTGTCCTATCAGGATGCATTTTGAGTTAGCTGAGATGGCAGCTGGGCTTCAGCTTTCAGTTACTGGGGTACTCGGTTTCCGTACTGTACATCAGGTAGGCATAATAAACTGCATGATATATAATATTTGTCGTGATACTTATCTTTTATGTAACTTTTGGACATAGGCAGAACCAAAGGCGCAGATGGTACTTGTTACGAACACAAGTACATCAAATGTGGATAACTGCTCCTTAACGGGTACTGCTATCCAAACATGTGATTCCAAAAATGGTGAAGATAACTGGAATTTGCAACAGTGTGAAACCTCTGAAGCATCTGACATACTTAGAATACCGAAGTTGTTAGAAAACGATGACTCTAAAACTAAGTCACAAGGCATGGAAAATGGTGCCCATGTTACACCAAGTTTGACAGCAACACAGCAAGCTGTAATTCTGGCATATTGTCTTCTAATAGAGAAGAGCTCCCGACATGATGAATTGCAACGTAAGATGCCTAATTTATATATTCATACATGATATTTTGTCTAGCATTTGCATACTTACATATAAGAATCCCCTTTTTAATCTTCCAATTTTAAAACTATTTCTGCTATGGGATTAAGTGATCTTATAGCCTATCATGTGAGTCAGTTAAGCTCGAAGAAGTGAAAAAAAGTGTGGAAACTGGATCAATTCAATATAAATTTTGGTTTCCTTGATTTAACTACTTTTCTTCTAGCGTACTATTGTAACTGCACAATTGTAGTAGGCATTTGTTTCACAGTATCATTTTGTATTCCTAGGAATCATATTCCTTGGAATATTATACCTATGAATGATATTCCCCTATGAAGCGTTGATATTTTTATTTGTTTCACGTATTTGATATTTGATAGTTTTGGATATTTCACCTATATGTATTGGTGAAGTATTCAAGCTTTTAAAAACATTTATATCTAATAAAACTACATGAAACATATAGATATGGGTAATATAGAAATATATAAATATGAATTTTTTCATAAATCAAAGGAAATTGTTTTCTATGAATTATTTTAAAAAATGATGAGATTGTTAGTGTTATTCTTACATGTAAATAATATAAAGTAATTTATAATGACAATGATTTACAATTTTATGTTTCAACAACATCTAAAAAATGTGTTTTTAACTTAGATTTGTATAATTACAATTATATATTTATTATGTTTTATAATTTTTTATATATTTTTAAATGTGTCCTACACGTATTGTATCCTATTATTTTTAGAATAAACGTATTGCCGTATCAGATTAGTATTGTATCTGTGCATCATATCTCCATAAACTTGTTTGGTTGGTATTTAATAATTTTTAAAAAATTAAAATTTATTTAATTTTAAAAGTTAAAAATAAAAAGAAAAAAAATGAAAGAAGGAAGAGTTTAGTGGAAATAGGTAGTTATTGTAGAGAATAACTTCCATTCTCATAGAATATCAGATATCCACTCCCTTCTCAAGGGACTAGAAATAGTTTAAAATGTGAAGGGGTCATTTCCTAGGAATAAAGACATCGGGGATATATTTTTTCCCATCTTCATGTTCCCGGAAATGAAAAAATATTATGTGAAACAAATAGCCCTTTAGTTTAAGGGCCAACCACTTAGGGGTCTATTTCCCTTTCCCCTCTCCTTTTACAGTTGGTATTGTATCTAAAATCCACTTATTTTCCTGAAAAGAGGAAAAATCAAAACGTTTATTTGCCAGCTAATAGTTCACTCAATTGTTGGCTTGTCACTTGGTTACAGGATGGGATATGGCACCTTACATTGAGGCAATTGATTCCCAGCATTTGTTTTACTTCACTGTAAGTAGACAAAAATCTACAGCTTATATTTGTTTAAAAATTAGGCTTTTCTGTAGAACACAGGTAACTTTGTTGATGCACAAGGTGTTTATTTTCCTTAGTGTTCTGCTTAATCTGTACAGTTTGTAAACTATGACAAGCATTTGATATTTTTCTCTATCCTGCTTTAGATACGATGTGTATGTGATAATTTACGTATTCGGTGGGAGTCATCTCGTAGCCGAACTAAGGAACGTGCCTTACTGATGATGGATAACTTGGTATGTGCTGTATTTTGGTTAATGTTAACTTGAGAATTAAGAAATTATATTATTTGACACTTTATTTTCCTATATGTCTATTGCAATGAAAGGTAATATTTTTGTGTGACAAAAATATAGAAATTAAGATTTTCATACACACAAAAGAGAGAGAGAGAGAGAGAGAGAGAGAGAGAGAGAGAGAGAGAGAATAAGAGAGAGAGAGAGAGAGAGAGAGAGAGAGAGAGAGAGAGAGAGAGAGAGAGAGAGAGAGAGAGAGAGAGAGAGAGAGAGAGAGAGAGAGAGAGAGAGAGAGAGAGAGAGAGAGAGAGAGAGAGAGAGAGAGAGAGAGAGAGAGAGAGAGAGAGAGAGAGAGAGAGAGAGAGAGAGAGAGAGAGAGAGAGAGAGAGAATAAACAACTTAATTAAACACTTATTCAATAAACTCTTACCGCATAAATTCTTCACGAGAGTTTGTGCTATAAATTTGATTATTTTCATAAACCCAAATAAGCTCCACATAAGAAGGTCTTCCAAATGTCTCAATCATAGTTTTTCATATCCTTCTATGCGTAAATGTTTTTTTTTTTCTAATCTAGCTACAATGAGTGAGTTGTTTGTTTTGATTTGCTTATTTTACCTGATAAAATTATACTATTTTTTTGCAGGTTAAACATATTTATGAATCTTCTCCATCAATAGCAGAAAGAATTTCTTTCAGTTATGCTGTTTATTTGCCTAGTATTCCTGCATTAAGGAAGTAAAAACACATGCTTTGTAAGATTTTTTTGTATTTTAGTTTCATAAAAATCAGATGGCTCTTTAACTTTCTTATTGCTTTCTTTCTATTCCAATTTCAGGGAATATGCATTACTTTTGGTGCGATGCGGTTTGATTGGGGAGGCAATGAAGGAGTTTGAAGATTTAGAATTATGGGATAATCTTATATACTGCTACAGGTATAATAAAAGTAAATAAATAAAGTAGTGATTTTCTCCCTTCTCATTATTCACCTTTCATCAGCAATGATGTTCATTTGATATTTGATTTGGAAAACAGTCTGTTGGGGAAGAAAGCAAGTGCTGTTGAACTTATCAGGAAACGTCTCTCAGAAAACCCAAACGATCCCAGGTTATGGTATGTTGCTTTGGCTTGATTATTTTGTTCTCTTATAATTGGGTTGTGATTGCTTTTGAGCAACAGCTACTCTGACCAAATAGTAAATTAAAATTTTTCATGTTACAAATGATGTCTGCTCTGGAAGTGCTTTATTAGAATTATTGATTATCATTACAGGATTTTATTATAGAAGAAGAAGGGAACTTTAATTGAGACTAGTGCTCATAGGGAAAAAATAGATTTAAGAATGGAATCAAATATGCAGTATTTACAGACAAAAGTATTCATTTATTGGGGAAAAAAATTTATATACTTGAAAAAATAAATGAGACAAAATATATTTTAGAGAGCTTGAAAATGTCTCTCTTGGGTTCTCATATTTATATAGAAAATGTAGTCTCAATTTGAGATATAATGAAAGAGTAGAAAATAAGTAAAGGCCCCTCTAGGACCCTAGGTCCTCATAGGCACAACTCAAAAAACCTTTTTAATAAAGTCTATTCTAAGCTTATTCTAACACTTTTAAAATCAAATTGGGATCAACTAGGACAGAAATAAAGCATGGGTCAAACTCTCTGGTCTAGCCAAATTTCACTGTCACCTTGTTGATTAAAAAAACGTGTTTACTTCTTAACACAGAGGCCTGGAAAATAATTCCTGTATTTTTTTCAACATATGACCAATACTAAAATAGCTCAAGGTCAGCCAGGGAGGTCTCAGGATTTATATCAGGAGCAGAAAACAAAATATATTGAAAACTAATTTCCTAAACATAAGCATTTCATTAAAGAAATAAAGGAAAGTCAAGTATAGTAAAGGATAACAGAATTTAACTACCTAACACGCTCTAATTATTCCTAAACTTTAGAAATTGATTTCCAGCTGCCCATAACCTTGCTAAGTTAGCACATACCTCATGTTTTCTTTTTCTATTGATATTATGTATCATTATCAAGAAGACAGCATCCCTATATTATGTGGTTTCTCTTGTTACGTTTTAACTTCAAGCCTTATATAGGCATGGAAACCTCATGTTACATACCATAAACATACGCTACTGCTTTACACGAAAGCTCATCTATAGTATTTCAAAATCAGGCAAAAGTTAGGACACATTAGGGTCTGTTAAGATTTTGAAACAAAATATGATTTTAAGATTTAATAATGAAGTGATTTATTCTTTAATTTTATCCATTTTTTCCCAAAAGCCAAAGTTGCATATAAAACTAAGAAATCTAAGTGTTTTGGGGTTTTTAATTTTTTTAAAAAGCATAAACAGACACGGAAAAACTAACACGACTCCCTCAAAATAAAAGCTTTTTTTTCCCATGGGAAAAGCTGAATCCAACAGTCTCTTAAACAGAACACTATGGTCACATAGGTGACTTTGACTATTGATCTATCTCGTCTATTTTCTACAGTGATAAACGTCGTGTTACTTCCAACTGACGTAGATAATAGTTTAGTCAAAGACTGAAAATAGGAGTTCAAATTTGAAGCTAAATCTTCAGGTCCATCAGTTCTAGGTTTCAAGAAGGTTCATATTTGTGAAGCCAACTTGAAGTTCCAAATGCTATGATCTCTTTATTCGTTGTCCATGAGATAAGGTTTATATTCATGTATATTATGTGTAAGACAGACAAATAATGAGGCATATATTAGGTCCAAAATTCAACTTCACAACGTTCATATTTCAGTGTGAAAACTTCTGCCCATATTTGAATGTACGTGTAAATTTTTCATAAAATGTTCAATGTTGCTATTTAGGAGATAAATTTTATATAGTCTTGTATATATATAATGTATATGAAAATATAGTTGAATTTATGATATATTGACAGAACTTACAAGTGAGTTATGTGTTAACTAATCAAAGCACAAAGGGGTGAAGTGTCATTATTAAACCACAAGGTAGCAAAGTAAAACTGAGATAAAAAAGAGAGGAAAACCATGAATTACCCCAGGATAAAACAAAATAAAACATGAGATAGGAAAAAGCTGTAGTTAGGCTCCCAGTGTCCTTTCAGAATTTATATTTATCATAAAATAATAGTATTGTGATAAGAACATCAAAGAGAAGCTACAAACGTAATCCCATCATATACTATGTTGCCAAAGGAACAAACTTTTCATATATTCTTGAGGATTTGAAATAACTGCAGCAATCATATAAAATGATGTTAAGTAAAATATGGTTCCCACTAAATCTGACTTTTCATATCAATCATCAACCATTTAAATATAAAAAAAACTAACCTTTTGAATAAAGTTGAAATCACTTGAGGCCTGCCAAGAGCATATAAAATGCTGATTGTATTTTTCAAGAAGAAAATCATGACGTAAAAATCATTGCTTGCTGTTTCTTCTTCTCCTCCCATACAATATTCATCCTAATGGATTTAAAAATGTGTTTGGATAGAAGAAAAATATTTATATATTAGTTTGTGTGTGCTATTACTTGCTAATGGGCTATTCATACAATTGATTTTGATTATCAACGAAAGTGTGGCTAAGAATATATAACTGCCTTTGGATTACACTAAAGATTTTGACTGATTTATTTGTGCCAGAATCTTAAGTTTCCTAGTGGAAGATGACCACATATATTGTTTTTGAAAGATGGCCTACATTCTTTTTTTTTTTTTTGAAAATTTCATAATATGAAGTTTTATGGGAGTTCAAATTTGGATTATGTACGCTGTCCTTTTTGTAAGTCAGAAAATTTTCACTGAGGCCAATTCCTGTTGTTATATTGTTATTTTAGTTTTTCCATTTACATCGTCAATAAAATATCAGTAACGATGGATGGATGACATGCTAAATTACAGTATATCCAATGTAAAAATGAAATAGTAAGATTATAGAAGATTATTTTTCATAATTTTGTTCACTCCTGATAAAAAATTTCTAGGTGCTCTCTGGGTGACACTACTGCTAATGATGCATACTATGAAAAAGCTCTGGAAGTTTCAAACAATAGGTCTGCTAGAGCGAAGGTGTGGCTTTGTATATATTCATGTGTCTATACATGCTTGTCTGCCTTCTACTTATTTACTTCTATCATATTTTAAAAAATTTTAAGTTTACATTTTTCTTTCTTAATTGATTTGTTTATCTGATTGGCAGTGTTCTCTGGCTCGCAATGCGTACCACAGAGGAGACTATGTGACATCTAAAATTTTGTGGTATGTGACACATTCTGATAATTGAAGCATTACACTTTTATCATCATTGTCTTTGTCGTTAATGCATATAAAACATTTGTTGTTTCCATTGTAATGTTATTCTGAACGGTCTGTTAAATGTTCTATTTTTTTGTTCTTCAAATTCAGGGAGTCTGCAATGTCGATGAATTCTATGTATCCAGATGGTTGGTTTTCATTTGGTGCTGCTGCATTGAAGGTAATCGTGTGATGAACACTATGCTTTATTATTATTTATTTGCTTTTTGACCGTTTCATCCAGAAAAAAGAGTACAAATTCTCCTCGTAGGGAAAGTCTGAATACCCAGAATGAAAGTGACTATCGCTACTGTTGATGTGGTAGCTATGTTAACATCGTGACAAGCATACCAATTGATGTAATATAATTTATAAGTTAAGTCATTTTCATAGGAATTTGCACTCATTTAGACAATTTGTGTATTCACTAATAAAGACTGAAGAATTTTGAATTGAAAATTGATATAAATGAACTAACTACAATCCTAGCATTAACAAAAACAAGGTAAACAATTTTTTTATAGTTTTTCTAAAGGACTTGCAAGCATATAAATCTATGATGATAATATAATGAGATCACGGGGGATGGATTTCATGAACTCAATTCAATAGACATTAAGACTTCAACACAATTTCTATTACAACCCTTTCATCCACACTCTTAATTTACTCAAATCCTAATTCCTTAGTGATAAAAGTCAAAACTTTAAGGTAAAAGCATTAATGCCTTTGTTCTTTTTACATAAGGCTTGCATGAAGAGCAAGTGCTATATGGATGACCAAGGCACCAATTATTATTCCTAATATTAAACCGCTTGGTTGTTCCACCTTAGGTCTATAATTCTTCAAAACATTTTCCAATGGAATGAAACTTAAACAAGCATAGATGATCAAGTCATGCAAACATGAATCATAATGGAAGATCACAATAGCATGAGAAGAAATATATATTGAAATACAAAGAAAGCTACATAGAGTCAAGGTTCATTACATCCAACTGCAATGAATCGGAGATTAGTTATTCCAAGACATTTGGAACACAAAAAATGAGCAATAAAATGTAAAGTTTGAAGTCGGATGCCCCTTGAATGCAATCCATGCCCAGACCATGCACCCACAACTCCCAACAATGCCAAAAGTTTCTTTGCTTATAGCAAAATTTTCCTTTTATCCTATGTCCATAAATTGAACTTTCATTCAGCAAGTTTGGTGTCTCAATGAGTGAAAATGAAATGGTAAGTTTGAAGTTTTCAAGGGTTTTTTCCCAGCGACATTATGGTCTTGCAAGGGAATCCGAAAGCTGAAACTGTTTATTTTATTTTATATATTTTTTTCACTTGTCTCTCACTAAGCAAACCAATCCCCCGTGAGACTTCACAGAATTGACTTCCCCTTTCTTAGATCTTCAAGCCTCCATTTCTCTAAAAAAAATTGGGAAGTGAGTAGTAACCTATTCATCTATGAACGATAGTAATTTGTCTATCATAATATAATAATTCACCAAAATTGAGGATAACTCATTGCATAAGTGTGAATAAAGGGGTTAGAAAAGTATGATAATGTAAGCAATATCAAGCAACAATACTAACATTAGGAAAAGTTTGGCGAATTGAACAGGTAGGTGAATGCATGTTTAATACGGTAAGGTTTAAAGTTCAGATAGCTAATTTTTGGAAGTGTGACTTCTGTAATTATGCATAGATTACCACTTGTGCCACTGTACAATTGGGTATGCAGTTATGTATGGCATCACATGATTGGTTTGTCTGGTTAGGCACTGAATCACCACCAATGCCCATTTTTGACAATAGCTAATATAGATTTGTCTGCCTCTTTTTTGTTTTCATTTTTTCTTTCTTTAGTATGACAAGCTAACTGGGAAAATTTTACAGGCGCAGGATAAAGAAAAGGCCCTGGATGCATTTACTCGTGCTGTTCAACTTGATCCTGAAAATGGGGAAGCTTGGAATAACATTGCTTGCTTGTAAGGAGTCCTTTCTTGTATTAAAAAAATAGGAAGTAATGTAGTTTCTTTCAGTGTATAAACCATTTTTGTTTCAAACCCTAACATCTAATTATTTAAAAGTATCTTTTTTGTTTTGGTTCCATCTGTATTCAGGCTACATACTAAGGGCAAGCATCCCCTTTGCTTATATTCACCCTGTCCAGTCTTTGTTAGGTTTAAATTTGAGAATCTCCAGCTAGTAGTATTTGGTGCTTAACCATTCAGGTGTCTAGTCTCAAGAAGTACCTTCATACCTTTCTATAAACTTGACAAAAGTTGCCTTCACTCAAAGTTTAACATTCTAATGATTGATATTAAGGACAATTAGTAAAACAGTATCCAAGTCCATAATAATTAATAACAACAATAAAAATCATCCTTGTTATTGAATTGTGTTTTTAGCTTTTTCTTATGTTTTACCTAACATGCAGGCTTATGATCAAGAAAAAGAGCAAGGAGGCCTTCATTGCATTTAAAGAAGCCTTGAAATTCAAGTTCCGTATTTATCCCCTCCATTAAACTTACTTTGCATCATAATCATTCATGCTCAGATGCTCACATACATACAACAGTGTATTGGTTCATAATCAATTGGAGAAGCCTTGAAATTCAAGTTTAGTATGGATCCTTCTAGTAGACTTCCTTTGCATCATACATATGCTATCATGCACAGTGCATACACACATGCAATATTTGTATTGGCTTGAAATGACTGCAAATTCAACCTCTTGGAATAAATAGTAACACAATGATATTGGGTAACACAGACGAAACAGCTGGCGAATGTGGGAGAACTACAGCCTTGTGGCTATTGACATTGGCAATATCAGTCAGGTATCTGCTGTTTTTGGTTTCTCTTCCTTTCTTGGTCAAAATAAGTCTGATACAAAGGGTCTTACATGGATTGAAGTAATAGAATGATGAAAGTTTTTTTTCTTCAGCAGTTTTATTCTCTATCGTGCATGCTATATGTCTTGTTTGCCGTCTTCTTAGGCTATATTTAGATTGATGAAAAGTCATGAAATGCATTAATTGCCTTGTCTGGATTAATTAAAAATGCATGAAGTAACGGCCTAATGAGATGGTCTATATTCCATCCAATCCCCAACCCTTGTTTGGGGGTATGTGACGGAGCTAACTTTTCAAATTTTATTCCATTCCACTCATCAGTAGAAATCCTAGATGGTTACTTGTTTAAGCTTTGAAAAAAGTGATTTCAAGATTGTGTAAAATTGTATTCTTTTGGATATTTTATGATTAGTTTCTCAAAAGAAGGAAAGACCTAGTCTTGTTTGAAATTTCAACTCATTGCAGATAATAAGTTCCATCAGTGAAATGAAGATCCTTAATACCTAGCAAAAATGAATATAAGGGAAGTGATCAATATCTGAATTTACAGAAATTCAACTTCCTCTTATTAAATTGAAATAAACACATTTTATGCATCCACATTTATGATAATAAAGGCGCTTCCTTTAAAATTTAGCACTTAAAAGTATTATTTTTAAAATATTACAAATATATAGTTTCAGTTCTAAACTTTTATGTAATTTCATGTTCAGCGATACTTATTGACTTCATTCATATGGGTCATACAAACATCCAAAGGGCTTCGTTAAATGTTGATAGACTGAGCTTATGAAAATGGTTTATGACTCTTCTATAAATTTTTTAGCTTCCTAAAAATAAGTTTTACTTTAGTAAGACACTTTCACAAGCATAGCCAAACACCTTTAGTTTTCAGAGTTGGTGCATATATGATTTGATAAGCTCAAATAGGCTGTGGAAACTCTTGCAATTGTCCCCATAATGTCGAAAGCTGAAGCTGGTATATAATGGAAAGAAATCAATTTGAAGGCCTTTTCAGTTTAGCAATTGATTTTCAAGTTTAACTGTCTTAAAATTCATGTGCGTTTTACAAAGAAATGACTCTAGAGGCATAACTTCTTTTGGTTGTTCATTGATTAGTTTGATAAATTCTTTTAGGCACTGGAAGCTGTCCAGATGATTTTGGACATGACCAATAATAAGGAAGTAGATTCTGAATTATTGGCAAGAATCACAACGGAGGTGGAAAAGCGAGTTTCAGCAAGTAATGTGCCTCCTTTGATAACTGATAATAAGCCTAAAACAGATCAATTCTGCAGTGTTGATTCTGGACCAGAATATCAAGAGCAAGTATCTGTTGCAGGAGTATCTCGTGAAACTGCACAATTATTATTATTACTTGGAAAAGTTTTACAGCAGGTAATCAATTCTATCAACTACTTAATCAAGTGATTGATGAAATCCCCATTCCATCCCCGTCCACTGGTTATATAGCTATAGTTATGGTTAACCTTAAATAGCATCAAATTTTTAGACTGCCAGTGACAGAATGAAAGTGCAGTCGATTATTGTTTTCTCTGCAAGTAAAATAAAGGTTAATATTAATACTCTGGTACAGATAGTTAAAAGTGGGAGTGGATGTGGACCTGATATCTGGGGCTTATATGCCAGATGGCACAGAATTAATGGAGATCTCACTATGTGTTCTGAAGCCCTATTAAAGCAAGTTAGATCACTCCAGGTAAGTCTATTTTCTTATCTTAAAATACTCCTCCAATCCTTTTTAGTTGTTGGTTTTTTGGAAGATTTTGGTTTGCATTTATCTATCTTTTTTAAAGTTCAGGATAACATTAATAATTCTTTTATTAATTATATCCTTATTCTCTACCTAATTTTTTATCAATTTGTGTATATATATATATATATATATATATGTGTGTGTGTGTGTGTGTGTATTTATTGTAATGTAAAATGATAAATAGAAATTTCATAACTATTTTATTAGGATAAAAAATTATTACATTTCTTTATTTCTACATAAGAACCTAAAAAGACAATAAGAAGAAATAGAGAAAGTACTTAACATATATTTCTATTACATATAATGTTTCTTTCGTCATTTATTGACATTTTTATTCTAGAAATATAACCATAAAGAAAGAATGGTGTTAATTTGGATTATGTGTTGATACACAAGAAGAGTAAGATTTGTAGACCGATGTTTGACATCGAAGATTTATGCAGTTACATTGCTACAACCATGTAGACTTGCAAAATAAACATCACGGGCGGTGTTTTTGTTCGTTGATGTGATGTTTTCTGCAGTTTTAACAAAATTGGGAACGCAGCAATGTTTTTATTTATTGCTTATCGAGAGAATGATACCTGTCAGTCATTTGAATGCATTTATCTTTCATCTATTATTTTTTGACTTATTTGCTAGCTCTTTGAAATCCCTTATACATTTGTTTGTAACGATAGTTTTCATATCCAATTCACGACTATGATTGACTGTCTTCTTTCAGGGATCTGATACATGGAAGGACCGAGATCGCTTCAAAAAATTTGCAAAAGCATCTTTAGAGCTTTGCCAGGTGTACGTGGAAATTTTTTCATCTACTGGTAATGTTAAACAATTGTCTACGGCTGAGATGCACTTGAAGAATGTCATCAGACAGGCAAGATAATTTTTTGTAAAGTAAAGGGTTGAAAAAAGTCAAGAAATATTACGTTCTTCGCTTACTTCTATAAATATATTTTGTTTGCTTCTCTTGTCCAACCCGTAAAAATTAATGTAATTTGTCACTTGTATGCCCAGGCTGAGAGCTTTTTCGATACCGAAGAGTTCAGGGATCTTCAGGCTTGCTATGATGAAGTTAAAGTTAAATTTCAATCGAAATCAATTGGTAGCTAAAATCTTGTTGAAGGTATTATTTAATTTATCATGCAAGTTCTAACCCGAAGATTTGACCTGGTATCATTTTATTGGAGCTGATAGCTGCTTAATTTTCATCCACAGAAAACGTCAAGAGGTTGCTTTCAGAATCCAGAATGTGGTAAATTTGAAACGTCACCGATTGGAATATATATATATTAAGCATTCTCTAATGATAGCGCAATTTTGTTCATTCCTCGCACTGCTTGGTCAAATTACATAATTTACATGGATACGTATTGCTATATTTAAATTAATTGATGATTTGGATTTAGAATTATGATAAATATAAATTATTTTTTGTTAAAGCACCCAGTAAATAATTTATCTTTTGTTCATATACATTAGGTTGTATGGCCCAACGGGTACAAATTAATTTTAACTAAAATTATAATATACCAAGAGGAATATAGCATTAAAAGTCATATCAATGATATTTTTTTTTATTGATAGTAATAAGAATTTTAAATTGACATTATATATCAATAAGATTTTATTTTATTTTATTTTTGTACCATGATGATAGAATCTTTTACATACCATCCAAAGTCTGCTACTCTTATAAAAATAGATCTGACCCGGTTAGCTTAATTGATTTAACCGATAATCAGTCTGATGACTGGTCCAGTAATTCAAAAATTCAAGATATCTCAGTATTATTGAAAATCAATAAAGAAAACGATCCAAGATGGCCAGTGCGGAAAATATAGATTGAGGTTGGAGATCATTTTATTTTTAAAAGTCTTTTACAATTTTCTTTCTTTTCTGTCTCCTCCGTTCTTCAACCATCACAAACTACCATCAACAAACGCCAAGCCTCTTTACTCCCTTTTTTAGCACCATAGATCTCTGTAATTAGACAGGATGTAATTTTGAAGATAGGAGACAATTATGAAATTCATTATTACCCCTTCCTACGGATACCCGTTGGTAATTGGAATGAAAATGAATAACACACTACTAATACTCATAAAGACATACTAACATACGTTTTCTTAAATGTCTTTGGGTAACATTGATATATCTACAGAAAATGTGTTTAGTAATATAATTTTATTTAAATTTATACTACAGAAAATATTTTTTGGGTAAATATACTTTGGAGAATGATTTTTGAGTGATTTGAACAATTTAATTTTAAAAAAAGTATAACATAACTTATACATGAAAAAAGCAAAGGCATAATAAGAGAATATATTTTGAAATTAACAACGATAGACATCCACAAGATGTATGCTGAACGATATTGTAGAAATTCTATATATAAATATGGCAATTTGTTTCCAAATAAGTACAGGTTCTACAAGATAGTTCCAGCTACTACGTTAATTACGGGTACACCCTACCCTAAAAGACCTATATATACTAAACGAACTGATAATCTTACCCAATACGTCGAGAGAACAACCAATTTCAATTCCACTGAAGACCTACCTTAAGTCATAACCAAGTATACTGTAAAAGGCCAGTCAGTCAGACATATCAACAATTTGCAGATCAGCCAGCAGGGCGAGACTCAACCTCTTCTGTGAACTTAGTGGTTGGCATACATTTTCACGATCAGATTGTTAATGCTGTACAATATCTAAACTCTACCAGTTTTAAGAGTAGCAAAGGAAAACATGAACGAAACGGTGGTTAAAATCCTATCCTAGCCTCGATACTTTGGAGTGATGTCTACTTCATTGCCAGCATACCATATACAGTATTTGATACCTCCATCAGCTGCTGTTCCATTTTTTCTTTCCATTTGTATAAATCCATAAACATTTCCTGTGAAAACATTTAAAATATTGAAGACATTGTGTTAAAAAAAAATAATAATAAATAAAAAATATGGGTTGCATGCACTGTCACCATCACCTGAAACATAATCAAAGAGTTGTCAAGGTCTGACTTCGAATTAACAGTTGTAGAAGAATCAGGGGTCACATTAGGCTGATCTTCTAGTTTAATAGGTTCCAGCTCCAGCACATCACTATTATTTTGAGGGAAAAAATGAGGAATATTAGAACAAAAGTAATTATATTTTTCCCCTTCTTGGTCTTCCCCCCTCAAAGGAGTGGAAGGAGAGGAGGTATTAATGAATTTGACTTACCTCTTCTTAGTCAGTTCCTCATTGGGTGGCTGTGTTGGTATGGCTGTGTTAGGATCTTCAGCTATAATGTCTTGCGGAACATTAAGTAGCTCTGGATTCCCAATCCAAGTTGCAAATGCATCTTCCTGAATATTGTCTAGGTTGGTGCTTTCTATCCAATCTTTCCACCTTTCTGAAGGAGGACTAAAAGTGGTGCACTCCCTAGATACTTGAAGATCATTCAATTTATTAGTTATTTCCATAAGTTGTTGCTCAACTTTAGTTTTCCAAATCATCAATTCACTGTACTTCACCTGTCAATATATAGAACTACAGTGAGCCAGTGGTCACATCTTCAGCACCATCATCAACACAATATTCTTATCTCACTAGATGAGATTGTGTACATGATTTATTAGACAACATTGGGCTTAGTTAAAAGCTAAATTATCTTGAATATTATTCACCAAGAGATCACTTAAATGAATAAATCAACCAACTAAAAAGAAAAACATTCAATATGACATGAATCCCATTAAATCTTAAAAGGAAGAACAAGTTGTGGCAATATACTTCCTAGATACCTGCACACCCTTCAAAGAAGTAATGATTTCAGTAAGGCGATGGTCAGTCATAGCTTTCCACTTCACAAAATCCTTGTATGTCTCCTGCCATAGCAACTCAACACAAAACATCACAAAGTGCAGTAAGAAACAGCAAACCATTGAATTAATAAATTATTCAAAATTCACCTCCATCATATTAATATCACTTTTTTCTTCCTTAATGGAAATGAGCTCAAGCATATCTCTGCAATACAAACAAAATCATCAAAGAATATAAAATAGCATCGATACAAAATTATTTATATATTCAGATTCCAAGTCCAATACTTCTTCATTTGCGCCAATTCTGTTTTAAGCTGTTTCAATTCACCAGAAGAATCAGTATTCTGAGAGGGTGCACTGGCTGCCCTATATGTAGATGGTGGTATCCAGTAAGGGTCCTGCACCCCGGCCTCCTGACGCACCTTGTCCAAGTCAGCACTCTCTAACCAATACTCCATGATTCCATTGGTGTTGAACCATCTTCGGAATCGCTCAGTACCTCCAGGTGCCACTTTACCATCAATGTGCTTCAGTAAGTGGTCTAAAAGTCCGGTATCTCCAATGTGTTTGCGAGCAGCCAATCTTAGTGCAGGTCGGGTTATTGGGTTTTCAAATGTTGCCCCTTCAGACTTTAGCACCTCCCACATGTTTTGCTCAGCCAACTGATACCTACATTACATGATATTACATCGCATACACATATATATTATTGTAGACATAATATTATTGTAGACATAAGAAAGATAACACAAAAAGAACCACATATCTTCTTTACCTCTCAGCTGACCATCTTTCCCTACTTTCATTCTTCTTTTTTTTAAGCTTGCTAAAGCTTTTCTTCCCAGATGACTCTTCTTTCACCTCTTTAAGCTGACTAAGGCTGAGGCGTTTCCTTTTCTTAATTTCTGGCACAAAGACAGGTTGAGCTTTGGTGATTTTTTCTTCTTCATCGTTTGAATCCTCTCCCTTAGAAGTATCAGAATGAGTTCCATCTTCCTCATGCCTACCAATGAACATGACTCGATGATGAGCATCCCATGGTTCCATTCCTTCAGCTAATCTGTTTGTCCTCACAATTTCTGTACACTCCAGAAGAAAACAACCCAAATGGTCGGTGAGTAACCCTTCGGATGACAATGGTTAATTTAATTGAACATTCCACATTATACGAATCCATCACAGTGCAACATGGCATCATGATTAACAAGTTCAAGACCATTGAGTATAAACAAAATTCGTACAGCATTAACCTGCTGTTCATATTAAATCCAAAAGCAGTAAAGCCACAGACAGCAATTCCTACATGCCCTGGTGATGCTTTCACCGAAAGGCTATCTTCTTTCACTGAAAGTCTTTCGTTCATCAAGGCTCTCCCAGAACACAACAAGAAAATGAACTTAGCTTGCTATTGGTGGGAGTAAACAAGACCTAATATATGTACTGTACCACAAAATTATCAATCATTTCAGACTTGGGCATATTATTAATTTTCAAAAAATATTAAATCAGGTCACAAAAATCGGAGCAATCTCACCTCAAGATCTTTCTCGTCAAAGAACCATTAAATCCCCCCAAGTGAACATTACCCACAGTGATTCTTGAACTGCCAATACAAGTCATGTTCACAGTCCAAACAGCTAATCATAGTTAAAGAACCCCACCAAAAGTTTTCTATTCCCACTTTAGAACATTGGACACACACGAGTACCCAAAACAGCTATTCCAACTGTTACATTACATACCATGAAACAAAACACAGTTAACAAACCCTACAATCAAGATCCCTAACTCTTATTGCCATCACCCAGTAACCCTAACAAGCAAACGGGTCACTGAAACCCAAACTAAAAACTAAACGTTTAATCGCACCAAATCACAGTGGCATCAGAAGCAAATCATAAAACGCAAAACCAGAATAAAACCCTCAAGAAAATGGGTAAAACCCGGCCGATTCCCGAACAATGCGATGATATTAGGGCAACAGAAAACCGAAACCCCCAATTGAGAAGAAAGACGACAAAAAAACCTAAGAATCGTAGGTGCGAAACGCTAATTGAGAAAAGAAAGATAAAAGAAAGAAAGAGAAGAAAAGATGGAAGCTTACCAATGGGTGCATAAACGAAAGAGAGTGTGTGACCAAATAAAACGATACCAAGGAAAACCCCAAACCAAACCCGTGCCTGCCGCTTCAAATAACGTTATTTTACTCTTTGTTGTGTTTCTCTATTGTTTTAACTTTTTTTTATTATTATTATTATTTATTTACTTTCTCTCTCGTAAATTCCCAAGCTAAACCCTAACCGCCAAATTCTCAAATCATTAATCGCAAACCATACAATTATTTTTTTTAATCATAATTTTTTTGTCCTCTTTTTCTTGGTGCACTTTTATTTATTGGAATTTTTCCCACTTCGCTTTCATGCTCCTTTCACTTCGAAAATCTTCTTTTTTTAGAGTCTTATGTGTCCTTTATTTAACCGTTAAGATGAAAATGAAAGAGGAAAAAAATAAATAAAAATGATTTGATGGATAAGTAATAAAAAAATTGTTTTTATTATTTTATTGATTGATTTATTATTTAAAAAAATAGATCCATAATTAATTATTGAATTATTTCTAATATACTATGTGATGAAATGTTTTGTGCAAATATATATAACAAATATTAAATGGGAATATATAAATTCGGTTGTGCTTGAATTTCAATATTTTCAACAATTCCTCTTTCAAAGACCATTTAAAAATTGATGTTGTATATCTTATAAAACTGTCTTAAATAACGTTTCTATAAGCATAAATGATGGAGATATAATTTAATATGATGTTCGAATTTTAAATAGCTTATAATATTAATATTATTTTTTTTCTTTTATAATATCACAATAAAATAATATTCCATCTATTTTTTAAAGTTTCTTTTTAAGAAATTTAATATTTTATTTCACTTTAATACTTTTTTTTATCATTTTATATATATATATGAATTAACTACATATTAGATAAAAAGTAAGGATATAAATAAAATAAAAATGCGATGAGTAACATTTCGAACTTATTAATGCTTCATTTTTTAAAGTTATTTTATAATATTATGTCTTTTGATAAGTAGACTAAAAAATATCATGTTTAAAACTTTGACGTGTTTTATAGTTAACATATTTGTTGCTTTATCTTTAATATTTAAAGATAAAATAAATAAATTTAAAGATTTAATTATTTTTATAGTAAAATATGAAAGTTAAGAGTGACTATAAAGAACCTTATGTCCAATTTAAAAAATAAAAATCTTGTAGCGTCAAATTGAATTCTATAAGTATTGTGAAATTTTGAAATTTTGTTACGTGTGGTTTTCAATATTATAGATTTTAATAGTTTCTCTATTATTTTTATATCAATAAGATTAGAAAATAATAAAATTATATTATATATATTAATTTAATCTTATTAATTTTTAAGATGATTTTAATTAAATTTTAAATTAAGAAAATTAAAATTGTATTTTTTAATTTTAAAAATAATTATTTTTTTAAATGATTGATTATTGTTTTATAGATTTAATTATACTATTTTAATGAGATATAAATTTTATTTTAATGAGATATAAATTTTATTTTTTGAATTGATTTGAAGGATTAATTAGGTTTTGGGTGATAAAATATTGGTTCATAAGATTGATTTTTGAAAAAAAAAAAAAGAAGAAGTGAGTGAGGTTAGGCAGGAATTGGAAATGGAAGAGAAGAAGGTTTGATTTGAAGAGTTACCTAACAAACGCATCCACACGTTTTTTGCATTTCTTTCTTTTTTTTCCATTCAAACTTCTCTCACAACATTCTCACACCTCATCAATTATTATTTCTTTTTATTCAATCACTTTATTCCACAAATCCATTTTTTTCATTCAATCAAAACATATATCTTTTAATTTTTCTTACTTCTATAACTTTTAATTCACCTTTTCAATAATACATAATAACAAAAAAAAAAATCATTAAAATTATGGGACCAAAAATTTGAAATATTTCGCTTTTTACATTTTTTTTTAAGCATTCAATATTTTATTAATACCTAATTAAATTTACACTAAATTCTACATACATTCCCTTCACCCTAGGATAGTAATAAAGGACATAAATAATCTTAAATAAGCAACATATTTATTAAAAAAGCAAAGTTAATTTTGTCTTTCTATATGTTCTAGGTATTTTTATTTTTTTTAATAAATATCTAATATGTCTTTATAAAACTCTAACTTGACCTATAACAATATTTGATAATAAAAAATAAAAAAAAAACCTTTTATACTATAAGTCTAAATAAGTCATAATAACTAAATATATTATTTTTCAGTAGAATTTACATTTAATTTTATACAACTTAATTTACATAAACTTAAAATACTTGCATATAAAGAAGCTTAATTAATTTATCTAAAATCTTTAAAATGTCACAATTAACATGGTCTCAATATCACTTAATGAATTTACTTTAATTCATAAATAGTGGAAAGACTCCAATTAAATTGGAAAATTTTCATAATTTGCTGCTATTAAGGTGATATCAAGAACACATGTATAGTATTAAAATGAAGTAAGAAAAATTCAAAACAATTATTAAGAAAAATGAAGAGAGATAATGGAATTTTCTTTATTTTAAAGTGTTGTTTTTCTCAACCTTTTCAAAAATTGTTCTAAAAATTTGTCGTACTTGTCATTAAAAATTGTAGACTTTGGGGTTTCTTTTTAATAAATAGCTATTATTGGTGTTAACTTTTTTCTTTTTCTTTTTTAATATTAATGTTAACCCTATTACCAAAGCTCTATATAATTAACTAAATTATAAATCTATTCCTTAATTATTTTTTATTGTAATATAAATGGATATAGGCTAAGCTAACATGTCAAATCTTCTTTTAATTCTTTTAATTCGTTTTCTATTGTGTTAAATAATTAGGTACCATTGAACCGTACCAACTTTTAAGTTGAAAATGTAAAAGAAAAATCATGAAAAAATTAATTATACTATTTTTTTTTTTTTGGAAAGTTTTAGTTGTTTTTCCAAAACCTGAACTAAGTTAAAAAAAAATAATCATGAGAGCCAAGTTATGATTTTAAAAAGTTAAAGATTTAGGTATTTATTCCAATATTAAACAATTCAAAAGATAAGTTTCATAACAAATAATTAATAAATTGAATATAGGGAGGTGAATTCTTACAATTATTAAAAAAAAGTGGTTTAAAATTAAACTAGAGGGATTGTTAAATAAATAAACTATAAAGTACTTTAAAAAAAAGTAAAACTAAATTAGTTAACTTGAATATTGAACTGAACTAGATTGTTTATAAGTTTTGTTAATTATTTTTGTATTAAAAAATTAAACTGTGTCATTATAGTTAGGAAACTATTTTTTTGCAAAACCAAAATTAACACTAACATATATAATTTTTTCTTAGTAAAATAGATATTCGGAAAAAAAAAGTAAATATAAAATTATGAATATAAAAGAATTTGCATAATTACATTTTCAAAACATTTAGCATAATTACATTTATTTTACTGCATTAAACTATTTTAACTCACCTGAAAGAATCAATGACTTCAAGAAATGATGGTGAATGGTTATGCAAGTAATTTTTCTTTCAATATAAACCTTTTCCAATATAAATTAGAATAAATAGTGATGCAAATTAGAGTAATAGTAATATAAATTATGCAACAGTATTAATGGTTGTTGAAGCTTTCTTAGCTGGATTTGAGTTTGCTGTGTTCAATAATTAAGCAAATAAATTCATTTTTTTGGCTATAAAAAAGACTTATAAATGTTTGACAAAACTATTAATACTATAAATAGGTGCTTTAGCTACATTATTATTATCATTAGTCCAATACTGTAACAATTTTCTTTCTTAGCTGTCATTTTATATATAAAGTGAACACAGTGTAAGTTAACTATATCCAACACTTTTTTGTTTTTTCAGAATATATAAAATCAACTGTTTACCATTGAAAATGTGTAATAATTAGTTCTTCTAACTTTTGATTAATGATATTAAATGATATAAAACTACTTTAAGTATCTAAATGAAAAACTTTATCTGTATTGAGTCAACTTCCTATGACAAGAGTAAATTTTAAGGTATTTTTTCAATTTTATTGGATATTTGAACTTTTTCTAGTAAACCAATAATGTACTTATAGATTTTCATTTTATGAAATTGGTGTTTTTTAGTTTGTACCGGATAGTACTACTTATCTCATATTTAATTTAGAGTTATTTGAACTAAAGTTACTTCAGGGGATGTTGTCGGCTTTAACCGACAAGATCTCGGTCAGCTCTCATACTCATGGATTTATGGGTTCACTTGAGACATAATAACAAAACTCAATCAATTATTATGAATTTTGCCTAAAAAATAGGTTAGTTATCACTATCTCAAGTAATTAGTTATTTTAATAGTATTATAAATAGTAAATTAGATGACCAGGTAGATTATCTTTCATTCATATTCATATTTCATATTGCTTATATTTAATATTGATTTGTACGTGAATATAATCGTAGATACCCCACTATTCAGTCCTCTTCAATTCAAAAATTTAAAAAATTTAGAATCTAGAAGGCACTAACATATGTAGTTTTTTGTAAGTACATAGTCATTAAATGATCTTAAGGATTATTTTTGTTTCCCATTTTTACACTTTATATTTTTTATTGTGTAACTGTGATATATATAAAATACTCTCTTTAACATGGAAGGTCATGAAAAGAGTTACTCCAACAAAATTAGTAAATAAGTAGGTTATGTTGAATGGATTCAATTGAACTGCATATAAAGAATATTTAACTCACTACCATAACAAGAACTTATAGTTTGGAATATAAATATACATAAATTTTTGAAAAGTGTACCAAAAAATGAAGCATGTAGCATGGAGGTAATTTGTATAACTTGCTTCCATATTCATTACACCCTATTGACTAGCTTTGATTCAGTGCACCTAAACCTAACCCATGTGAGTTATATCCAAGACACAGTGCAAAATTTATAACATTCACTACCCTTTGTAGCTTTCAAGAATCTCTTATAGGCCAAACTCATATATGTCAACAATTTCAGATAGCTACTGTTTCCCCACCATGCAAAAGTCCAATTCATCCATCTATATATAAAGAGACACAATATATGCCAATGGCAACAATATCTATTCATCTTACCAGTTCCAAGTGTTGCTACCAATCCCTTTTACATGTCTGCAGGTACTTACTTTGCAAAAATGCCAAAGTATCAAGGTGAAGAAGAGACCAGAAAAGCACCAAAGGGGAAATTCGTTGTTTATGTGGGGGAAGAACTAAGCAGATTTACCTTACCACTGTCTTACTTGAAAAACCCTATTTTTCAGCAACTGTTGAAGAAATCTGCAGAGGAGTATGGATACAATGACTCAAGAGGGATAGTCCTTCCATGTGATGAATCAACCTTCCAAAAGTTCATCAGTTCGAAGCTGAGGATATGATAGTTCAAAGCTGTTGCATGTAAGTATTCTTGTAACGTTTCTGACCATCCATGGAGAAGATCACATATAGAACAATTGATGATACTGTTTAAGGTGGTCATTATTTAACTTTTTGTTGTTCAGAACATCAAAGTACATGTTCATAGTCTCATGACTTATATTATTATTTGTAATTTTTGCAGCTTCCTATGTTGTTTTCGTAGGAAGCTGAAATGATTTTTATTGTAGAAAAAAGAAGCTTGTTATTTCTTGTTTATTGTTGGAGCGTAAGTTGGAAGAAACATATATACAGAAGTTGAAAGCTGTTTATTCATTCATATACAGCAGAATTTGTTGACTTGTCTTTTGATAATACGTGGAAAGAAGAAAACATGTCACGTAAAAAGAAGCACGTTTGTGATGAGTAATAAGCAACTACATATGCAACATTCTACTATATAATAAACATATATCCACCAAATATATTCTTGCTCCGCCCAAGTACTTTGTCTTCCTCTTCATCTCTAACAGAAGTGCTTATATATATATGGGTGTGTATAAGCACGTTTATTGAAAAGTAGGAAATAAATGCAGAAACACCTGAAGAAGCACATCTTAAGATGATGTTTGAAGAAATTTTAAGAGTTTTTTGTAATACCATTTTTTGGAGTGGATTTTCTGAATAGAACTGCTATCTATAAAGTTATCATGGTTGGAAGAAGACAAAACAAAGACATGTGTTTTCTACAAACATTGTGTTTGAGGTTATTACGTTGGTCACAATGTAATGAAGACTTTTGTAATTGAAATAAATTAAAACGTATTTAAGGTTAAAAAAGTAAAGTTAAATATATGAGAATAATTTATATATATATATATATATCATATTTATTTGATTTATCTTAGGAAAATTTGCAATAAAAATATTACATTATTCATTTTACCAATTTTACACATTACAGGCCTGATTCCCAATTCAAATGTTCACTCTGCATCTTTAAAACAGTGCTTATTAAATGGTTTATGACATTTTAATAAAAAAAAATTCACAGCAAAAGTGAAGAAAAGTTAAGAAATATTTAAAACAGTGGCTAGGCATTGGAATAATGGAGAGCTAGGCACTCAGAATTCTGACAGCGAAGTATTAATTAGGTCAGGGAGAACAACTTTTACTTTAAGACAGTAGCATTCTAAACGTAGGTTCCATACTACAAAAATAAAATATTATGAATAGAAAACAGCTAATAATTTTCATTAGAAAATAAAGAAAATTATCGGATTCATAGAGAAATAATTATTAAAGAGAAGGTTATTCCAAAGTACCCATAAGGAGATCAAATGAATCAAATCATGTTGTTTGGAATTAAATTATTAGAAACCTGTTTTATATATTATATACTTCAAACATGCATAGAGGAAAAAGAGAAGGAATAAAAAAAACATTGATGGATGGATTTTGTGTCATGACGCCTCTACAGTTTTTAGTTAAGTTTTCTCCAATAGAGTTTCTGCTCCTTCACTCATTTTTCAAATTCCAAGTAGACAATCACATACCATTTTTTAACACCGAATCATTTTTTAATTACAAAGTAATTAAATACTTTTCAACCGAAAAAGGAAAAAAATGTGATTAGTTTTGTATATAATAAAAAAATCTCAAACGTGAAAATCGATTCTGCCACTAAAATCAATTTTCTAAACTTGAAAATGTAAATATACATTACAATCTCCTAAAAACTTTTATCGGATTTTAAAAGGAATATTAAGAAATTATAAACTCAAGGTAAACGGTAAGAATATTGGAAATAGGTAGCTAAGAGCATCTATATGAAAAATTCTTAAAAGAAACTCATAGAATTTTATGCTAACAAATTTTGATCCAATGGTTAATGTAAATTTCTTAAAGACAGAAATCTTAAAACTGGTTAATATTTCTTTCTTGAAACTACTATAATAAATATCTAAGGTTTTTCATGACAGTTCTACCAAACATAGTATAAATGTTGCCAGTAAGTAAAGTAATTTAAAGCACACCATACGAAAATTCTATTATAATAATTTTTCATGAACTGTTCTAAATGTGACATATTTTGAAGATTGGGGTGAATCTAATTATCTACCTCGCCATTCAATTGCAAATCCTATATTATCTCATTCTACGTTGAAACTTCCAACCAAATTTTTCTCGACACATTGAATACATCTAATGTAAAAGCAAGTACACAGATAATAATTACTTTACTACTGTCAAATTTCAAAGTAGCCTCTGCTGCTTTCATGAAATAATCTTAGCATAATAAACTAGTGCTCCAATCATGTATAAAAAAATGCTCATTTTACCAGTCACGTAAAAGTTAATGCTGTTTTAATGTAACGTATCAATCGCAAGCTTGCTGAGTACACAAAGGCATCCTTAATGTAAAACGGCTTTTATTTTTAGTTTACGAACAAAGGGGTTGAGTGTAATACCTGTTAAAAAAAGTCAGTATAATGAATCGTAACATTAAAATAATTAAAAACTCCTATGCTAACAAAATGATCATCTCAAATGGGAGGGCACGTGTTCTAAAATTCATACCTTTCTCCCCAAAAACAATTTGACATCGGATAAATTCCTCATCCATTGTTGGGAAAAGAGCTAGAAGGATGATTGATTAATAATAAAGAACCTATAACAAAATTCACCATGTCATGTCTCTGACCTAGTCATCATTGCAATGCCCATCATCAGTCTTTTTATCGTCAACTACTTAGACCTGTTTCTTCTTTTCTAAATTAGATACAGCAAGCCGTTGCCGCCTCTTCCAAGCCGGGATCTTACCAGGGAAGGCCCATCTCAATAGTCTCTCCCACGAATAGCAAACCAAAAACATTAGAAACGCCCAAATCAATAGTTTATCCCTTAATCCCACTGGCAATGGCACTAACTTCAACCAGTCATTCAAGTCCCTGAAGAGATCAGATGTAATCACGGTAAAGAAAATAACAGCAGCAACAAGTGCATACCGGAATGGTCTGTTTTCAGAAATACTCTGGTTAAAGGGGTGGCCCATATAGTTCACAGCGAATGTGGCCACCTGAAGCATCATGCTTACCATATAGGAAACAGTATTCACCAGATTAGGATGAAAATCTGCATCAGGTTCAATGCATTCTTCTGGCATGTATTTTTCAGCTTCTTTCACAGATGAAATCAGGAAAAGCAGATGAATTGAAAATTGTCCCAAGAGGGAAAGGAAAACATAAGCACAGAAGATGTTGGGGTGAGGTCGTTCAGCAGAAAGAGTGGGAAGAGGGCGCGCATGTGAGATGAAGAGGAAAAATGCAGCAGTGAATACACCACTTATTGTGGCTTGTATGTCACCTAGCTTGACACCATCTAGATACATAACACTCAACACATATGCAGTAGCAAGACAGTTGAGACCCAGAATTTTAAACATCTGGAGGGTTGTCACTAGGGTACTCCGACCCTGACGAATTATGTCAGTGGTGGGAGCAACAGATGCATGCTTAGCAGTGAACGGAGAGGCCATTGAGGCATCACCAAGCTTGACAATGGGTGCACGACCATCTCCCTCCTCATTAAGCTCATCCATCATCTTCTTAAGCTTCTGTCGTTGCATCTCAACAGCTGCTTGATGACGGTTGCCAGATGAATGGCCAGTGGAATCTGATTTTGAAACAGCTTTGGCTTTGGAAGTGCCTTCACCAGAACTCTTTCCAGATGTGTCCAGTGCAGACTTAGATTTCTTTTGCTTGACAGATTTTGAACCTTCTTCCTTAGACGAATCTGAAGAGGTGTTTCCACTTTGAGTTGGAGGAATTGCATTCAGAAGAGCGATTCCTACGTGGGCCTAAACCAGAAAAGTTAGCTTGAGAATTGCAGCCTTTATTATTCTTTGATAAAAGATGCTTGCAAGTACCAAGTACCTCCAAATAATGCCAATTAATGACTAACAGCATAACATTAATGAGCGATAACAAATACCAGAATCAAATGTTAGTAAATTTTTTTTACAAAATTTTAAAAAGTGACCTGAGAGCCAAGTGAGTTCAACCATGATCATGGCTGAGTTAGATTGCAAAAAAAAAAAAAAACTAATAGATCAGCTCACATATACCCCGGATTATTTTGATGCAGCTGGATAGACTAGGAAAACTCATGGGAGCCAAGCTAGCTCACTGGTTTCTATACATTTAATTAAGAAAATACATCACTCAGCCGAGTTAAGTTGGCTTATCTTTTAGATCAACCGTGGCAACCAAACCAGGAGAGCCTAGTGGCCTTTCTTTGCAACTGTTCTTTGGATGTGACAAAATAATTGTATTACTAACATTTGGCGGGTATGGAGGTTCTAATTTGTAAACAGACAAAAACATTTTATTTCCTACTGATGACTGACGTGATTAACATTCAGAAAAACAAAAAAATGAAACTTTTGAATACAACCTATACACATTACCTGCTTCAAAGCTCCAACATCATTGGTTCCATCCCCACACATCAAAGTTAACCGCCCAACTGTTTTGAAAGTTGTCAAGATAAGTTCTTTTTGCTCGGGAGCAACTCTGGCAAAAACCTGAGACAAAAGCAATTGTCATTGATGAAGGCAGTACCAAAAACTCTGTTCAAATGTATAGCTAATTGGTATAGATCAGAACCTTCACATGAGGAATAACCAGAAGATGAGCTGCTGTCTGTTGCAACATCTCAATGCAATCTCCTCCAATACAGAGATCGTGGGTCTCTGATAAAGATTCAACCTCTTTCTCACTGAAACCAATTAAAATATTATCAGTACATTTTTTTTTACAAAATTAAAAGAAAAATTAAAATGACAGCAGAAGAATTAAAACTAAAAAGAGGTCTTACAGTCAACAATTACTTGTCCAAAGCTAAAAAAGAACAAATATTAATTTCATACATAAGATAGTGCAACAAGAAAAGAACAATAACTACCTGTAGCGAATGTTTTCAGTCTCGTCAGGGGACATCCAATTATATCCCTCACCATTTCGTGCTGGGCCAAGGATTAATGTAGGTTTTGATATAATATGAACTTGGCTAGCAACATGGCAAGCTGTCAAAGCTTGGTCACCGGTGATCATCACCTATAAATTAAGTTGAAGATGCTAGTCAGTTGTTGCTTCTTGCTAATTTAAGTCCCAAAACCCTCTATCTCAGCCCTGAAATCCACCCTTGCTAATTAAGGGAGTTCGGGTTAACAATTTACATGGATCAAAAGAATACACAAGGGCTACACATTACTCGTAAGCAGGCAACCTAACCCAGAGATATCCAAAATCAATGATCAGTAGAAAAATCATTGTACAGCCACATATTCTTAAATGTGATTAATGAACTCTAATGATAAAATTTAGTAATAACAATTTTGAAGTTCAAATTAATATTGTCCTCCAATGGATCGTAAGAGTTATGTTGATCCAAAGAACATCAGTAACTGCCAACAATAATCAAAACTCAATGCTATTCAAAGGTAGGCTTACAATTCATGAATCCCTATGGATGCCAAATACTTATAAAAAGTCTTCCACATCATACGAAAGGCCTACGCAGAAACCACTCTGATATATATTATCAGATCATGCTTAAGCAACAAAAATAACCAAGACATCTTCCTACTCAAGTATGAGAAATCTCATGTGCCAAATCATTATTTATACTATACAACATACAACGTCTTTATTTGTCTCCCCTTTTAAGCCTCACTTTAGGAAATTTAAGGAAAAGAAATTAGAAATATTATGAAAAGATGTTTTTATCCATATAATATAAATCAAATAAAATTCAAAACACGATTATAATTTAATGATATGATAAAATATGAAACACTTTCTATCGGCTGCCAAGCATTCATTTGTCGACAATCTTATAGATTTAAAGAAACAAATAAACAAAACAATGAAGCAAAGCTATATGACAGTAAAAACAGTATACAACGCTCCGAAAGTTCATTTATCTTGGAAATTAAGGCTGCTGAGCATGGAAAACAAAAATAGTGGTCCCACAGATTTTCATTAAAATCATTCTTAATTCTTTCTCAAACAAACAAGGGAAATATTTAATACCCCTTTTATGTTTTTCAAAACATAAAAGGACAATCATCTGTAATTTCAAAACATACTGAGGATTGTGTAGGAACAGACTAGCTTATCAAATTGTCTATAAAGGTTCTTCATCATATTTCCTTTCCAGAAGCTAGTCCAATTCAACAACTTAGTCCACATTGGGATCCCATGCAAAATCAAGAGGGGGAATTAAACATTTTATATTTATTAACAAGATGTTACGTATGACAAATGAGATCATAACATGGATTGTAGATCCTATCTAAATACAAAATTATATTCATGCAGAGAGATAAAATAACAAAAGAAAAGAAAATTAACTTATAGTTAAAACTACAACTAATATAATTGAACTTCAATTACAAATGCAAAAGATTACAAGTTGCTCAAAATAAAGTTTTAATCCATCAAAGGCATAATTTTTTTTTACAATATAAAACAAATAAATACACTAAAATAAAACAGCCCCATGTTTCGAACCAAGAACTGAAACGAGAAAGAAAACAAAGAATTTTATTGAACAGAATAAAAAGAACGTAAAATAAGAGAGCACTTCCTCCTCCAAGGGTTTCTCATTCACAAAGGATTTCTTCTTTCACAAGAGCAAATGCTCAATCCACAAAAAAGAATCTCCCCATCTTTCCCCTTACATCCTCCTACTTATTTAACTCATTAACACCCTAACTAACTAATCAATATCCTAAATGTATCAACTTATTCCCCTTTCCCATAGTCCTAACACGCCAGCTAGTAAATTTCTGAATATAACCAAAGTCTCAAAAATAGAGCCTTAAAACAATTAGACCAGCAAACAAAACACATCGCACACAAGCAAATATCAAACCAACAAGCAGCTGAGCAGCGACTCAACTGATAGCAGACACAGATAAAATCAGAAACAGAAAGCAAGGAAAAACCACCCACCCTCAAATTTCTCAACCACCACCCACAAGCCATAACCAGTAGCAAACATAGATTGCAGCTCAGAACCCACTATCAAATCTCAAAGAGTGTTCACAGATACTAGAGAAGAGATGAATGAACGACAGAAGAATTTGTAGAACGTGAGGTCTAAAGATTTAAAGTGAAGGCTTTATAATTCAGATGAGACTAGGCCAGCATGATGAGGTCATCCAATTCCACAATCAATCACTGTAACCCAGACAATCTTACTAAATCTTGTTTCTGAGTAAGATCTATTAGTAGCAGAAGCATACAATCCTATGGTCTAACACATGATTGCGACTATCTTGACTTCAACCTTCCACTAATGATCTTATCCTAATCTTATGATTCTTTTCCATCCTAAGAGCCCAGTACTGTGGACTACTAATTTATGACATTTATCTTTCATTCATGCTTACCAAGCCCTATTTGCACTAAGTTGACCACATGGATTCTACAATCCCATTATGCTCAACTCCAAAGTGCTTCAACATATACACATATTATGATATAAATTAAATGTTAAAACGTCATGAAACAAAATAGCAAACTTTCAACAAAATTTTAAAAAGTACTGGAGTTTTTACATCCAAGGAAAGTAATTTATTTTCTTGCAAGAGAAGCTAATTTGAATACCACACTTACCAAGTCATGTGAAGATTCTTTTAATTCAGATAAAACAGTGGCTGAATCTGATCTTATGGGACAATTAAATACCTGAAAATAGCAACATAATGACTTTTAGCGTCAATGAAAAGGAAGAATGTCTATAATTTACTCAAAGGTTGTATGAGGATGTTGGCTGATTACCACAAAACCCGCAAAAGTGAGTCCACTCTCCACTATATCCCTATCCATGCTTCTAGCTTCACTGACCTTCAAAAGCATAAAAAATAATAAGCAACAATACAAAAAACCAACTGTTGAAAGTAATTTTGAAGCAACAAATAGTAAAGGAGGAAGGAAACCAAGCATTCTTCAGGAGAGAAGACGGGGAAAATGCAGTTCTCTGACTCTTAGTTACACTTAATTTTAGGATCCATATTTGTCAAAATAAAAGAAAAGGGAAAATCAACTTGAATGTCAAACTAACAAAAATAGGTGTTCATTAGAAGTTAAAGCCAAAACAGACACACATTGAACATGTTTTCCAGTCAACAAGGTTTACCCACTTCGAATAACTGACAAGGCAGTAAACTTCAACAATTATTCTTGTTCTCCTGTGCATAACCGAATATACAGTGAAGGTTCATGAAGCAATGTAAAACCCATAATATTCTTACTGTCATGTCATCAAGAGACTTGTAAGCCAGAGCAAGTACGCGAGACCCTTGACGTGTGTATTTTTTGTAGGTCTCAACATATGATGGTGGTATATCAATCAGCCTATCTTGTATAACTTCAGGGGCACCCTGAAATAAAAGTTCATAAGAATTTCTAAGCGGGCAATAATATAGGAAAACAACCCAGTAACTCGCTAGTTAAAATAATGTTTAACAGTTTCTAAAAAACAAAAAAGATGCAGGCTTTAAAATAGCACCAAAACCAGTCCACTCAAACATTTTATCTCAACTTAATATGCATAAAAGCTCTTGGAAAATGAAAAAAGTGCACTGGTCAGCCAACATTACTAGAACCAACTCCCAAATCTCAGAAAACAAAAATAAGTAATTTACTATTTGCCTATCAACACTTACTGGAGCATGTACATTATGTTATCTAATCTAACCATTTAACCATCATACAGATTGTCAATATTGGTCTCAAATTTCTCACATTACACATCCCCCTCTTAATGCATGTAAGAATGCCTTAATGTTACAAAGAAAAACCTATCAGAAGAGTTAAACTTAAAACACAGAAATTTTAAAAAGAAAGCTTTTAAAGAACTCAGATGGTATTCAAAACATTGAAAAATAAAACAATATGCTTTTTGGAGATTATTGATTCTTACAAGAATTATTTGAAGTTAGCAAAATAAAATATTTTAACATCATATTCTTTGATGATTAGTTAACCCACATGGCTATTTTACCAATCAATTTTCCATTTCCCCAACTTGGAGTTTATTGACCATTTCATTACAATCCAAAAATAAGATACTACAGAGTGTTTTACTTTGGCAATATAAATGCTCAAATCATGGCCATTAACCATGCTAAAGTATGTAATACCCAAGAAGCAATAATATCAAGAAGGACCTAGTTGAGGCATGCAGCCTAAAACATATATATCTAAACAGGATAACGAGTAACTCACAAACCTTCACAAAGGAGAAAAATTCATCCTGAATGCGAACAACAACTGCCATTCGTTTTAAGTGAGATGCAAAATGGTACCGATGAACAATTTGGACAGGCTGTCCATTTCCCCTGAAATTTGAGAACATTTCATGATAACACAAAAATGACAAAGGGTTGTTGAAGGACAAAACAAGATGGATATATTAATCAGGAAAATGAAAGAACAAGAATGAAGCATTTGAACCACAAACTTCATATATTACAAATATTATATTTCCCAAAAAAAAACACATTCTATGGTTTTTCTTAGTCACTTCCCTTGCTCAAACAACATGAATGACGGAATGTAAACCAGGTTGCCAACCATGACAGGAAACAATAAAATTAAATCAGCCCAAATTTCATAAATTTGAAAGCCATAAAATTTGACATTGAACATGATTAGAAAAGACAATGTTTTAGTTGCACAGAGAATAAAGCATAATTAAGATATTTAAGCAACAACAATTCATTTACTTTTTTGGTACAGCCTTGTCATCAGATTTATAACTCCAGTCAATTCCCTTGAGTGCAGCCTTCTCAAGAGGATCACCAACCTGGGAAAATTAAGGAATTTATTAATAAGAGTATAATATCAACAAACAATAGCAAATATAAAAGGAGAAAACACACAAAGTCTTTCTAGATCTAAAGCCAGAATCATGAAGATCAATTGTTCAAGCTTGACAATTTCGGTAGAAAGCATGGAAAATATTTGTAACAAGAAAAAGTAGAATATGGAGTGATTATGCTGACATCAATTAAATAGAAGGGAAAACATGATAAGATGAGGGGCAAACTTAGTTATCAGAAACGGCTACAAAATGCCAACTGGGTAAAGAAAGAAATGAAGCATTCCTTTGCATAAACTTTTCAAGAATCCTCTTTTAATCTTTCACAAAAGAACACTTAGGGGTCAGGCAGCCATGATCCTAAAATTTAATACTCGTTAACTTTCTTTACTAAATTTGGCGTTCCATAAACTACAAAAGAGAAGATTATAGGAGGAGAAAAATATCGAAGTGTGGCATATGTTACTGTTCAACATGGGAGCAGATCCTCTGTAGTGAATTTACGTCTGCATGAGATCCTAACCCTTAAATAAATTTTATGAATATAATAATGGTGAGGATGTCAGTTGACCATGTCATGTTTTTTTTCCACTGGAGAGGATCCATTACCATTAAATTCTATAGCAAGGCCTAAAAACTAATTTAATCACCAGCAGAGAGGCATACCAGCTTATTCTCAACAAATACCAATGCATGGCAAGAAGCCAAGATTTCTACTGTTCGCACAGGCACTCTACTCGTATCAGATTCCAAATCTGCATTCCCATTCAACCCAACAACTCCAGAAAATTCCTACAAAGTGGGAACTAAAAAATTAAACTACAAACTATGGTCGAAAATGATAAATCAATAATATCATGGTCTAATATGGGCATACCATGTCATCAGATGTAAGTGTCCCTGTCTTGTCAAAACAACATATATCAACCTGTATATGTACAAGACATTAAATAAAAAAAACTTGTCATAAGATCTATATAACAAAGAAAATGATGTACAAGAATGATGTACAAGAGTAGAAATATAGACGGGCCTCCAAATACCTTTCCGGCAAATGGAATTCGAAAAGGCTCTGTGCAAAAAATCCCTCGGCGTGCCAGTGCAATCAGAGAAGTATTAACAGCTATTGACAATTCCATTGGTAACTCAGGAGGTATCACTGAAGTAACAATAAGTGAACAACTAAGTATAAGTTTATACTTGCTCCTTGTGGGATCTTCTAGACCCTGCAAGCAAAAAAAAATTAACAATTTACCAATTACCATTAAGAGTAAACCTTCATCACCATGCCTCTGTAGAGCAGTATTACCTTAACAAGCACATAACCAGCAGCAATAAGAGCAAATACAACCAAGAATAAAATGAACAATCCACTTTCCCAGCTATTAGCAGTCACCTGGTCAGAAATGGAAAAATCATCAAGATGACACTGAAATCACAAACTCGGGCTCTGTAAGGTCTATATCATTTTACCCTTTCTGTAGAGAATAAGATTGTTCGCATCAACTTTCCTTGACTTGTTTCAAACCCCGTTCTCAGGACAACAGCCAAGCAGCCACCATCAGGTGTTTTTAGAGGAAAACTCTGACTCCAACAAAATTAAAAATAAAATGAGAAGCATGAAATTAGCTCAACATTAGAAAAAAATAAATTTCTCAGCTTAAATATAACCTTATCTGGAGTATGCTGCAATATTTTAGTTCCACCAAATAAAACATGGCTTTTATCTCGCTTTGCTGACAATTTCTCCTCCGACGCCCTACCCGCAATTGAAATCTAAAGGAACAGTCATATCATAAGATTAAAATTGTCCTATCCCCCCAAGCTTATTTTTTATGTGAAAAAAAGGGCCAAATACAATTATGAATTGATATGATCAGGTACAATTACATAAGCAAGTAAAGTGGAGTCATGGACATGCATAAGCATTTAAAATTTTGGAAAGAACAAACTAAAGTCAGTATTAAATGTTCTGTATAACAATAACCAATGCAACTGGAATATAATATAAAAAAAACATGAGGAAAAAAATAGTGTGGCCCAACTATGGCTCAACATAGACCAAAGGGCAAACTAAATATTAACAGAATATTTCATCATATAAGTAATCTGTCTGGCTAGTTGCTCAGCTTTCTGAGTGAAATCAAATATCATTTACTTTAAGAAATTCAAGAATAAAACCAGCAGTTTACTGCCAACAATGTCCGAACCAACTAACAAATAATGATGCAATTTTGGCAATCAGACAAGCATCAACTACACAGAATTTAAAAAAAAAAAATATATATATATATATAATCCACTCCCCAAAGCAATTTATACTTATAAGTATATCATATAACCATATAGGTGATCAGACAAGTATTTAAGTGAGTAGTTCAGAAAAGAGTAACACCTTCCATTGAGGAGTAGACTCGCCTGTGAGAATAGCTTCATTCACAATCGCACTTCCAGCCAATATAAGCATGTCTGCTGGTACAGACTTCTCCTCCCCATTCTGACCAGAAGAGCGGCCTATGGAGACAACATCCCCAGGCAAAAGGTCTGTACCAGAGAGTTTTACCCACCTATAATCCAAATACCAATGCAAGTATTAAAGTTTTACTCCTTTAAATCCCATATTAATTATTATAAAAGAGATAACATACTTGCCACAGCGATGAACCATTAGGATCTGACTATCCACTCTAACACGTCTTAACTCAGTTAGAGTTTTCAACCGACTTTTTGCCATGGTTGACTCAAACATAAACAGCATAAATAGAGTGAACAGACTGTAATACCAATATTCATCCAAACACCAGAGACCCACACAGAAAACCTGATCACAATATAAACAAGAACAAGTCAAAGTTTGCTATTACAGACAAAAAAGAGAAAACTAAATATTACTTAAGAAAGGATACCTGAAATACGAAAAAAGGCTCCATACAGTGCTCTTTCATCAATTTCTGAAATGTTGGCTGAGGATAATCAAATCTAAAATCAACAAGTAGAACATTAGAGAGCTAAACTAAAACAACATAATGCCGATAGATCAGATGACTGGTATGATACATGTCTTCTTGACAGAGAAGGAAGAAATCAAGAATCACCAAAATAGGGTATTTAGATCTAAGCCAAGTCCAATTCATAAATGTCAATATATAAGCATGCAAATCCAACACTAACGCATATCTATAATACAGCACAAGAGATTGTGTTTTAAAGAATAAGGAAAAAGGTCAGAGAATAAGGAAACCCACACATTCCGTCCCCACTTCTCAGTAGCTGCAAGAACTTTAGCTTCAGAGCCATGGCCACTGCATTTGACGTAATATCCAAATGTTTCTTTGGTAGGGTAGGAAAGCTTGCAAAAAGTTCCCTTCTCCTTCGAATACACAAAACATTGTTTTCTAAAATCAAAGTAGTTCTCTTCTAAATCCAGAGCTGATGAAGAACCTGCAGACTGCACAACCAAGAACATGAAAATATTATACACATCTATTTTTCTTTTCCAACCTGAAAAGTTATCCTCCTAAAAAACACAAAATACAAATTCAATAAACATAAAATCAAGAACAAATTATAATATTTGAAAGAACTCTATGAATTCTTAGAAAACATTCAAAATTACAAGAGTAAATGAAAGAAAAGGTTTGGATTAAAAAAAAAAGAAGTAAAAATCAATATCATTTTCCTATCTTCTCTTGTACTAATACTCTATGCATTAGCATCTTTAATTTCTGCTTTTGGGTTTAAATAATAAATGCAAAATTATGGTCTTCTTTTCTAATCTAATTATATTGAAAATAAAGATCGATCTATTGGTTCAATTGGAAATTCATCATAATGAAATTTTTATGATATAATATTCTAAGTAATAATAAAATTATGAGAAATCAAGATTTAAAAAATTTTAAATTAATATGACTAAATTATGATTATTAAAAAAATAACAATAATTGGCAAAATATTATATATTTATGTGAAATACAGGTTCAAACTGGTTTGATATGGGGTTTCACCAACTCAACTAATTCTTTACCAGTTCTCACTCACTCTAAAATGCTTTGGTATATTTAGTTAAAAACCCGATCACCAAGCCAGTTCCAGTCAAATCCAGTTTATAAAACAATGATTCTACAGACCTCTTGAACAATTCCATCCATTTGGACAAAGCTCCATTCCCAAACAAGGATCCAGCAATGCATCTTTTGGTTCCACTATCCTCTCCCCTCCTTGAGCCCCTCCAGCAAGATTTCCAAAGGTAATCCTGCCTTGTGACAAGAAGTGGTCCTAAGAAAGTCTTGAATTTCTTCCTGTATTCTTGCATTGAGGCTCTTGCTTCAGACCCAAGAAGATTTCATAAGGATTCTAGATCACGAATGGTAAAATGGCCAATGATTGAATTCTTGAACTTCGTCTAACTCATGTTCAGAATGCAAGATTCAAACCATTGAAAGCAGCCTTTCCATTTTCATCATAACACTCATCATGCACTCTTCTTCATGGAAACTTCTCAATCAGAACTACCTATCAATAGTTACCCAGTTTCCTGCAAAAATGGGTTATACTACATCTTTCTCCTCTGTTCTAATTAAGGCATTTATTCTTTGACTTTGGGCCCATAATCAGCCCTACATGCTATTCTTGTTGCAACTGATAAATATTGCACAATTTCTCACACACTTCCTAAGCGCTCCCGATGTGAGCATCTATCAGTATTAGGCTTTCTTCTGTTCTCTGCTGTAACAATTCTTGAAGGATTCTTTCCCAAGCCTCCATGTAATGGGTGACTTAAATTTTTTCCTTAAACAAGAAGCATTCCAGTGAATGACAAAGAATGATTGCCTGTAGATATATACCTGGTATTTTAATAGAAAGAAAGGGGAATATCTCACCTTAATACACTATCAAAACTTGTCCTTAAAAAATTGTCCTTGAAAATTGTACTGATATCTCAAGCATCACAAAATGGTTAAGATTGCTCTATCCATACGAGGTAGAAACGAAAAAAGTCCTCACAATGTTTGCCTTTCCTCTCCAAACCATGCAAAAAATCCTCTAAATTGGCATATGAAAAATGCTCCAAAATCTATGGACAATTATAATTTGTATGAATCTTGTCAAGTACTACATAATAATATATCACACCCCTATTAAGGCAATTGACCCAATAATCTAGTATACCTTACCAGAACTTCATAGTTTCCTGAGATATATTGCATGCACAAACTCCCCCACTCACCCTCAAAACGAAAGGAAAACAGATAACCAAGGATCTAAACGAGGCAATTCATCAGCATTCAATACAAATATTATTGCATCACAGGCTATTCCCAGGAAATAATTAAAGAAAATATACACCACTTCTAACTTCCATTGAACAATGTTGGACAGCAGACCAAATTGCGGTCATCCCTAGGCCAGAAAGGACTATCAATGAAGGGACTAACCACAAAGGCTAAGTCAAGAATCGTTGAGAGCAGCCACTGACAAGCAGCTCTTAGAGAGTTGAGATATACATTGGCTAGAGATATGACTTAAATAGTGCTTATAAGGCTTGCGCAATCCTCACATTTGAAGCCAATTTAGTGGGTTGGGTTGGGTTAGGCCTTAAGCACAGATAGTAAGAACCATCGTTCTACAGCCATTGATGCATGTCCCCCAAAATAAAAACAAAAGAAAATCCAAATGAACTTTAAGGTAACAATTTAGCCACATCTTTCAAATTACACAATGCACTTGCTTTAATTAGAGGTTCACAAATTATCAATCAAGAACGTTCATACTTTCTTTTAAATCCACTTTCAAGTACTCAACCTTACACCATATCAAGATACATCTTATATTAGGAACGATTAGCGACCCTGACCCGAGACACTAACTGACTAATCACTCTCCTGAAATTCTCATTGCACTAAGCCCTAATCATCTTCAGGTATACTGTTTTAGTATGTATTATTATCGTGCATAAACTCAACATACTTTTCTCCTCCGAAAAATAGTAAGAACTTACACTTTTCCGAGAATGAAGCGGCACAACTTCTTTAGAACCCGAGAACTTAGCCGGAGTAATCTTGCAAGAATCAGCCTGGTCAATATTTTTAGCCTGGACACAAACCAGAAAATGAAAATTACTGAAATAACTTCCGACACACTCACCAAGAATTCGCAATCAATACAGAGAAATCAATCTACCTTGCTATAGTGAGCGAAACATTTGAAATCAATGGACCAACCAGTGAAGAGCCAAACAAGGATGTGAAGCGCGAAAAGAGCGCCTAAAACGATCGCCGCGTCGACGAAGTCGAGGCTGGGAAGAATCACGGAAACCCACGCGCCGTATAGAATGGCGAAAGGCCAAACGTCGAGGCGCCACGGCAATTGCTTCTTCCTGAGCAAATCGACGCGGTCGACCACCTTGCCGCCGACGTGGAAACTCGACATCGAATCGCCGTTGGCTTTGGCCACCGGAGTAGTTAGGGTTTTGGGATGCGAAGCGTTGTGAATCTCAGATCTGACGAAAAGGTTCGGTTCCTTAGCAATTTATGAGAGCGGCTAGGTTCAGCGCCTCGCCACTCGCGACGATTTGGTCTCCGTTTGCGAGCGAGCGACACTTCTCACTAATTGATTACTTCTTCCCCCAATGTGACCGCTAAAGCCTAATTATTTAACCCTTCTCCCTTAGTTTATAAATGTAGTTTAAGTTTGATATAATCATGATATTACACTATAAATCAATTACAAATCAATTGCAAATCAATTGCAAATCAATTTTAATTAAATGTTAGAAATCCGTTATAGTATTTAAAGTAATTATTACAGAAATTAATCATTTTATTTACATGGTGATCTATAATTTAATGATGATTTTAAAAAAAATATACGGTTTTAATATAAATTGGTAAATTATATTTAATATAAAAAATATAATAAATAAAGCAATGGAGTAATTTACTAAATAGACAAAATATATTAGTTGAATAAGTGGTGCATGGAGTTATATACTAATTAGTAATTTGTAATCAATTTGGTCAGTAATCAAATTTTTAAAACTCATGGGTGATAAATTTTAATTTAATCAAAAATTTATTTAATTAAATTTTAAAAATATTAAATAATTCATTCTTCATTAATTTAAAATTATCGTCTCTAAACAAAAATTTCTAGACTTTTTCTAAAATATTTATTTTTTCTTTTTCTAACATTCTAAGTCTCTATCTCATCCTTTTTTTTCTAATCTACACGCAGAAGATAACAAAGTGTAGATCAAAATTTTATGAGTGAATTTTTTTTCCTTTATCTTTGAATGTCTTGCATGTGGAGTTAGAAAACTTTACATGTAGGTTTTGTTTTAAAATAAATGAATATCTACTAATCCATGATCATAGTAATGTGTTTTATTTGTGTAATTTTTTTTTTCTCTAATTGGTTTTGGAATTTTTTGAAAAGTAAGATATTGTAAGGTAAGAAAAAATTAAATCAATCTTATGCTATATTTTATGTTAGAAGATTTAAATTTTTTATAATTGTATTTTGGTAAAAGATATTGATAATTGATATTATATAGAAATTGTCTTTTTTGTTCTAAGTTTGATTTAGTTTTAATGCTGAGATTTGATTTTAGATTTGAGTTTGAGTTTGGTGATATTAATAATTAATAATCGTCACATAAATTTCTAATTCAAAGTGAAAATAAATCAAACACATTTTCCTTAATTCTGTTTTATTATTCTGTTGATTTAATTGTATCAATACTTTTTTTATATACACCTAGCATTGATGCTGATTTTATTGTTTTCGTCATATTTTAGAACAATTTATTAAAGTATTTTTTTTTTTATAAATTGTTGAGATTAATGAAAGTCATTTTTATAAATATCCTGAAAAAGTAAATTGTAAATGTTTTTTTGAAAGTGTTTCTTTATAGGTGTTTCAATTTTATTTTTTTATTTTAATTTATTGGTGAACATAAAATATAATTAGTGAATATTTTAATTACACCAAATTCAACATTGCATAGATAAAATTAGTAGCTTGATTTTGCTAGATCCTCATTATCACCGTGAAAATACGTAATGTATGTCTGTAATACAACAATCGATATAGTCAAAAATTAAATTATATAATTGTCATAAAAACATATAATTGTTATAATTATTATTATTATGATTATAATTATAATGTTAATTATTATTACTAGGATATTTATAGTAATATATCAAAAGTTCGTAAAAAAATGTCTATATGTTTATTCTTATTATTAAAATTTTATGTTAAATATTATTAAATTTTTGCATAAATAATATATATAAGTGAATATATTTATGTTATTATATCTGCATTAGTATTTAATAACATATAAATAAGTTATTCTATTCGTATTTTTCACTTATTTTTATTTAATTTAATTGAAATAGATTTTTTTATTTTTTATTTTTTATTTTTCAAATAAAATAAAATTAAATTAAATAGTTTGTAACTACTAAAACATCACCAAACAATATAAAGTAAATAATTCCATAATAAATAAATTTATTCTTATCATAAATTTCAATCTTAATTTTAGATAAAAAATCAATATTTTTATCAAAAGTTATTCGTTTTTTCTAACATATTCGGACATGCATAATTATCCTAATTTATTTAATAATTTACTAATTTAAAAATTAAATAGTTTAAAAATTAAATAATTTAAAAATTAAATAGTTTCTAATATTATATTAAGAATAAATATATATATATATATCTAATTTATTTTTATAAAATTATTTTAACAAAATAAATTGAGATTTACATTATTTTAATTTTAATTATGTGAAATTTTAAAAAAATTAATGTAAAAAAATTTGTTAAACATAATTTATTTAGATTAAAGAATTATAAATGTTAATTAGGAATCTTTATATATATATATATAATTCTTTTTAAAGATTGCTTGTTGAAAGAAATCATCATTCTTCCCAAAACACAAAATAAAATGATTGAACATTGCTTCAACATCGAGACAATATAATGCCACCGTGCAACACTTGTAATGAATATCACTCATAATTACTTTATGCATATAAACCCTACACACATTCACATTCACATAACTATAATTAGTGTTTTCTACATGTTCTTCATCAACACATTCCAATAATTCTCCCTTAATCAAACAAAAGACAACCTAATACATGCATATATTAGAATAAAATATGGTTTTAATCTCTATAAAATATTAATAATATACTAAAATATTTTTTATAAATTTTATTTTTGACAAATTGATAAAAAAAAGAAGAGGGTGATTATAAAATTGATAAAAAGTGTAGAGATAACATGACAGCAAATTATGATGAATACTCACGCTCCAAGGGAGCGATTGTGCCACACGGCGATTTTCAGTTCTGTTTTTCGTACTTTTTTCCGTTAACGCAAGTGTGGCAAGTGTGAACGTGACTAGTTAGTTATGTTCTAAAGTAAGAAAAGAAAAAGAAAGAAAGTGATAACTATATATCACAAAATCTTTATTATTTATGTCATATTCACTTTAATAGATTTTTCTTCCTATTTATTGCTTTTAATAGAGTTTTTAATAATTTCATTTTTCAATTTATTCTCATTAGAGTTTATCTATATATCACATATTTAATTTCTTTAAATTCAGATTTATTTAAATTTATTTTTTAAAATTAATAGTTATAAATATATATATATATTTCAAATTATTTATAATTTTTTTTTTCATTTGAAAAAAAAAATTAAGTTTTTTAACGATAATTTGATTAAATAAAAATCATAATTTATATTTTTTTAATATATGAAGGAGCTTAAACAAATTTATTTTATTGGAGATATTCTAACAAAACGTTAACTATTTTTATTTAATATAACAAAACATTAACTATTTCTATTTAATATAACAGTTTTATACAATTAAATACTTTAATAAATATAAATTAGAGTATAACTGAAGAAATAGTATTTTAAATTATAAAAATTGTAACCCTTGTTTATAAAATAAGTAAATCTTCACTCAAATTAAATTACTAAAACAATTATATATTTTAAATTCATGAGCGATTAACATACTAAATAAAAGGCATAATTTTTCACCTATATAACTTAAAAATGCACTCTAAGAATATAAATTTAAGATATTTGTAAATAATTTAATATTTTTTTAATGAAAGTAATAAATGACTAGGACAGTGTCCTATTTTTTTTATGATAGTAATAAATAACAAAAAGATTGTATTTTCAGTGTTGGAAGGAATCAATGACTTAAATGAATGCTTAATGGGAAATTGAGAATATCTTTAAGATAGTTTCTGACAATATCTTGATCTTAAATTTGAAATCTTTATCTTAAATTTGCAATCTTGATCTTAAATTTGAAATCTTGATCGAATATATGAATAGAAGAAGTTGATAGAAAAATGATTAAGCTTGGAACAATGTTTAAAGATAAAATTAAATGTGAGTTAAGGGAAGAGCGAAGAGACAAAGAGGTTGTTAGAATGAAAGGGGTTTGAAAGGGACGCGCTTGGGGATTGGAAGGTGGATGAAGAAAATTGCGAAAATGTGAGACATCATTATCAATGGGACCAACTGCCAAGAAAGAGCTATGGCCTATGGGTCGGAGACAAGGTCATTGGGTTTTCCGCAGCTTTTTTATTTATAGCTTCCCATCTTGTCCCTCCTAATGTTGCTGCCTCCATGTTTTTTCACCTTTCTTCCTCTCTTCCTCTCTTTTTCTCTTCTTACTCCTACAATGTCTGCTTTCATAACAGTGTCTCATGTTCCCAACTTCTAACTATGTAACCACAACACACAAAAGAAAACTTTCCCTTTTTTCTTCTACCATTCCCCATTTTAGAAGAGAAACAGCATCTGGGTGTCTTGTTTCTTTCGGCTTTTGCCACAAGATGACACCTTGCTCGTTGTTTTCCCGTGTCATCAATAATGCTTGTTGAGATCTACCACCACGTTGGTCGTTTTCACTTTCGGTGTCGTCCCATGTTGTTGCTGTTGTTGTTGTTTACCTTCTGGCTTCAATGTCCCTGCCTGTCACCCTCCACAGTGACTGTGTCTTGTGGGTTGAGCAATGTGGATTTCCAGGTTTAAGGATATCTTGGAATCTTGTCCGTGAGAGTTTTCTGCTTTTGGGTCGCGATGCAATTAGGTGACTTTCACTTTCATCTTAGTTTTTATGCCTTTTTATTTAGAATATTTGTGTTTTGTTCAATGGGGTTTGTTTAGTGTGTGTGTGTGTACTCTCTTTCATCTTCTTGGTTAATGAGATTAAGTAATTTTGTTTGTGGTTTTCGTTGTTTATTATTGTTTCAAGGGTTGACGAGCCTTCCAAATGCAACTTGCATTGTAAAATTATGTGATGGTTATGATAATCCGCACTAGTTTGAAGCTGGAATGGAACCATGCTCATGGTTTTTCGTGTGACTTATCTGATATGTTTTGTTTTTCAACGCTTCTCATGTCTTTTCATTCTACTAATGGCAGTGTGAAAACTTTACCCTTTAGTTTGTCGTGTGATGAATATTTAGTAAATATATGTGAATTATTAACCAACCAGAAAAGAAATATTACAATTGACAATAGCGAAATTTAGACTCTATACGGCTTGAGAACATGAGTATGAAAAAGTAAATCCGGTGTCTTACTCTGTAAAAAATGGCTCCTAATGAATGAAAAAGTTCTCCTGCATATAGGTATTTTCCACAAGGAAATATAGATTGTGCTATGTGTACTTAAACCACAGCATCTGTGGTTAGTCTTGTGAAAAATAGTTTCAGTGAACTCAAGATGAAATTGATTCGCTTAACATTCTGCATCCCTTATCTTTTAGCACTGTCATTAAGTCACCAGTTGCTGCTGGAGTTAAAAGCTCTTTTCCTACTTTTTCTGTACTATTTTGGTTTTAGCTCTCTTAATATATTATAGGTTTTGCCACTGAGTATATACTCTAGCCAAAATTATTTGTGGAGATTGTAGAAAAATTAAGTTTTTTCTTCAATCAAGGCAAGTACGCTGGTCGTATCAAGTAATAAAATAGTGCGTAGAGTATTGTTTCCACAAGAATTGAAACAAATACCAACTCTCTTGTAAAGGGTATCAATACATTTAATAGGATCAAAAATCCATCATAAAAGGAGAAATAGGATCCAGCCCTCGTAGCTTTAACCAATTACCAAGGTCTATTTTTATCCATTCAAGTAAATTATGGTCAACAGCTACATACATCACTACAAACAATTTCATTTCTATGTAACCAAAGGGACCAAGTTCCTGCTAATCATGTGACTGATCAGAGCTTCTTTTTCTTTTTCTTTTCTTTTATATACCTGGCATTTGAATAATGTGATATTTTCATTCCACTGGAAAAACAGTTCATAAATTAAAATAAAAAGAAATATTTGTTGTTTTACTTCTATGGAAATGCTATATTATTTATTTGATCACAACATATATGTATATAAAGATTTATCTAATGCTTGACTGTATTAATTATGCGAATCAGGATTTCTGCAAAATGGATCGGATTTATCTCCTGGAAAAAGTCTGGATGGAAGTTTCAGGAAGTCCAGCTCTGGTTTGTATTTCTCTTCCTTTGTTTCCTCTTTCTCTAAAATCGGGGATATTTACTGACTTTTCCATGCTTTAACCTGTCACATTTTGTAATGTTGGCTTAGCGACCTATTCATGTTTAAGAAGTTATGAGGGACAGTGATGCCTAATTAGTTTGTAAAATTCAATAGAATAATGAAGTGTATGGTTGAAAACTCTTCACAAATATTTATCGTAAGAAAATTTTGATGATATACACAAGCTATTATCCTAGTGTTTTTACACACTGAAATTTATCTAATGTAAGGATCATTCAAATGGTTCCTGGAGCCATGTGATGTATTTTCTGGTTTGGCTCTGCTTGGTTCTTTTAGCATTTATCATGTTTACCTGTTTGGAAAAGCTTTACCAAGTAAAAAAGTGCATATTCAATCTCCTCTCCCCCGATTTGCTAATAAAACATAGTGACTATATTTTATGAGTATAACATGGTTTTTATGTGGCAGTTATTTCTGCTAGTACTGTCTCTGGGACCTCAGGATTGAGCAAGTTTCTTCCTATTTCCAGAAGAGTGTTAAAGGGCCTCAAGGATTATGGAAGGAAACTGGTTGACCTGGAGTTATTCACTCAATATCTTGAGGAGTGGGTCTTGGAGAATCTAAATGGTGATTCAGCAGATGGGATGCAAAGTTTTCGCTCTCCTTTCACAACTGATGAATTGTGCAAACTCGATTTGGCATTAGAGGGGGTTCCATTTCAGCAACTCGTCCGTATGCCAATCTTCTCTGACATTTCTGACGAGTTTATAGAAGATCAGTATTTAGCTGCAGAAGATTTCCTCCATGCCATTATCATTGGACTTTGGCGTACATTTTGGCATAAAAGTGGACCACTACCATTATGTGTCTCTTGCCCCTCTCATATTGGTTCGAAGTTCAGTAGTGTTGACAAGGCAATATCAAGGGGCAGGCTGAGGGAAATGCGTGGTTTGGCTTTAATATCAAAAACTGTCACTGATTCAAGATTTAAATGGGATCATGTGGTAGAGTTTGCCTTGTTCAAGCCAGAAGTATTCTTGGACAATGATTCAAGACTATCAGTCAGCACTATTTGTGAAGCTCTCTTTTATGGTTTCCATATTCTTGTTTCTCGGAGTTTGAGCAAGATTAGTTCTGTCAACAGTGACTCGGTTTTCCTTCTAGTTCTAGATTCCAAATGTGGAGCAGTGATGAAGTTTAGTGGTGACCTTGGCAAACTAGATTTATTGAATTCAAGCGATCCATATTTATCTGTAGCTGAATGGATCAAAACTCATGCGGAAATTGGCATCACCCCTGTGGAACCGGTATGGAACCGATTAGGAAATCCAAACTGGGGGGATATAGGAACTCTACAGGTACTACTGGCGACTTTCTACTCCATTGCACAATGGAATGGACCACCGCGAAAATCAGTAGCCTCATTGATTTCAGATCATAGCCTCCGTCTTCAAAAGCGGAGGACAGAATGCTGCATCCTTGACACTGAAAATGCACTGGTTCCTTATCATGCGACAACTGACTATCAAGCTGGAGAGATTGTCGAGCTTGATCAAAATGAACTATTTTCCAATAGCCAAGCATCACGTTTGAAGCTCAGGTGTGGAGACATATTGATCTTGGATGATCCACAGCAGGGACAGAAAAGCTTCCAAATTCATGAGTCTCTTGTAGGAGGGAATTATTATCTCTACAGTGCAGTTTGTCTTGATCATCCCTCACAGCTATTGACTTTATATGTGGGTGCTCACCCATCTAGACTTGAACCTTCTTTGGAGGATATGAGCCTCTGGTACCAAGTGCAACGCCAAACAAAAGTTCTAAACATTTTGAGGAATCAGGGCATCTTGAGCAAATACTTACCTGAGATTGTTGCCTCTGGTAGGATTTTACATTCTGGACCTTGCAATAAAGAGAGCCCTGGGGGAAGGTGTGAACACCCTTGGTGTGGGACTCCAATATTGGTGACATCTCCAATAGGGGAGCCACTATCATCTGTAGCTGCTAATGAGGGGTCATTTTCTGCAGATGAAGCAACACGCTTGTGCCGGGACTGTCTAGCTGCTCTAAGAAGTGCAGCCATGGCTAATGTCCAGCATGGTGATATATGTCCCGAGAACATAATACGCGTTGTTGAGAAACAGGGTGTTAGAAACAAAGCTAGTAGCATGTATGTTCCCATCTCTTGGGGCCGTGCCGTGTTGGAAGATAGGGACAGCCCTGCCATAAATTTGCAATTCTCATCATCTCATGCACTTCAGCATGGGAAGCTGTGTCCTTCTTCTGATGCTGAAAGCATTGTCTACATCCTCTATTTTATTTGTGGAGGGACTATGTCTCTACAAGATTCTATTGAATCTGCTTTACAATGGAGAGAGAGAAGCTGGGCACAGCGTTTGATTCAGCAGCATATTGGTCAGGTTTCTGCTCTCTTGAAAGCATTTGCTGATTATGTGGATAGCCTTTGTGGAACTCCATACCCCGTTGACTATGATATATGGTTGAAAAGGTTGAACAAGGCTGTGGAAGGGTCAGCAGACAAAGGTAAAGGGATTGAAGAAGTACCAATAACATTAAGATTAGAGGATGCTGCTGGGTCTTCAGGAGCTTCTGGCCCTTGATTTGATGCTGGAGGGCTGGGTTTTGGTGCGTTATTTTTGTAAATTGCTTTTGAGGAATTCAAATGCATTTTACTTTTAGGACTTTAGGTTGTTAGTGTTATTATTTTGGTTGGCATCTTCTTCGGCAACGTATACTTTGGAGTGTTTACTGGTTTTTGTCTGATTGAAATCTCATAACAAAATTCATGCCTGATACAACAATTGGCTGTATACTGAACTGCCTCGACACATCTTACTTTGGAACCTTGAAGCATCCATTGGATTCGAGAAACTAAGAGGTTAAAGCTACTGCATGTGTACACTTTAAAGCTTTAGCTTTTTCCTTTTAGTCTATGTTGTGATTAAATGCTCAGGTTTCTTCTTTAAAGTTCATTATATTCCAAAAAGAATTGTGTAAGGACAGTTTTCATGTACTATTTTGGTACATTCAAAATTACAAAGGAATTTGCACTTAAATGTAAAATATACAAAATTCTCGTATTGTTAATACCTTTTTTCCTGACATGTTAACTGTTAGGAGATCATGACTGAGGAAAATAAAATTGTATATGCCATTTGTCTTTGATGATCTTTTTCCTTTATAAAAACCAGGTTTCTTCTTGACTTATATTTAGGAGAATGTCTTTCTCAACCATACACCTTTATGAACAGACATTGAATGTACAAGTAGAGGGCTTTTCATTGAACTTGATTGTTTTCATCTATCTACATAACTTGGGGTGAAAAACAAGGTTGGAATGAACCGAATTTGGGTCATAATGGGAAGAATGGCTCTTGAAATGAAATCAGAATATATCCACCATATGTAGCCATTACTCATTACCTTGATCTGATCCAGCATTTTGTGGGGTTTACTTGACACTCTTTTTTTGGGGTACAGCTTACTGACATACTTTATTCTGATTGCATCTGTGAAACCTTACGGATTACTTTATGTCTCTGAAGTGTTATGACTTTATCATTAACTTGTTCTTCACGTAACATCATGACAGTGTTAGTTTTCTTAGAAAATGGGCATGAAATCAGTGCTAATCATAAGCTACCCTACAAACAATTGAGGGCGGGTAAATGCACCCTCTTTCTTGGAGAAAATTAAATGTAAATGATATAATAAATTTCAATAATTTGTTCTTTCTTCTACCTTTATGATTTTAAGTCCAGTAAACCCAAACTTTGACTCATGATTCTGGATTTGCCCATGCTGTCAACACTTCATGACTTTGATTTATTAGGCTTTTTTGACCCTCAATACCTTTTCTTGCTGTTGAGTTGTGTGGGGTGTTTTGACAGTTCCATGTGAAGGATCAATCCCTTTTTTGGGCAAATGAAAATAGAATTAGCATGTTTATGGTACCCTTGTGTTGACATGACTTTTTGTCTGTTTTTACTATGATTATGTTTGTGGTTACGAGGAAAACATAGCAAAAAACATTATAAGATTATCTTCTCTATAATGGTGGGTTAGAATAATATTTAGAATTGACATTAGTGCTATGCTATTAATTTTGCCATGTGTCAGCGTTTACCCAAACAGGGTATTTCCTATGTTAAAAATTATGTTGAATTGATGTGAACTTTGATTCATAAAAAAAATCATATATAAAAAGAATATACTCAAAACAATAACTTGAATTAATCACTTAACACATCAAATAAATAAAAATATTATATGCATCAATCATAAAACAAATATAAAAAAATTTAAATATTGGGTTGAATCCATTATGACATTATCACACGTTAATATATATTATGGATAAATATGTATTTAAGAAAATTTAAACGTTTAATACAAATAAAAAAAAATCATTTAAAAGTTTAAAAAAAGTTATGAAATTCTAATACAGTTAAACATGAAATTAGAAGCATGTATAAGAAAGAGAAATTGATGATATTGTATAGTTTGGGCCACAAAATTATGATTGGGCCTCCACTTTACAAATATTTGGGCCGTTTTTGACGACGGCTTCGCATAAAGCCTCTATTCCTTCTGGAGAAAAATCTGAAAACATAAATTCAATTAGGGAAATTAATAGAGAAATTGAAAATAAATTTTATCTTATTCTTTCCCTCAAAATTTTGGTTCAATCAGACCCAATAATATTTTCAAATTTATAGGTTTAGTAAATTAATTTTAATACTATGTACTGTTAAATTATAAAGTAGAAGTACAACTAAGCAAAAATTTGTGTTTAATATGAAAAAAAAAAGTAATTAAACTATGTGTAAACATAAAAAAAATACACAATAATTTATTTTTTCATGATTTGATATCAGGAATAAATTATGAACTACATAACAAAGTTGCATATTCCTTGGGAATAAAATACGACACAATTTAGCAATAAAAAATTCAAAAGGGTTGTTCTTGAATTCAATTTTCACAACTTGCATGCAAGTATCTGATTCTCATTCTCTTTATTTAAAAAACATTTTCAAATTCTCACCAAGCCACGTGTCACGACACATCTTCAAGTAATTTTATAAATCAATGACTCGTGTAACAATTTAAAAAATATGCACAAAAAAGAGAAAAATTAAATTTACTCAACGTCATAAATAAAGAAGGTTTGAAAAAGTGCAATTAATTTCTAAAAAATGTTTTTATATGAATAAAAAAAAGTAGATTATTTATGGTGTTAAAGTAAACGTGAGAAAGGAGATAATAAAAATAATATTAAAAGGTGGAAAAAAAAAAAGCACAATAACCGTATTGGAGACTCACGTGGAGATGAAAACGAAAGAATTAGGTGCCTCTAACTCCCACTTTTTCAACATTTTTATATTTTCCACTAACTAATTTCTTAGGTTTGATTTTATTTTCGTTACAATTTAAATAAAATATAAAATATAAAATTAATTTTTTTATGTAATATATGTACTGAAATGAGTCTTGAAACTAGATTTTAATGAAGATGAGAAAAATAGAAGTTTGTAATTAAAAGAATTTGAATATTGTGAAAGAAATTATAGATTATTATGTAAACACGTGGTTGGTTGTATTAAGTTTGAAGAAATAAATGGTTTACTTAAAAAGTAGTTAGAAATTATTGGGAATTGAAAAAAAGAAAAAGAAAAAGAAAATAGAAAGAAAAAGCATGAAAGAGTTGAAGAGAAAGACAAAAGGGTGGGTGTGATAGCTGACGTCAGCAACATCTACCTACCCGAACCGTTCGCTTCCTCTTCTGTTCCTGTCTTTGTGCTGTGGGACCCACTCCCCACCAAACACCTTTTCCTACCTATCTATTTTTCCACTTCTTTATTTATTTATATATATATATATATATAATATTTACATAAAATCTCAATATTATCTTCAATTTCTTCTATGAGAACCTTCTCATAATTTTTTTGAATAACTTTCAAGTAAATAAATAATATATATAAGACTATATAAATTTTATATAGATTTTATATGTGATTAATTTAGTTGTTTTTGTTGGAACGCTTTTACTGACACCAACTCTAAAAAAGGTTTTACATTATTCTTTCTTTTTAATTTTAAAGTTTTTCATCCCAGATAAAAATTATACAAGTTGATTATATTTTAAAAATATATATTTATTATAATAAAATAACTTGAAATAACTTTTGTTATCTATTTATAATATTAAGAAATGAGTTAAATGAATAAATTTAAGTCAAGATAATGATGAATTATTTTTTTAAATTAATGTTTAAATAATTTATAATTAAAATGAATTAAGATTTTTGAGAAGGTTATTAAATATCCTACGCAAGTAATAAATTATATCAATAGAGCTTAATAAATATATTAATAAATTCTGGATACTATCTCTAAAAAATATTAAGAACATATAATATATCATCGTCTAATATATATATATATATATATATATATATAAAATATGTTGAAAAAAAAGAGTAAATCTTTTATATATTATTATTTATTTATTATGAATAAGTATATATAAATAAATGATAAATATATATTTTTAAAATTAAAAACATTTTAATAATATTATATTTTAATATTATTTTGTTTAAATATATAATTTTTTTTGGCATAAATTTTATTAAAAATATTAAATGTATATTTTGATGAGTGGTAATAGAGTATTTTGAAAATTTTAAATATATATATATATATGTATGTATTTATAGAATTTTTTTTTTGAAATACTTGGCCCAACCACGTGACGTGGGCCACGTCCCTCGCAACAAGCACAGTAGGTTGTATAGATTATTTAATATCGTTTTCAAAACTTCAATCTAATGCATTAATTAATACTATTATTAATTAATTAATGCTATTAAGTAATATAATTAATTAAAATATCATTGCTAATTATTATCAAATAGCCGCGGCTTATTCTAACTATATTTTTTTCCATTAAAATATGTAAAAAGTCTAATCTTGTTTTTCGCGATAAGTGTGACTGATTTTTGAACTTTAGTTTTTTATATAAACCCTAAATTCAGAAATTCCCTTGTAAATAAGAAAATTATCTTCTGAATTATTAATTGTAGAAAATTTATTTGGAGTGTTCTTTGTTTTGTGAATGATGAAATTGGGATTAATACACATTTTTTTAATGATAATTTCGTTTCTAGAAGATGGGAATTCTTCAAACAAAACCTAATATTTTAAAAATAAATATTTATTTATTTTGGTTTGCTATTTATTTAAATATTTGAAATTATTTTTATTCAATTAGCTAAGTAGGACTTCAACTTTGACTTTGTTTCGATTGAGAATTCAAACGTTGACCACACTTATAACTTGATCATGTCGATCAAAATTGCAACATTAGACTTGCCACTTTTTTTTTTCCAAGTCTACATAAAAAAATAAATTAAATTCTCATTTTTTTTTAATTTTTTATTATTTATCAGCAATATCCGAGTGATCTGAATTATAATATAAAGTTGTGAAATAATTGTTAAAAAAATGAATAAATAAGTTCAATATATTCATTAATAATTTTTTATATCATATTAAAAAATAATTATGAAATTTAAATCTTTATCCTTATGAAAAGTCCAAATATTAATGATCAAAATTTACTAATATTATACCCATTTCCTTTATTACATGTGTATATGCACGTGTTTTTATAGACAAGGCTTTTGGTACATTAAATAAGATGAGACATTGTTTTTCCAAAAATGGAGATAAAAAATGATAATAACTATATCTATATCCATATACATATTATTTAAAAAAAAAAGCAATAACTAAATATAGTTTTAACTTGTACAATAGTTACTTCGAAATTTAGTTTAAGAAAATATTATAATTTAAATTTGGAGTAGAATCTTATATTGGGTAATGATAAAAAAAAATCAATACCATATAAATAAGAAAAAAAATTTAATATTTTAAGTTGAAGCTGATATACAAAATATTCAGCTTTTATTATGTTCTATTAATTTAATTTATGTTTTATATTTTTATGTTCTACCAATTTATACTTTATATTTTAATTTATTTTTCTTTTTTTATTATTATAAATGAATTTTAAATTTAATTCATTTTCATTAAATCAGTTTGATAAGGTCATATTTGTATCTATTAATATATTCTAATTTGATTTTATCTCTAAGCGATATGAGATTTCTAACACATTCTTCTCACGTCAAGATTTTTTCACATCGAAACTTTCTAAACTCAAGCGTGAGAATAGAAATACTTGAAATTGAACTAGAAATTTATAGATAGTCTGATACCTGATGACTCGATAAACCCAACAATTTTGTTATGATAAATTTTGATATGATATTAGAAATTACTTTAAACTCAACTCATTTTTATAAAACTAACTCGATGAGATGAGATTTACCTCTATTAATATATAATTTATCCATTAGATGATGTTAGATTTTAAAACATATATATTTTTTGAGTATGATGGGTATTACTATTCAGTACATAAATACAAAAAATACAAAAAGAAATAGATGTAGATTAAGTAGAGGAGGAAAAAGAGGATAGAGGAATGAATTGATTGTAGGATATATGAATGAATGTGAAGAAGTATAGTCCAGTTTTCCCATAATTGTCTTGTTCTGGTGACAGTAAGTGGTAGGTATGCATTCAAAAGCTGTCTCCTACCTAAACACTAGCTATAAGATATTACAAAGATGAATGAATTCAATTCAATTCAATTCAATTGAAGTGTGTTTTTGTAGCTTCCTTCTCTCATTTCACCAGTGACCACTGTCACTGCTCACTCTATATCATATTTAGTATAAAACTTACTCTAACTTACCAAACATAGTTAATGTCTAACAACTCACTACTCACCCACCACTAGTACTCCACCAATATTTATATTTTACCCTAAATTACTCCACCCAATTCCACATATTCCCCATTACAATATATCTTACTATGCACATAGTTTAAATATATTGTCTCATCTTATACTAAAAGAAAGAAGAATGAACAGTAAAATCAAGTGTATGATATACTCTTTTTTGTTTTGTTTTTATATAACATTTCTTATCAGTTTTCAGTGACAGTACACTTATACAACAAATTTACTGGTTTTTGTATAATATTAATCATATTCATTAATTCTACTGTTAAATATTAATATGAACATTGTTGATTATCACATGAAAAATAATAATAACATTGTTTATTTCGATTTTCATGTTTAGTACAATTATAAAAAGAATCCTATCTTAATATGACAGGTATATATACCTTTGTTTAACTTTTACTGATATCTTTTAATTGATCTGTTAAATTTGTACATGTCACTTAGAGAAAACAAGTTAAATTTATTATGCTATATTAAAAAAAAAAGTATATTTTACCCAAAAATCAATATCATTATAACATCTTACATAATTCTTGATATTTGTATTAAAGTAGTACTTCCTAAATTGAAGTTAAACAACATTTTTATTTTCTCTTCAATTTTTTTATGTTCAAAATAATGGAACCACTTGTATGCTATTGGTGTTGGAATAGTATGTATGAGATTACAAGTTTCAATCTCTCAGCCCCATTAAACATTTATTAGAGTGTCTGCAAAGTAAAGTACAAAACCCAGTTTTGACGAGGCTTTAATTTAACATTCAAGCAAAGAATTGATATCTACTTCACGTTTAAAATTGAATTCAATAAAAGATGAAAAGCAAAGTGCAAAATTAGAGACAAAACTTGATCTAGAATCTTCTCAAAATTTGGGATTCTACAACTACTATTTCCATGTTGTTAACAGAGAGAAGTCACAACAATTAACACGAGATTCAGGGTCTAAATATTCATGGGTCTGTAAAATCTATATAGATTACTATCTGTGGCAGTTGTAGTAACCCTGGTAGAGGTAGCAGAAGCACCCATGCCTTTGCAATAACAAGCTTGGTCGCTTTGAAGCCCTAGACTGTAACAAAGACAAACACCTTGGCCTGTAATGTTCCCATACCACTGATACAACACATGAGGTTTTTGATCACTCTCTTGAGCTTTCAACTTTTCTGGGTTCACAGAAGAAGAAACTTGGTGAGAGGGAAGGCCAATGGAAAGGTCCAAGTTCAGTTGATGGTGAGGGAAGGATTCTTCCACCGTAACGCCGCTGCTGCTGTTAGAATCTTCATCGGTTCCAATCTTTGTCGTCGTCGTGTTCGTGTTCGTGTTCGTGTTCGCATAACCACTGCTACTCACCAACTGAAAACCGTTGCTGTTTTTATTGTTGTTGGTAACAACAACATCATGGGCAGTGCTGCTGCTGCTAATGCTGTCGCTGTTTAATTTCTTGTTGGATGACGACGTGGCCACGGGGACTGCGGCGGTGGAGGGAGGCGGAGCTGCTGCGGCGGTTGTTGCTACTGCCGGAGCGGCTGAGGCGGCAGCGTTGAGTGGTCGATGGGTTTGCGGGTCGATTCCGCGGCTGTAGAGTTTGCGCTTGATGTGAGTGTTCCAATAGTTTTTTATTTCGTTATCGGTTCTGCCGGGTAATCTCGCAGCAATCAAAGACCATCTGAGAAAAACAAAACAAAAATCAGAATTTTTCATTGGGAAGATTGAAAAGATGGTTTTGGAAAGAACCAACAGATAAAAATCGTTTTTTTTTTTTTTCTTCTGATGTGACAGTTAGAGATTGAAAACAATAATGAGGAAGGGGAAGAGGAAGATGGGTTTGTTGTTCATACTTGTTTCCAAGTAAGCTGTGGAGGTTAATGATGAGTTCGTCTTCATCTTCAGTGAAGTTGCCTCTCTTTAGATCAGGTCTGAGGTAATTTATCCATCTGAGTCTGCAACTCTTGCCACATCTGAGCAAGCCTGTGATGAGAAAAGAAACAAAGAAGGTACATTTTTTAATCTGATTTGTTGTAGGTAGAAAAGAATAAATAACATTGAAGAATGAAGAATGAAGAATGAAGAATGATTTATATATATATATAGTTTACCAGCAGCTTTGGGGAGAGATCTCCAACAGCCTTCACCATGGAGTTTGATGTAGTTGATGAGACGTTCATCTTCCTCTTTGGTCCAAGCTCCTTTGTTTGTGTGTTCCTTCTCACAACAAGGAGATCTACCCATGGTTGTGGTTGGTTGGTGAGGGAGAGAAAGAGAAAGAGAGAGAGAGAGAGAGAAAGAGAGAATAAGATTTGTGTGATGTTCAGTGGGAGAAGAATGAAGGTGGAAAGTAATTGGTGAGAAAAGGGGTTGGAAGGAATATAAATGGGAGGTGGTGGAGAACAAGAGGAGGTGCAATTGACTCGGGGACCTTCTTTTTCTGAGAAGTAATGTAATGCAAGAGAAAGAGGAAGAAAGAGAGAGAGTATTTGACCGAGTTGGTGAGAAAGACGAGTGGTTACAATTAAGTTAGTGCTGGATTTGGTAGGTAGCTCTGCTTTTCATGTTCCTCAACTTTCTTTTTCCCCTTTCTTTCTTCCTATTTCCTTCTCTTCCCCTCTTCTTTCTTTTATTCACACTTTCATCTCTCTACCACTAATTAACCAACTCTATCTAATCTATCATCTAACCCTAATAACTTAATAACTCACTACTTTTTTTTTTTACCTTAATTACTACTCATTTTCACTCTTCAATATATTTTATCTTCATCACACATTATTGGGTAATCAATTCTTTCAAATATTTATTGAAATTTGTCAAAAAAATTTATCCAAAAATTTGTAAGTTTTATCAAATAAAATCAATGATATTCAAATTTTTTTAAAACAGAAAAATTACAAGTGTTATTTGATGGTTTTTATAAAATATTATACAAATTTTATATTAATTTTTAAATTATAATATATAAATAAAATATAAATTTTATAGGTATGTTAGATTTATAATATTTTTTATATAAAAATAAAATTAAGATATTTCTTGTATTATATTTTTTTTATAAAATTTCCTTGAGTTTAGTAAATAGTAGATAAAAATTAAGTTTTTTAAATATGAACTTTGTTACTCATACAAAATAGGTTAGAAATCATACCTCACTTATTTTCCTTCCTAAAAGTTAAAATAATTTGATAATTTGATGTAATGGTTAGACACTCATACTTATGTTATAAGAACAATTTGAAAATTTTTGTATTTAAAAATGCTTTGGTTTTATAGTTACTATAATGCAAACATAATTGATTTTTTATTCAATAGTTTTAAATGAGTGTAAAATATATATTAAAATAATTAAAGGTATAATATTTTTTTAAAAATTGTTGCATAAAATATTTTTGAGAAATTCAAAATAAGTTTACATATATTTTTAATCACTATAAAAATAACCAATTTTGATTTTCCTCTACCACATATATTTTTATTTTCTTAAAAATATTAAATTATTATTTTTACTCTCTATTACTATATATTACTCTTTAATTGTTCATGTATCTAATAAAAAAAATGAAAAGAGCATATAAGATTATACTTATTGGTATCTATATCACCTTACTAACATATGACACTTTAAAAATTTTATTTTGATATGTAAAATGAATGTTCTTTATCTAATTAAAATAAATGTTAATGAGAAAATGTATGTTTTTGGATTTTGGAATAAAAATCAAAGAAAATATTTTACAAAACTGTAATTAACATTCACAGTCTTTATAAAGGCAAAAGAATTATTATTTGTTACCAAAATTATAACTTATTCATTTTATTATAAATTAAAAAAAATATTTAAATTTAAAACATAAAAATTATAATATTCATATTATTAACTAAATTTAATCATTTTGACCAATATATAGTTCCACAAAATTTAAAGTATAATTTTCGATAAAAAAAATATAATTAGAAAGAGAAACTTTATATATAAAAAAAAAAAAAAATCAAATTCTTCACCTCAATACCATCTGTAACCAAATTAATAAATATTTTACACTTACAATTAATATAACGAAAAGTTAATTAATTTTTTTAAGAAAGTTCAGAAGGAGTAATTGATGGAGTATACGTGTTCGTGTTATTTATTGTTCTTTCTTTCACAAATCATTAGAAATGATTTCAGAGAAAGAAGTTTATTATCGTAATTAGGGGCTAATAATTATGCACTTTCACTAACCACTACATCATTAGTAGCTTTTGTAATTAAAACATTTTTTGTGTATGAAATAGTATCACTCTTTAAGTAAGAAAAAAACAAAACAATTTAAAAGATCAAAACCAAAACAAAATCTATTTCTGTTCATAGGGTGTGATTTTAAATGTTTTAAATTAAATTAGTGCAACCAATATTTCTATAATTTACTAATTAATATTTTATTATATATACACTATTGATTATTTCTTATTCCAATATTTTCGTAACTAAGTTTCTTGCAAGCTTCAATCACCATGATTTGTGGAAAAAATGTCCAGAAAACACAACAATCTTAATCAGCCGTCACAACCTTAATTTGAGGTTTTGTGATCTCGATTTTCATCGAGGAAGAACATGAAATGTTCATAGGAAAATTAGTGATGCACATCACAAGAGTCCAAGATAGATATCAAGTTGTTTTTATTGATCACCAATCAAAGGAAAAGAACTTTGGATTTTGATGTAGATTATGTTAGGTGTAAAGTCAACGGAAAAGAATTTTTGGTTTTTGATTTAGGTAAAGTTTGGTGCAACGAATATTTTATGTGTTTCTAACTCGATTACACTCATTATTTACACAAAGAAAAGGTGGTGATGAGAAAGTTGATTATGTGTGTGTGCTTTTTAGAAAATGACATCGTTTATTGTTTAATTAATTCTTATATTGTTATCAAATTTTTCCATTCACACATTTAATTAATTCAAACATAATATTATAAAAAAAAAACATGTTTCACTAAATTAATATAGCTTAGAAATTGAAATTAATGGTAGTTTATAATTTTTTTAGTTTATTGAAACATTATTTTAGTACAAACACCAACACGTGAGGAGTCACTTAACATTTTATGATTTCTAACAATATTCACAAAATTGATGTAAGTGTTTTAGAAAGGAAAGTTTAGAATAATTTAATAATTTTTAATTATTTTAAAGAGTTTGAAATGAGAAAACTAGTTTGAAATAAATGAGAGGCTAATCATTTTTGTGTTTGTCTCACTTTGTGTTATATTGATAGGTTAATTCATACTATATTTTTAAATTATTTATTTTTAGAATTTGATATTTATAATAGATTAAAGAAAAATTTATTTCTTGTAAAATAAATTTATAAATAATATTTAAAATAAGTAAAAAATATAAATTTTTTAAAAATTTATCACAAATTTTTTATTATTATAAATTTATAAATAAAAAATCAATAAAAAATTATTTTTTACAGAATGAAAAATTTCTTACAAATAATTCATAAAAAATTTCGTATAAACAATTTTATAAAGTTTTTTTATAAAAATAAATATATAAAAAATATTAAATAGGTAATTAATTTTTTTAAAAAATATGTAGAAAAATATTTTATAAGTAAATAAATTTATTTTTGTAATAATAAAAGAAATTTATAAAATAAAATTTTAATAAGATAAAAATTGTTTATATTTGATACTAATGACCAATAATGAGTTGCAAAAATGAGAACATTCAAATATTGAAGATGAGATATTATAAGATTAATGAATGAGTAAAGATGAAAGATGAGGGGATAAAAAATATATGGAGAGTAGAAGGAGGAAGTGGTAATAAAGGTAAAAAGAAGAAGAATAAAATATGAAAACTATACCTAACAGACAAAATAAAAGGTTTTGACCCCACAAGAGTGAGTCAGTGATTGAGAAGTTTAAAATGTGGCAAAACACACCAAACTTTTTGTTGAGTACAAAACCAAAACCCACTCTTATCTTCCCTTATTTGTTTCCCCCAAGTTTTTTTAGTCTCTGTCCTTCCACCTTTCCACTGTTTTCTAACTACTTGTTTTTATTATTGTTCTTGTTATTTCTCTTATTTTAGAGATAAGAGATTCTAGAACCATGTCTCAACTCTCAACTCACTCCACTTACTCTTGTCAATTCAGGTTGGATACCAGTTACTAACCTCCCCTACCTTCCATGGTTCACATTGCCACCTAGTGCTCATCAATACTATCCCTTTCTCTCACCCACTACCCACATTATTATTTAAATCATCAAATCAATTCAATCTCAACACTTAAACACATTCACCCTTTTACCATCTTTTCATAATCTTCAATTTCCATGACTTTCTTTTCACACAGTCTTATGCAGAAAACTATATCAGATTTCACCCAACTCCATACTCAATGCTTAGAATGTGTTTGAAATATTGACAGAAGGAAAAAGGGATTTGGCTTAGAGTGGTCCCAAGCATTAGAGATATATGTTGATTGATGAAAAGAAGAAGCAGCAGAAGAAGAAGAAGAAGGTTTAGAAGATGATATATATGGGGTGAGAAACAAAACTTGTTGAATTGATGTGGTTATAATAATGATAATGATGGGTATCTTGAGCAATATTTGTCATTTTCAAAGTTCAACCAACCTCCTTTCCCATCAAACACAGTTATGCCATTCTTAGCCGGCCATGTCAATTTTAAATTTTTGTTTATGGACATGGTTGGTAAGGCTCACCTTCCTACCTTAGTTTTTTGTTGCTTCTAGAAGCACTACAACAAAATTACCCTTTAAAATAAGGGGAAGAATCTCCAAGGTTGGTGACCCACCTCCTTCCCCCACATGCTTCTCCCACCTCATCATCCATTGGAATGACCTGGGCCATTCATTTCTTTCTCTCTTTCTTTCTTCATCCTCTCATGCCACACTCCATCCAATACACTCATCATCATGCTTTTCATCTTCTATATTATTTTCCTTTTAATCATGGAATTGCTATTATTCTTATCTTGGAGTATTTTGACTGTGACCAAGAGTCTATCAATTTGTCACCACTGGCAGTGAGAGATCTTGTGTTGTGGCCCCTACATGATGAAGATTAGATTAGGAACACCCCCAAAAAGCCAAGGACCAATGTAATTTGCAATTGTTCAATTGTTCAATTGTTCAACGCATGTTGTTGCGCATATATTCCATAATTCTAAAATCATTAAAAGGGCATCATATTTTGTTTGACACTTTCTTCCACGTTGACAAAACCAATCCCTGTCTTAATTCATTTCAGCCTTTCTTGTCTCTCAATCAACTGCTTCATTCCAACATGCCAATTCATTTTCTAGGGATATAATTCCAACACTCTATGCTTTTGCATTAATTAATATATATCTTTCTAAATCCTTTTAACTAGATATGCAGAATCAGATTCCATCTCAGATCCTCAATATTAAACACCCCAGTTAACTAACATGCACTTTTTATGCATGCTGTGATGCACTCTCTGTGTTGCATCTCTTATGTTTTCATGGTGGCAAAAATAGTTCACCCCCAAACAAAAAAGATCAAGTCTTTCTTTCTCCCAAGTAGGGATAGATTTTCAACCCCCCTCTAGTAAACCATGACTAGGGTTTCTCGTGGCGGTGATGTTTATTTTGAGGTTAGGATCTAGACATGTCACTCACATACAATGTTTCTTGTCTCATCTCATGAAGGCCTAATAAACCTATTTAATGTTTTGGGAACATGGTAAACAAATAGTCTATCACTATAGATGGCCCCATAGTCAAAGTTCAAACCCTTAACGGCAAGCAAGACACTATTGACTATTGAGAATTTGAGAATTTGAGAATTTGAGATGAGGACAAAGAAGACTAACTAAAACTTTTGTTGCCCATGATTTATGTTACCTAACAAAGTTTGGTCGTGCGTTTGATCACATTTAAAAACAATATTTGCACTTCTACGCCTTTAGCTTTTGCTTTTGGTCAACTTCCAGAAGTAATGCTCTAGGGTTGGAGTTCCATCATGGCATTAATTACATGGGCCCCCAAATGTAAAACCCAACAAACTTCAACTTGGGCTTCTCTTATATTGGATATCACTAGGCCCATTTACTAATAGTGGTCATATCCAATCCCTCCATGATTCTTTCATTCTTTGGAGTAAGTAAATCATTTCTGGTATTTGAAAGTGATGTTACATGCTTTTTTAAATTCAAGAAAGATTCTGATGAACCATTGAAATGTAAATTGTTTCATTGAACCCCTGTTTGGTCTTTGGTCTCTGAAATTGTTTTAGAGTTTTTAAAATCAAGAATTTTACTATTAATTCTTGAAATGATTGGTTTTTCATCTAAGTTTTTAAGTTTAACCACTATTGCTGGTTTGATATTTGAATATATGTTGATACTATTACTGAAATAAAATTACTGATATATTTAGTTTCTTTTTGTTTTAATTTCGGATACCAGTATTTTAACATGTCAAATCTTCAAGAACAAAATAGTCAATAGATGATTTGCCCTGAAAATTGTCTTACAAGAACATCTTTGTGGCACCAGAAGCAGGAACAACAATATTACAAGAAAGAAATGAAAAAAAGTGTAGTTTCACTTATTTTGGTGCAACATGAAGTGATGAAAAACCAAAGTGAAATCAAAGCACAACACCTAAAACCAACCCAACTGAACCTAGACGACAAACTAGTTATTATTTCTGAATCACAGAAACATGAAGGTGGTGAAAGAGCAATGAGAAATGAAACTGCATGGAGCAACTAACAGTGCCTGGTGCAGAAACAGCGTCTACGAAATCCGCGACACTTGCCTCCAGTGAAGCCCTCAACATGGCAAACCGAAGCACAGTTATGGTGGTTGAGGCACATCCCTTTAAATCGATGGCTCTTTGACTCACAGTGTCTTCCCTCAGTTTGCACCATCATCTCTGCATTATCACAACAAACACATTCATAATAAAATACTTACTATATATTCCTATTGAATGTACATAACAGCATGCATAGAAGCTTACGAGAAGCAAGGAGAATGAGCAACATGAAGAAAAACCCAACTCGTGCCTTGTCCATTGCAAGTAGTGATCACGTACCAACCTCACCTAGATCAGTATATAAGAACTTAACCTTGAATACAAAACAAAGGGGTGTTACTCCTATCTATTTATAGCTAGCTGAGAAAGTAGTAAACCCAAGTACCAGAAATTTCTAAAACTAGAGATAAACCTAAGTTTGCAAACGTTGGTAATAAGCAATGGTTTATCTATGTCAGAGATACCTACAGATTATAATTTTACTCGTTTAAAGTAAGATTTACTTTAAAAAAGTGAAATCATAGATGTTAACTAAAAATGAAGTATTATATTTGTGTACTATGTTGTGTCCGAGGTATGAAATGTTGGTTAAGGAATCTGTTCACGTGAAAGGAGCGACCGACATGAGTGTCCAGGTGTAGCAGAAAGTGGTGGGTCATTGGTTTTAGTAGTGAGCATAGATTGTTAGTGAAGGACATGTAATGCATCGAAAAGGGCACGTATTGTGTTAACCTCTAGAGAGAAAAGAAAGACAGAGAGTGTTGATTCTCGACAAAAGATTCAGAACACAAGAATTGTAAAGCTGGAAAGTGGATAATGGACGGTGATGAAGATCAGAGTTATAAGCTTATAATTTGTTTCAGAAGTTTAGTTATGTTATTAAAGACTCAATTTTACTATATTATTTATAACTTAATGAAATTCAAACTTAAATATGGGTGTACATATTTATCAATAGTTTAATAACCTAATAAATCCAATAATAATTTAATAGAATAGATTCTATAGTTTAATAATCTAACCACCTCGTTTATCACTGAACCCAGGTGTATGGAAGAGAAGAAGATAAGGATCAAATTATAAACGTTGGTGTTGCTTCTCATTCTAAGAATTTATCCGTCTATCCGATCTTGGGTCTTGGTGGACTAGGAAAAACAACACTGCTCAGCTCATTTGGGTATGTGTTTCCGAAGATTTCACTTTGAAGATTTCACTTTTACTTTGAAGAAGGCTTCAAGCTCTTCTTCAAAGTAAAAGATATTTACTAGTTTTAGATGATGTGTGGGATGATAAGCAAGAGAATTGGCAGAAGTTGAAATCTGTTTTGGCTTGTGGGACAGTGGGTGCTTCCATTCTGGTTACCACTCGTCTTTCGAAGGTTGCTGCAATCATGGGAACAATACCTCCTCATGAACTATCTGAGTTACCTGATAGTGATTGTTGGGAATTGTTTAAAAATCGAGCCTTTGGACCATATGAGGTTGAACCTGCAGAGCTTGTGTTTATAGGGAAGGAAATATTAAAGAAATGCAGGGGAGTGCCTCTTGCAGCAAAAGGTATCTAAATCTTTCTGGGGGAAACTTTAAAACTCTTCCAGAATCACTATGTAAATTATGGAATTTACAGATATTGAAATTAGACACTTGTGAACGTCTCCGGAAGTTGCCTAACAATTTGGTATGCTTAAAAGGTCTACAACAACTATCTTTGAAAGGTTGCTGCTTATTGTCAAGCTTGCCTCCTCATGTAGGGAACTTGACATCCTTAAGGATTTTAAGCATGTACTTTGTTGGCAAGGAAAGAGGGTCCCTTTTGGCAGAACTGGGACCACTGAAACTGAAAGGAGACCTTTACATCAAGCATATAGGGAAAGTGCAAAGTGTAAAGGATGCCAAAGAAGCCAATATGTTTAGTAAGCAACTGAACGAGTTGTGGTTATCATGGGACAGATACGATGAAGAGTTGGAATTACAAGTAAATGTTGAGGAGATTCTTGAAGTGCTTCAACTTGATTCCAAACAACTTGAGAGTTTGAGGGTAGAAGGATATAAAGGTGCTCATTTCCCACAATGGATGTCAAGTCTTTCGCTCCAGCACTTAAATTGTTTAGAGCTGAATAACTGTAAAAGCTGTTTGAAACTTCCACAGCTGGGAGAACTACCTTCTCTAAAGACTATTCGCATGCATAACACTAGCAATGTAAAATACCTATACGAGGAGTCTTATGATGGTGGGGTAGTTTTCATGTCTTTAGAAATTCTGTCACTGGAGAAGCTGCCAAACCTGACAAGGTTATCAAGGTTATCAATGCTAAGATATTCCAACTTCTTGTTCCTTTGTTTAATTGACCTCTTATGGTTTCTTTTTATCAATGCTTTAAAAGTGGATTTGTATGTCTACCACTTCATTTAGTTCATTTCTTGTGTCTTCTTATAAATGGACTGAAAACTGTATATTAATGTTTGTTAACTTATAAAAGTTGGGAACAAGAAGTAAAGTGACAAGGTTTGATATTCACTCCACTCCTGGGCACCATAACAAGGCTTCTTTCTGCCAAGAACTTATAATGCATTTCCTAAAAGAAAATGGTGTGTCATGTGTATTGAATAAAACTCATAAACTCCTTGGTTTCAATGAATGTGTAGTTCACCTTATTATACATATTAAAACAAATCCCTCCAGCAAAACAGCTATGGTGCTATATTTTGCGTTGTGCATAAAATATATTGAAGCCAGACACTTGAATTGGCACTCGTGGTATTCTTATCTTGCTGCAGGGTATTTGGTCTTCTTTTTATGCTTGACTTGGTCTCTCTGTCATTTTGTCTAGTTGTGGTTGAATTCAATATGTTCAGTGTCATTGAATAATCAGAGAGTGTAGGCAAGTCTTATTTCTTTCAATGAAATTCAAATTTCTTTTGATAACTTTCTCAATAATGTAAACTACTTTGAACCCTTTTATCCTTCTTTCTCTTCTCATCATAAAGTTTTTTCCTTGGTTCTGCAACAATGACAGCCACCACTACCTCTGGTGATACTTTCAGCCACTACTACCTAATTCTTAATGAAAACCCATCTCATTTTTGTTAACCCTGTCCTTGATGGCCCCAACTATCACAGCTGGTCCCGCTCAATGGCCATGGCATCAGAGATGAATGACAAATACTTGATGGGAGAAAGAAAGAGTAGTACAATTATAAGAAGAATTTAAAGATTAAGAAATGTTATTAGAATATTTAGATCGTAAAAAGATATTCATTCATCATCATTGTTCTTAGTAACTATATTATTTTACAGAAAGTTGTTATGACTTAATGAAAACAGAACAAAGCAAACTAAGTGTGTCTAGAAAAAGTTTAGATCACCTCCAACAAAGATCTTCAAATTTTAATGCACAGAAAGAATTTCAAGGATGGGTTAACATTCTGAACTAAACTGATTCAAAAAAAAATCCTCAGACAGCAGACCAAAGTCTTTCCTCTCATCCCAGTCTTCGAATCTCATTGCTTATATGTGACTTGTCATAGGTTTTATGTGGATAGAGCAACCTTAAATTTAACAACTTTTTATAAAAAAAAGTTGAAATGAGAATTGAGAAACTTGTAGTGAATCATGGTAAAGTTGAAATGAAAACTGGAGAAAACTAAGCAGCATTAATATTGATTATTAATTATAAACAAAGCTGAACAAACACATAAGCAAAAGGTCTCTAATTAGGAAATATGAGAAATAGATTGAGGTAGCTATGTCCCATTTCCAAATGGATAACAATGGAAAAGTACATGCATGTGATTTATTAGCTACTAAGACGCATGCAGTAATATTTGACGAGATGTTGACTCAGCAAATCTTGGTGCAGAAGCATCGGCGGCGGAAGCCTCTGCACTTGCCACCGGAGAAACCTTCGTTCCTGCAGACCAGAGCACAGTTATGGTCACCATTACACGCACCCTTGAACCCGTGGCTCTGTGACTCACACACTCTTCCCTCCGTCTGCACCACCACCTCTGCCATCACAGACAAAACAAAACACACAAAAAAATAATACATACATTCATCAAACACACATTACTCATACAACGTTGTTGTTATACAAGTGACATTATGTAATAAGACACAAAGAAGATAAATCTTACGTGAAGCAAAGACAAGGAGGAGGAGCAAGAAGAAGAAGCTACATGATTTCCTCATCTCCATGTTCACCAAGTTAACCTGCTATCTCTACTGTATTGTATTGTATGCATGCAATGATGAGTGAAGCAAGTGTTGTTATATAGCGAGATGAGGGACTTAGTGGGAAAAGCGCGTGCATGAGGTGTCAGATAAGACGTGGGAAGATTAAGACCATTGAGAGGGTGAAAATGTTTGAGATTTGAAAAGGGTCATGTTCACGTGAATATTCAGAGAGTGGTGTACCCACCTGCATGCTCAAATGCATGCAATTATCTGAAAACTGATAGCTTTTTTTGTCACTTTGTTATTGTTCAGTGAAAATGGTGAGTATTTACTGAAGGTGGGGATGAAGATGTACACTTTCACGTGACCTGCAACACCATTTACTCACTCTTCTTGCAGCGTTAAGCGTGCCAGCGAGGGAGAGGAAAAAGACAACCAAAACCTGATGCTGCTGCTCCTGCTATGGTAGTCCTTGTTTGGTTTGGAATCTCTATATATCTACGTTTAGAACTTCAAAATATTCAAGTTAAATATGAATAATGTGTCTGCATTTCACTTGATTTGATGAAACTAAACATACACATAATTACTTTTGTTATTATATATATATATATATATATAACTTTTAAAAAGTGCTTATGTATAAACTCATTTTATCAAATAAATAGACAACCAAAATACTAAATTTATAAGTGTTATAATGTGATAAAAATAAAGATATAAAAAATAATATATGTTTCAAAAATGAGTATCCTTAGTATTTGTAAATTTTATTATTTATTTATTCTAGTAACTTATATTAGGATGTTGGATAGGTGTTGGAAATATGTGTTGTGTTTATTTTTTTTTAATTTAAAAGTAGAAAATATTTCAAAAATATCTAAAATATTCTTTTATTTTTAAAGAAAGAAAAATTAATAAATTTATAAGAAATATGATGTGGTGAAAAAAGAAAAATAAAGAGAAAAAATAGATTTCTAATGGATGTAGGTTAAGAATGTATATATATATATATATATATATATATATTAGTACTCTTTAAAACAATTATTTTTGTATGTAAAAGTAAAAGTATAATGACACGTGTGAAAACTATAATAAAAAAAAATCTAAGCGATCTCATCTAGTATCTGTTGTACACAATTTCAGCCTTCATTTTGGGCTTGTTAAAACCTTGGAGCCCGTAATTAGTTGGGCTTGACTTTTGCATTTTCTTTACATTTAATTGTTTATACTTTTCCTCTTTTTTTTTAAATATCATTTTTCTAAAATTATATTTCAGAACATATTTTTATTGATTAGTATATGGTTGTATTAATGTGTTCTTAATGGCTTATCTTTAAACATAGATTATATATTTACTTGTTTTTTTAAATATAATTTGTGTAAAACTTTTATATTTAGTTTCTTTTTTATATTGGTATTACTGTAAAAGTAAAAAATATAAAATTGATTGCAAAATAATTTTTTTTATTATTATTGAAAATGTATAGAAACCCACTAAAAAAATTATAAGAAAAATTTTATGTATTCCAATAAAAAAAAATTAATTCATTAATTACTGTTCATAGACATTAGTTAGTATTTACCAATTTTAACCAAAATGTAATAAAACAATTTTGCTTAAATACTTTTAATAACAAAAAAAAAATCGTCATAGAATAAAGAAATTATAATAATAAAAATAAGAAAATAAAATGACATGTGATTGATTCCTCACTGTCCCTAGGCTAGGTCTGCTCTATTACCAGAATGCCAGTGTAGCTTTCATTATTTCTTTTGTTGTTATATTTAAATAAATTTAATGTTTTATTTTTTAAAATTAAAAAGGTTTATCTATGATTTTCTATTTCTTTTAGATATCATCATAACATTATTTATGTAATTTTTTAATTTTAATTTTTTCATATCATGATAATATAATAATATTAATATGTATTGAAGTAATAAAAAAAAAGTATAAATTTGTTATTCAAAATATTAGAAAATAAATATTGAATTTCTAATTATAAATTCAATATTCAAATCATTGATCAGTGTAAATAATTATATTTTACTATAATAATTATAGATTCTATATTTATACATAAGATTATAAATTGTTTATATAATTTTCATTGATTGATTTACATTTTGTCACTTCTAAATAATGGTATACTTAATTTAATATAATAATAAATATTGGGTGTTGAATGTATGTTTGATAAAAAATAACAAGATATATCTAAAAAATATTTTGATAACTAAATACTGTTCACATACGAGCAAATAAAATATATCAAAATTAATTGTTATTACATCTATTAAAAAAATATAAAATTGAATTATTCAAAACTATTTATATACAGAATCATCATCTACTACTTAATAAATTAAAAAATATAAGATCATATATTATCGAAATTGAAACATAAATATAATATAGTATTAATATTATTATAAAATGTTATACCATAATTTTATTATATACTTTTTAATTATATAACTTATTATATAAAATAAAATCATTATATTTTGTTAATAAATCAGATTAATCTTAAACTCTTTACTGATCACTATTATAAACTCCTTTTTAATCAATATTTAAGCTTCTAAAATATAATAATGTCTTTCGAGATATATAGAAAGTTAATTCCAAACTATCAAAGAGTTCAAACACTTACAAAATAACATACATACAAGAGAATTTTTTAAAATTCTACATAAACTTTCCTTAATATTAAACTATGTCATAATAAGAAGATAATCATAATGATATAAAACAATTATAAATATAATTTGAAAAAATGTAAATAGGAGAGTTTGATGATAATTTAGTGTGAAGTATATGACTGCAGTTGACAGTAAAGAAGGCACATTACTGGTCTAAACAAAGGTGAACTGGTTCAGTTCTTGATGCATTGAAAGACTAAAAAAGGGTGTGTTTGAAAACGAAGAAACAGGTACATAGAAAAAGCGTATTTAAAGGGGATAGAAAGATAGATAGCACGAAGTAATGAGTGGGGTTTATGATGAAATTCGGTGCAAAAAAAGTAAAAGCAGTCACTGTACTGTACTGCATGCAGGACATGGAAGATGTGTTCTCTAAGTCCAATGTCTTCATATTTCTCAATTCACACATGGGACTCTTCTGCTATGCCAGACACATTGCATTCAAATAAATATTTCAGAGTTCATACAACTGGGACCAAGGACCACAATTTGCCCTCTTCAACTAAACAAATATAATCTAAGAACAGTGTTGAATCATGGACAATTGGAATCCATCTATCCTTGTAATAATTCTTCCAAGTGCTGATTCATCATATTAATCATGTTTATATTGGTGTTCCATATAGAAATAATAGTTAATGCCTATCTTTAGAATAGGCAATTTTCTTTTGAAGGAAGAAAAATGACAAGGATATGTGTAATTTTCTTTATAAGGAATGATTTGATTCATTTAAGAAATTAGAAATAAAAATAACCATTTATTACATAAACTAATCCAGAACTTTTAATAACTTGTTGAGCTAACTAACAATAACATTACCATGTTGGGTTATACATCAGGAAAAACTATCAGTTCAGTCATCCAGATCTTAGAAGTTAATACCTTTAAAGGTTTAAACTATTGTTGATCTTAGAAGTTATCATATTTCTACAAAATTGTATTGTTTTGAATCGCAAACACATTAATTATGGAAGTTACATTTGTGTATAGAAATTGTAAAATCCTAAGAGCAGATGGCAAATAACAAAGATGATCTAAAGTCTAAACTACAGAGCGACATACTTGTATGATGTTTTCTATCAGTGCCGGGAACACAGGGATCATGACAGATAAAACATAATTTTAAGCTTTGGGTACAGACAAAAAGACATAACATTAAATAAAAAGGCTCCACCAAAATTTACATGAAATTTATACAGAGAGAAATATAGCAATTATGTCCTCCACATATCAATAAGAATTCAAAATTCAGAAGCTCCCCTCCAGCAATAATAATTATTAATAATAAATAATCAAAGAAACACAGAAGAAGTATATATATAATTGAAACACATGATCACATTAACATTAAAACTCTTCTCTTCTAGCAGCAAAGTCCATCTTTGAACATCTTGGGTAGTAGAAGTGAATGCAAGAACGTAATTGCTAGCAATCAATGTAGGTGCTGCTCATCTTCTTCCCCCTTGTGGATGTACATAACAATTATGAGATTCTCATTCAGAAGAGGACGGCTTGACCTTCAAGCGGTACAAGAGTTTCTTCTTCTTAGAGCTTTGGTTGTCAATGGTGAGAACCACTTTCCCAGGTTCACCAATCTTATAATTGTTGCAAAGCACTGGTTCTTCTGATGAAGCAACCTTTCTAGCCTTCTGGATGATCACAGTATAGCTTCCCTCTGAACTTGGCACAAACTCTGCACCATAGCTCACGTCCCACCCTATTACTCTGAGTTCCCAAGACAGTAGGGAGTTCTGGATGATCCCAAGTGAAACGCAATTTCAAAACATTAGCAAAAGGCTATCAAGGCAAAAATGCTCAACAGATATCAATTCTCTACCTACTCACAGAAGTCATTGCAATGGAATTGATATAGAGTGGAATCCAATTATTTATCTAGCCGTTTGAACTACATCTACACAAGGTTTTCATTTATAAATTAATCCTTTGATCTTATAAATAAATGAAATGTACACATCATCATGTATATAGATTGAGAGAAAAGACTGCTGAATTTTTAAAATTTTTTATCTTCGACTTATCTGTTGTCTTCTTTGAGTTTAATAAAATATTGTTTGATGCTCTAAGATTCAACATGAACTTCTGTCACCAGTTCTGATGGGCTAAATTTGTAGTAGCTGACAAATAATAGTAACCTAGCTAATAAGCATCACACTTGCTGTTTTCTGGTCTAGATGACAGAAAACAAAGTTTAATTGGTAGTGGGAAAGGATTTGGACTCGTAGCTATATTTAGAACTGAAATAAAATAAGAACACTTATGTTTCTAATTCGAGTATGATCTTTTCATGTTTATTTGTTATTCTTTATTCACTAAATATGGTGCACAGCCCGAGACATCTCATCTCGGGGCATGGGTCTGCCTAAATCTGTCGCATGAAACAGGAGAAAAACTAAAGGGATAATATTAAAATCTAGAGAACTGAGGAATCCTAGGTAAGATTCCGCATTCCAATGCTGCATTCATTGGATTCCCCCTCAATCGGGATCAATCAATTCCGACAAAAAAACAGAGAGGAAATACCAAACCCACCTCACTAACTGGAAACTCCACGGTATGTTTTGCTGCTGGCCTCACTGTAATTTCTGTAACAGCGTCAGAAATTCCGAATTCCCCATCTTTGCTTAGTCCACCATACTTGACCGGAAGTTGCTCCGCGGCAATGTATCTGAAATATCCACATTTCAAATTAAGCTGCTCAATGGGACAAAACACAAGCCAACTGAAAAGACATGAAACAGGAAAATCGTGTGGTTTTGTGTGTTCACCTCAAAAGAGTCTCAGCTGATTTGGAAGGGCCAGCAAAGACAAACTTGCTTTTGGTTCTTTGAGTAAGAAAAGGACTTATCATCCTGTTCACTGCCAAATACCACCATGGCACATTGATAAAAACCTGCACCATCAAAACATCGAAGAATATCAAGAAAATATAACACACATCGGAAGACCCTGGATAAGTGTTAAAATCGAAGAGAAACAAATAATGTATGATTGAATCAAGGTTTTAAATGCAATTTCAGATACAATGTAAAGGCTTGTTTTTGTCTCTATATCTATGGTTCCATTGGCAGCATTTGCCACAATTTCAACTAGGCCAAACCGTTGAGATGTAGTAGTTTAGTTGTTTTCCAGCATATTTTCTAATCAAAATTGAAGTTTGAAACGGGTAATTAGAGATTCCACTAAAACTTTGATTTTAGTCAGAATTGTACCAAAACTATATATAAGTTTTGTTCTTTCAAAAATTGAGAAAATGGGTTTTGTGTTTTTGCCAAGATCTCACTCACCACATTTATCTGCAATACCATTATAAAGATTGCAAAGAGAATGTGATTGGAATTTAAACAATGGATTGAATTCAAGAGGGCATGCATGCAGTACCTGTTTGGCTACAAACTCAGGATAGTTATCCTGAAGCAACTGCAGGGCTTGTTTGGTAGCCTGTCTAAGCTCCCATTTGGCAGGTCCAGGAGAGTTCTTGAGATCATTGACTTGAACAATGGTGCTTATCCCACCAGGGGTAAAATCAAGCTTCCTGATACTCTTCTCCAGGAACTGAATCCTCCACCTGAGGAACCTGTGCCTCTTCTCCTCATCAGAGAAACTCTTCTTGTATAACTCCTTGTTCTGAAACTCCCCATAGATGTTATAGCACACAGGGTGACCCTCCTTGTCAAATCCATGCATGTACACCGCCTTCTCCAAATCATCTCCCAACTCCTCCTCCAACAACTCCTCCATCCCGAACTCCTTCCTCCACCGAATCGTCCCCTTTATCATCGCAAACGCATCCTTCACCTTGAAGTCCCTCGCACGCAGAAACTTCAGCAGAATCACATCGCTCCTTTCATCAGCAAGAAGCGGCACTCCCCAAATCGAAACCTCTTCAGGGGAAGCAGAAGCAGCTTCCACCTTCACTTCTTCCCCAGACACAGTCACAGACACCACGCTCTCCTCAATAGCCTCCACCGTCTTCGCTCCGTCCTCCTCAACAGAAGCAGCATCAGTAACAGCCACTTTCTCTTCAACAACCTCAGTTTCAGTTTTCGGTTCACTTTCAGTTTCCTTCACTTCAGCAGCTTCTTTTTCTGTCGCTTCTGCCACATCAGCAGCAGCATCAGCATGAACAACGTGTTCCTTCTCCTCCTCCACGGGCTTCTGTTCTTCCTTGTTGTCGGTGGAATCTTCGGGCTTTTCATCTTTGGGAGGGTTGTTATTCTGAGGCGCAGAAAACTCGTGTTTGTCGAGTGCTTCCTGAATGAGTTGTTTGAGTTCTTGCAGTGCCTTTTTCTCGGTTTCTGGAAGGTCCGATACAATGGTGCTTTCTTCCTTGAACGAACCCGATTCCGGAATGTTATCTTTGGAAACCTCGGTATCGGTTTCTGGAATGTTCTCCTTCTCCGGGGATGCTTTTTCTTCTTCTTCTGCTTCCTGTGTGTCTGTCTCCACGGAAACAACAACGTTGGTGTCTGGTTTCTCAGCAGGTGCCACGTCAGCGACCACCACTTCCTCTTGAGTTGTGCTTGTCTTTGAAACTTCTTCAGCCATTGTTAACTCAACTCTCAAACAGTGACACTTTCTTTGATCTGAATCAACAAAATTTGAAAGGAAAGAGAGAACTTGATGTGAAGAGAGTGAGAAATGGGAAGAGGAACTTATAGAGAGAGACCAGACTGTGCCAGCTAGGAATGTGGGCCCGTTTTCCATTAAGTGGGCCCCGGCCCGGATGTAACGGTGTTATTACACTCTGTACCCAACACAGTGGGCCTACCTGTAAGTTTGGGGCCCAAGCAGTTAGAATTGGAAGGCAACGGTCCCATTCAGGGTATGCATGCATTGGCCCTTCTTCTTAGAATGTTTATTTAAGATTAAATATATTTTTATATTTTAAAAAATATAAATTTAGTTTTCTATTAATTTTATAATAATAATAATAATATTAAAATTATATATTTTAAAATATAAGGATTAAAGATAAATTTGAAAAAAATAATTGTAAAAATTCAGTATATATATTTTTTCCTTTATTTAATTGAAAAAAAAAAAAGGGTTTGAGAAGGTTATTTATTTGCCTTGGATGCGTTCTTGTAGCTGTACCTTGGATTGCTTTCAATTACAAAGAAGCCGTTCAGAGTTTTGGTTTGGCCCCACATCGATGATTGTTCATCTGTAACGTGCAATTCCTCTTATATAAAAATGCGGGAAAGACACTACTCGTGCTATTAGCATCAATATTAACAATCATTGGCAATAACTTGTTCAGTTTCAAATTTAAATTAAATAATAGTATTAACGTTTGATAATCTTTTTTATTTATATAATAATAAGTTTTTTCTTGAATTGGTTAAATAGCTGCACTAAGGAATTGTTTGGGTGGTTCCACCATTGGTTGTTTTTATTTTCTTTTGTACTGTAGGTTGGTGCTGTCTTTGCTATTGTTGTCTGGACTTGTTTTTAATAGAGGGTCCAGCTTTACAACAAAGTTTTAGACTTTAGAATGTTGAATTAATGAATTATTCACTGGAAATTTTAATTTGCATTTACACTTCACTTTTGTTTGTTCCTCCAATTAAGTTTTCAATTTCAAATTATAATATATTGTTATAATATATTTTTTTATTCTTATTTTTTTTCTCTTGTCTTTATATATATATATATATATATATATGTAAATATTCATTATATAATAATATATGCAATAGTAAAGAAGTCCTATATTACTTGTCCTAGCCCTATTAGCTAAGAGGGAGAGGGATAAAAAGAATTTTACCAAATTATTTTTCTTTTAGTAAAATTTGCAATAAAAAAATAGAACTAGATTTGGTATTTTGACACTTTAAGAAATTTAGGTCTTAAAAAAGCATATTACCAATTATTAAATAAAACTAATTTATTATGTTAAATGATGACAGACAAATTAGTTTTTCGGCCACATTTGATAAAAGGGCTTTCAGCCCAATGTTGTTAAAAAAAGAAAGAAGTTTTCTTACAGCACTGGATCAACTTATATTTATAAAACTAGTATAACAAAAACTTTTACGTTAAGATTTGATATTGGGCTTTGACGAAACAAAATTTTATTTTTAAAATTGAGTTTCGGCCCATTTCGCTTAAAGGAGAATAACTGTTTTTTTTAATAAAACTTTGAATGAAACTTAATAAAATTAAGATATATTTAGAATTAAATAAAAAATATAATAAAGAAAATAATATTACTTTATATTTTATTAATTTTTCTTAGAATTTAATGATTTAAAATAATGATTCATCAACCATTAAATTACAACAAAATAAATAATAAAAATAAAAAATAAATTTATTTTATCTATCTCAAAATAAATCAATCATATATATATATATATTTATAAAAGAAAAAAAACCTAGAAGAATGTTTCAACTGGTTTTTAGGTGAAAGATGAAAAAAATGAAAAGAAGTTAGATTGATCCATTGTTCCACCTTGTTCATCCTAAACATTAACCAGAAGAATAGTTTGAAGTAACATGCAATGCAGATAGAAGCTAGTTGCATATTCTACTGATATGTCAAAATCATGTGCATATTCATGGATGAGAGAGAAAAGAAAAGGGAAATGGGTGTGATTACTGCACTGGGCAGGTGTCACGTGACTCACGTGCCATGCCCTGACCAATAAGTTTGACATTCAGTTTCCATGGCCAATAATTTCATGCACATTCAATACCCAATAATAGTGGTAACTGATAGATCAGATATACCATGCATGCATGCTCTTTGACCAAAAATAGGAACAATGTCCAATGAGACACTCACTTTGCTTTCATGCATGTCGGTCACAACCAATGTCTGAGAAACTTCTATGCACATGTTCAAACTAGAAAACCAGTTTACACCACATTTATGTTCCTCTAAGTCTAATCCTGTTTGAATTTTCTTTTTCTTTTTATTATGAATTTTGGTTTTGAAGTTAAACCTTAAACCTTAAACCTTGCTTGCATTATTTTGAATTTGTATTTCAATATGTTAAATTAATTGATATTTTTTTAAGAAAGTTCATGTATGGGCAAATATAATTTGAAAATTTGTATAGGGTTCAAAACCATTTTTTATTAAAGATTTTTTAACGATAGAAGTTGAAAAATCGTATAGGAGTCAAACCATTAGAAGATTGGAAGTATTTTTTTTATACTTTAATATTAGATAAAAATGAAGAAATTAAAATAATATATAATTAAAAGAACCCATAAATATATAATTATAAGATTTTAAATTAAAAATAAAATTATACTTTTTTATATAATTTTATTAATGAATATATTTATAGCATTGATTTTCAATATCTCCCTACAGTAACAAATGAAAAAAATCAACTTTTTATCTATCTAAATTACAGTGTGTTTGTATATGATTGACATACAATTTAGAACTTGTGGGAAGTAATAATTTGTTGCTTTAGAAAATTAATTTTGAACTGAAAAAGAAACACAGCATGCATCAATCATTTATGTATTGGTCAGAATACAACCTTTAAAGAGAAGCCTTGAAAGGAAAAACTCTTGTATGGGTTGAGGTTTCAAAGATTTATGAAGTAATTAATGTGGAGAATGGGGTACCATGATGTTCTTCATAAAGCAGTGTCTTCAATGTTGGTCCAAAAAACTAAACAAAACACTCTTTCAATTATTAGCATGCATGCTTCATGGAATGGGAAAAGGTGTGCCACATGGTTGTGTCAAAAACATGAATTTGGAGGTCAAGTTCATGGACAACATTAAACAAAGATTTGTTAAGTTGCATATGCATGTTAATTATTTATGAACTTATAATGATTAAATAGTTTTCAATCTTCCTAGTCTTTAATCTTCTTATTAATATTATTATATATTGTTTGTGAATCCTTAAAAACACTTTTTCTTCAAAATATCTCAGCACTTTAAAGACTTAAAATAGAGTTATTCAGAAGTCTTTATCTAACTTAACTTTATATGAAGTTAATTTTGACAGAGTCAAGTTTTAAAATTTAAGAGTTTATATTATATTACAAATTATCTCAATTAAGAAAAATTTTCATTTTTTTATAATTAAATTTGAAGAATTTCATACATCTTGGATAAGACTATAATTTAATTGAATAAATATTGGTATCTTGTTGAATTATGTAAGGACTAGTTTTGACAGGACCCACAGACAAAGCAGTGTGTATGTATGAAGGAGATGTTGGAACATGGAAGGTAAGTCAGTGATGGACTTTATTAGCCCCAACCAAACATTTCTTAAAGTAAACATCCTATTCCAACCAAAACGCAAACACAAACACAAACACTCATACAAAACCTTTGAGTGAATCATTCCATGATTATTAATGCATAAAGTGACACTAGCAACTGACAAACATAACCGATAACAAAGTGCCACCCAGCACCACTTACAATTCTTTGGCTCAATACCCGTTATTATTCATTCCCCTACCCTTGCTTCTCTTTCTTCTCTCCTTGTTTGTTCCCTTCAAACGACCACCTTTTTCGTACCCTTTTGATCAAGGTGAAGAACAGCATAGAATGGTGGTGTGATTCTCTATTTTCTATTTCCTTACACTATGGATAAGTATGAGGCTGTTAAGGATTTGGGAGCTGGGAATTTCGGGGTGGCCAGGCTTATGAGGAACAAGGTCACCAAGGAGCTTGTAGCCATGAAATACATCGAGCGTGGCCCAAAGGTTTCTTCTTTAATACAATTATTCCATCAATTTATGATTTTTCACAACCCCTTTTGTGTTTTTACGTTAAGGAGTTGAGGAGATGGTAGCAGTTAACTGAGATTGATTGGACTTGTATTTGACTATTTGTTAATTAATTCCCCTATGATAAAGGAAAGGTTTAAACTTTAACATGTTTTTTCTTTTCCTTATACTTCAATTTTCAGATTGATGAGAACGTGGCAAGGGAGATTATGAATCACAGGTCCCTTCGGCATCCCAATATAATTCGTTACAAGGAGGCAAGGAATTGAATTTAGTTTTTTTATTTAACATGTTGGGTCACTTTGTGTTGAGCACTAGCACTGCACATTAATGAATTATTTGCTGTTTCTTTTCTTCTTCAATGAGATGTTGATTTTGCAGGTGGTTTTGACTCCCACACATTTGGCAATTGTGATGGAGTATGCAGCAGGTGGAGAGCTCTTTGAGAGGATATGCAGTGCTGGCAGGTTCAGTGAAGATGAGGTTAATAGCTTCACATGCTCTGATCATTTTCTCCACTGCTTCTGTTTCAATTTTATATCTCATTTACTTTCCTTTGGTTGTAATGTTCAGGCTAGATATTTCTTTCAGCAGCTGATCTCCGGTGTCCATTTCTGTCATACCATGGTATGCTCATGCTCAATTTGTGGTAAATCATGGCAGGACTCTTACAGAAAATCACTAAGTGAGAACTTAAGCGTTTACCGTTCTTTTGCAGCAAATATGCCACAGAGATTTGAAGCTAGAAAATACCCTTCTAGATGGAAGTCCTGCGCCCCGGTTAAAAATTTGTGATTTCGGTTATTCCAAGGTATTAGAATTAGAATCCAGCTTAAAATGCCAGTTACTGTTAATAGTTGTTAATGTTTCTTGTTTGTGATGTAGTCATCTTTGCTGCACTCACGACCCAAATCCACAGTTGGAACACCAGCTTATATAGCACCGGAAGTTCTTTCTAGGAGAGAGTACGATGGGAAGGTACTATATTAGCTGAATCGGTTCTTTAGAGTTCCTTACATCTGATTTATTGGATCTCAACTTCACCTTTCTGGCCTGTTAGGAGTTACTGGGAACTTTGTTCTTTTGTGCTGTGTTAAGGGTGTGCGCTGATGGGATTTGTTTAACTAAACACTTACTCATTCCTAGTTTTGTTACTTTGTTCTTCTGATATGATGCTACTAAGAATGAAGTATATTTTGATTATTTTACATGCTCACTTTTGAACCAATGTGTTAATGATTCTATAATGTATTTTCTGTTTTAAATATTGTTTTAGTTGGCTGATGTATGGTCCTGTGGAGTGACTCTCTATGTCATGCTGGTTGGAGCATACCCCTTTGAGGATCAGAATGACCCTAGGAATTTTAGGAAAACAATTCAAGTATTCTTCCTCCCTTTCAATACTGATTTGCATAATGTTTCTTCTTGTTTTAAGATCACTCTTATCCTCCTTTCCTGTTCTCTTCTACAGCGTATAATGGCTGTTCAATACAAAATCCCTGATTATGTTCACATATCTGAAGATTGTAGACACCTCCTCTCTCGTATATTCGTTGCAAATCCATTGAGGGTATGTTATAATGCTTTAGGAACTCAACTTTTTACACTTCTATTGCAATTCAGTTAGACTTCCTTGCAACTCAGATCATGTCATGTGCATGCCTCTTTTATGGTCTACAAGTAAATATTTTTAAGTATTAAAGTTACTTTTGAACCTTGTAAACATTTTGGTTTGCTAATGAATAGAAAAAAATATTCAAAAGAAACTTTTTTGGTAAAATACATCATATTGTTGGTTCTAAGTTATACCTAAAGAGGAAGTTTATGCCCAGGCCATATTTTATCTTCTTCATCTGAGCAATTCTTGTTTATTGGATAGGTATGATTGGAGTGTTTTCATTTCTCTTAGACATTTATGTGTATAGTATCCGCGAGAACATGAATTAAGTCTTCTTTTCTCAGTCTTGTACTTTTTTTCCAAATACTAATTCTCTAAGAGTTTACATGAGTGTCAGTATATCATGAAATTGAGGCCAATGTACAATCATGATAGAAGTTTTATTAAATTGTAAAGTTTGCAGATTGAGACACTTGTGGTACTTGTCTTCTGAAATTTAGGTGGTGCCATGTACTGGATATAATTAATTGAGTGGCTACTGTTAGTATATTTGAATATAAAGAATAAAAACAGAAAATAAAAACACAAGTAAACTTCCCCGTAGTTATTTACTAGTACTTGATTCTATCCTTTTTTAAGAAGTCCTTTTATTGTTTTCACATCCTTACATCTTCTTTGGATGCTCTACTATCTAGTTCAGTCTCCTGTGGCTTGACATGTACTTGAAGCAAAAGACAAGAGTTTAAATGTGATTTCTGTCAAACAAGATGCTCTTGAATATATAACTAACTAATTTGGAATTATGACTTGTTTATATAGAGCTAACTGCTACACAATTCCTTATTGTTTACAGAGAATTACTATTAAGGAAATTAAGAGTCACCCGTGGTTTTTGAAGAATCTTCCAAGGGAGCTAACTGAATCAGCTCAAGCTATGTATTACCAGAGAGACAGCCCACACTTTCACCTTCAAAGTGTGGACGAGATAATGAAAATTGTGGGAGAGGCTAGAAATCCACCTCCAGTATCTAGGCCTGTCAAAGGTTTTGGTTGGGATGGTGAAGAAGATTTGGATGAAGAAGTGGAGGAAGAGGAGGATGAAGAAGATGAGTATGATAAAAGGGTCAAAGAGGTTCATGCAAGTGGGGAATTCAAAATTAGTTAAAAGCCTGAAAATTCTTGTGCACGTTCTTTTAGAAGTCACCCTTTTTTTATGTACCCTAAGTCACCTATTTATGTGTATTATGATTATGGTTCTGTTCTAGTAATATAGTTCGTGTATTACAATGGTCAGCAATGTATGGGAATAATAGTTGTTTGATTACATTTGAAATCGACATGAGACTACAATAATAGTCTGTTTTTATCTTCAAGAGGATTTACTAAAAAATGCTCTCAATGGTGAGTTCAATGAACAAAATGATCTCAGCCATGTATAATGAGTTCCCACTTAGTTTGGAGAATGAATGCCACACCAAAAAATTAAGAATTAGAATCACATTAAAAAAAGTACTTGCCTGTTACTATCATCTCTTCCTCAAAAAAATTAAGACCAAGCAACTATCAGGTTGATAACGATGAATCTATTATACATAAACATTACTAGTCAATCTCTACATTCTAGTTTCCAGAGGTTTTAACAAACATAAGAGAAAACAATTTTCTAGATTTGCAAAACCTGTTAATTGTATTATCATCATCATTCACATAGTACATATGACCATGCTAGATCCAATGTGTGGTGGAAATGATATTTACTGATCTTGAATATGGATGTTTAACCTCTTGAGCCAAATGGAATGGACAGTCATATGGAACATATCATACCTCTTTGGGGGATCATTAGGCATAAAATGCCTTTGCACTTGTTTCACCCTCCTTTGCATCCTCAAGTACTGCCTTTCTGAAATACCCGTGAGTATCTTTTTGATGTTGGGAATTTCCTTCACAGCCATTTGAACTGAAAATGAATTCCAATTCAAAACATCACTGAAGGGTGGAACATAGTTATCAGAAATCAATACTGGCACACATTCTGCAAATATTGCTTCCACTATTCTGGGACTAGCCACTTCATAACCGCTTGGGCACAGGCAAAACTTGCTGCTTCTAAGCTTTGTGTAGTAAGAGATTCCTTCGGGAAGTTCCTCATAGACTTGCACATCTTGGTCTTTGTTTTTCCATGTATTTAGGAGTAAGTATCTGATATAGCCATGCAGATGACCTGCAAAGAATGCAAGGATGGTCCTTTGAGATGGGGGATACCCTCCAACTATACCTGGGACTTCCCCGCTCTTAAGTTTAATCTCAGGAAATGACACATCCTTTGCAGGGTTGAATCCTTCAGACGTATTTGCGTTGCAAAGAACCCTTATGGCATTGTTATACAAGAGATCCACGAAACTAGATACAATTGGACCCTGTCCAGTGACCAAGTAGTATTATTAGACAAAGGGTAGCAACTTAGCAAACTTTTGGTCACATTCTTGATATTGATGGCCACAAAATTGAAATTAATGTGAGTTGGCTTGGTATTTTATGAAAAACAATTGCTTTCCTTTAAATATCTTCAAATGAACTTATTCAAATGTACATTAAAAATAGTAAGGTCAAAACCTAGACTAACTTTCTTATATCTTTACTTTTAAAGTTTTCAAACCAATGATACATGAATATGTTTTGAAGTTCTGCAATATATTCTTACTAAATACTATATAAGGGACTTGGTATAAACTTTGTCCTAGATATAAAGCATAATGCAAACATGCAGGGTTTTTTTTCTATTTCTTGCTTCTACTCTTTTCCTTTTCGGAAGCTTTGAATTTTTATATAGATCTTAGATTAATTGAGGAATTCAATTCCTTTATACCAGAAAAAGAGAGACCATTGCTTACCCAATCGTGGCAAGAGAGAATGAAATGATCATGGCCCATGGATCGATTCCAGAAGGGATGTTTATGGGATATAATCTGTATGTAGTCTTTTACAACAAGGCCAAGGGGTTCTAGATTATAATTGGAGCCACGATCGTACACATATTCGACCAACATAACCACACTAAAGGGCAAATAATACACAAAAGCTTCATCTGGATCATAAGTACGATAGTACCTCCCCTTTTCCATTTCATTTATGAATATTCCCTCAGAGGCATATATGTCTTTGCTTAGACCATTGTGGAACAGCGGTGGCTCCCCTTCCTCATACACAAAAACCTTGAACACCTTTTCCATCTCTAAGTAACTCCTGTGAACAAGTTACTAAAGTTAGTACAAGCTAAAGTGGAGTAAGATTATCTGCTAAATTGTCAAGGATGTTCAAGAACGTTTGATAATCCAAATACAAGGTGGTTATCATGCAATGATTCACTCACTAAAAGAATAAAATGCCTAGAACAAGATGGTTATCATGCATTAGTTTGATGCATGCAGAAACTTTATGCTGGACCAAAAAATATATATGTACCTATGAAAGGCATTGGCGTTTCTGTAAATTGGACCGTGAGGAACATAGTCTGGATCTTGGAGGGTTGATGTCAAATTTCGAATTTTGCTAGCTTCTCTGATGGAATACCTTGCTTTAGCCAATTTTTCTTCAATTCTTCTTAGCTTGCTGTACTTGTGAGCTTTAAGGTTCTCTTTATCCGTACCTTTGCCCATAAACTTAGTGTCATGCTTTTCATCACCATAAAGACCAACCACGTACCAAGAAAAAGAAAAAAAAGCCCCACAAAAAGAAAGCATGAGAAGGTACACTATATTGAAAGAAAATAAAAAGTTAAATGGTATGAAACAAAGACTTGGACACTTTTACAAGCTGATTGAAAGAGATAGATATATACTTCATTGAATTCTCCAGAACCATGATTATCTGAAGCAAATGTAGTTGGAGATGGAGCATCTTCTTCATTATAAACTCTTTCCTTTTCTGTATCCAAAGATGAAGTGGGGTGTCTCCTCCTACCAACATGAGGTGCAGAGAAATGGGGAGCAAGAAGGCTCCGGCAAGAAACAAGAACTAGTGAAGTTATGCAGAAAAGAGCCACAAAGTGAAAAGACAAACAAGTGGATGAAGAGAAGTATTTGGTAGAAGCTCTCATATTAATTTACAGTATATATCTTGGTGCATGCTCGATCAATTCAATGTGAAGAAGTTGGAGAAGGTGAAAGAATGATGAAAATATGTGGGGTTGGGATGCATTTCTTGGTGTGTAGAGAATAGAGATTCTTTACTGAAGAGGCCAATTATTCTTACGTACCAAGAGTTACGTAATATGGAGGGAAAAACGAATGTCTGTGCCTTTTGACAGTGACTATGCAGTTTTCATGCATGCTTGAATAAGTTGGTATCTGATATATACCAGAGAACACTGAGATATTCAAAATTAATCAAAAAGTTTTTTTATTTTTATATAAGAACTATCAATTTAAATATAGGAAAATTACATAGTAAAAGATAAACACAGAATCAACTAATATTTTTTTTTTTCATTCGAATAACTTCTTTTCCTCGCGTGTAGAAAAAAAAAATAAAGAAAATTATTATTTTTTAAACTAGTATTATTGTATAAAGAGACTTTATTTATTTAAAGGTGATTTATTAATTCATTTGTTATTAAGTATTCGATTTTTCTAAATGGGGATATAATGAGACTTATTCATTTGTGTTGAGAGTTTTTTCATTCTGATTAAATGAGAAATAATTTGAAGATTTATTCATGGCAAAGTAATAACTTGAGGATCTATTCATGATCCTCTTATATTTTACTTTTATAATAATTAGTGAAATGAGTTAACTTTGTTGTTAGAAAAAAAAATTAAAATTTATATTATATATTAAAAGAGAGAAACTCCAATAAATTACAAACACAATAAATTTGGTTTATTTTAAAATTTTGTAAATATTTATAATTAAATTTTGAAAATCTAACTTACAATTTATACCTATTTTTAGTAAGTGTTATAAAAGTACAAATGTTGGATTCTATCACCAACTCTTCCATTTTTAATGATATTTTCTTTTATTTTTGCACTCTACATTAATAACTATATGCCAACTTGTCTCAACAGTGAAATTAGACCCTTCATTTTATATTAAAGAATAAATAATTATATTTTCTTATTAGGGTTTTTATCACACATTCATCAATACTATTTGTTATTATGTATATATATATATATATATATTTTTTTTTTCTTAAGCAAGATTCTAAGGAAAAAAAATTACCAAAATGTTAAGTGGGTGTCAATGTTACATGTCACTTTTTCATATTTTTATAATTTAAGAAATTTTTTACAGTCATTTAAACAAATTTCTCCTCCAATTCAACCATTTAAAAACCTTTATTTACACTCTGATTCCATCAAATTAATCCAAAAATAAATACATTTTAAAATACAGGTGAACATGTATATGACTTTTTTTTTTACTAAATTTCTGGAAAAAAAAACACCCTTTACTAAATGAGTTCATAAATGACTCTACATCCTTATATTTTATCAACATTAAAAGTACCTGAGTATTTCTCTTTATTGTAATTTTAAAGATAGAATAAAACACAATTTATATATATATATATATATATATATATATATATATATATATATAATTGAACTAAAGATTTAGATAAAGAAAAAGAAGTGGTGGGAATTTATTTCAATCTCACCTGCCTCTACCTCTCAACTCTCAACATCAGCCACAATTTCAAGAGGGGGACCCTTCTTTGTATCTACACTCAGAAGCCATAATGTACAAATACTTTACCAATACTATACCAATACTATACGAATACTATACCAATACAATACATACTACAAATAACACTTCCAAACATTTTCCTCAAAACCAGTGAAAAATAAATGAAAAAAATAAAAATAAAGAATGTGTAGCTCTTCCTCTCCAATCTCATTCTCACCTAACTACCCTCTTGCTAGTGCTTTCTCCTTTTCCTCCAAATTAATTGGAATTGAGTAAAGTTATCATCTTTTCGCTATATTGATTACTGGGTAATTATTGTTCATAGCCTTGGACTTTCCCATTTATGTGTTGCTAAGGCCATACATTGGTGGCTGTGCTGAGTTATCACTGGTATTATTGAGCTATGAACTCTCCAATTCATGCCCCTTCATCAACAGCATCTTCTTCTTCTTCCTCCTGTGTGCTTCGTCCTCCTCCACGCCTCACTCATGCTTCTCGTAACCTCAAGTGTCCTCTGTAAGTGTTCCATCTCTCATGATTCTGAATTTTTTTTTCTTTTGTTCTTGCCTATTTTTTTGGAATCCAACAACTTTTCCATGTCATCCCTGGAACGGATTCTAAACATGTCTCGAAAGTGGAATCAATAAATCAGAATCACTATAAAGGGTGTCCTGTTCTAAAATCTAAGTTATAGTACTGTCATTTATAGGAAGGCTTTGTATTTAGGCAATTTTTGTATAAATTATAAAAATGGCATTTCTTCGTTGGAGATGCAGGTCTACAGGATGATGTTTTACTGTTTGGATGGTAATGGTTGCTACTTAAGCTTAATTGTAGAATGGAGTTTAACTATTACATACAGGGTTGGTTTACCTAAGGAAATATCCTTAGATTCAATTACTCTTTGTTCCCTTTCAAGTTTATTGTCCATGAACACAAAATTTTGCATTTTGAGTGGTCATGAGCTTGATTTAAATTTTTGTTGGATTTTTCTTTTTTCCTGAAGCTGCAAACTGCCAAACTTTCACCCAAACATTTTTATGTGTATAATTTCTTTGCGGCTTTGAGTTGAGCATCAAAGTGCAACTTTTCTTTGTCTTCTAAACTTCAACGTGATCAAAACATTTGACACCTATTACAAAAGTGTGCCTCCTTTGGGTCAAAATTTGTGTTACTAAAAAATGTCAACATTAACAGAATTTCCCAAAGTATGTAATTTTTTTTATGTTCATAGGTTGTTGCCACAGACAATCTGCACCTCTCAGAAGAAGTATGGCTGCTTTGGAGCTCATGTAGAGGCTTCTTTTAACACTAATCCCTTGAAAAATAACAAATCTGCCAGATGTTCTCCATGGTGGTCTGAAGCTCAACTCCTGGCTTCTAACCAATCACTCAACAAACAGTTGTTCTCAGTAGGATCTTTAGCAACTTCTACAGCTCAAGATGTTTCTGATACAACTCGCATTGGTGATGATAAGATTGGAGTGTTACTGTTAAACCTTGGAGGTCCAGAGACTCTAGATGATGTGCAGCCTTTTTTGTTTAACCTTTTTGCCGACCCGGTAATACACTAGGTTTTACACACTTTTGCATTTGAGCTGTCGTTTTTTATCATTCAGTTCCTTTAGGTTGAGATTAACCTAAAACTATCAATTTCTTATTGTTTGATATTATGTACAATCACACAGGATATAATACGATTGCCAAGGATATTTAGTTTTCTTCAAAAGCCATTGGCCCAATTTGTATCTGTTGTAAGGGCCCCAAAGAGCAAAGAAGGTTATGCTTCAATCGGTGGTGGCTCTCCTCTCAGACGTATGACTGATGCACAGGCATGACTCTTACTTTTAACTTTTTTCTTTTCCATTATGACATATTTACCCTCAAATTTGTAAATAGGCCTCGGATAAATTCAATTTCCACAAATTGAACTAATTATATTTGAGAGGGGAGTTGAACTGTGTATATCTACCAGAGGTGAAACTTGTCTCTTGCCAATTTTCTCTACTTCAGATTCTGTAAAGCGAAAGAATACACAGAAGTATATCAAAATATTGCAAAGAGATTTCTAGAGATCAGTTCCATGTGCATTTCAATTTCATTTAGCTATAGTATTTATGAATTATAACTAATATAAGTGGCTAATATTAGAGTATAATTTTTTTTTTTTCTGTAGGGAAATTAAGTTACTTGTACAATGTTATACTGTCACCTCATCCTTAATATTTTTCCAACCAACTCAACCAAGTTTTGAAAATTTCAGTAATCCATTTAGATTTTACAATCAACTTATAATGCTATGGGATACATAACATATTCATTCCATTAACTAAGTACTTTTGTTTGACTCTGTTAGTATCCTAGTAGTTCTGGTTCATCTAATGAGCTAATTCACAGGCTGAAGAGTTGAGGAAATCTCTTTGGGAAAAGAATGTCCCAGCTAAAGTGTATGTTGGAATGCGTTACTGGCATCCTTTCACTGAAGAAGCTATTGAGCAGGTAGTGCATGATGTTGACTTCAATAGAATTTGTTTAAGATTATGCTATTGGTGGATTCTCTTCCCTGTTATTGTCCTACAATCTGTTTTAAAAGATGTAGCTGCATGCTTCATATTCTAAAAGAAAGCTTGCAACATTTCAAAGGGTTGCTTGAAGCAATTGTCTTTGATATTGCATTATTGGGCAGCTTCCATGCAACCAATGCGTTCTATCCTTATGAAGATATTTCTTGGCCTATACCAATTATGTCTGACTTCTAAACTTTTTATTAAGATTGTCAGTAATTAGCTTGAAATATTTTTTGGTCTCTTTATACAGTATACCAGTAAGCATACATTCACATGCTTGTGTGAACAAAAAGTATTGAGCTCCGATTCTTAAGAAGATCACTGTTTGTAAAAACATTTAAAAAATTAAGGTTGAATAGCAAAGAAAGAATAGCACAAATCATGATGATAGAATTTTAAAATAAATCTTAAGGAATCATGAAATTTTATTAAAATCATGATAAATTTTACAACCATATTTCTCATTTATCTTTTTTGTGATTTCTTGCCTACCTAATTATAATTAATTTACCCCTTAAAATATATTGTGTAGATTAAAAGAGATGGAATTACAAAGCTTGTTGTTCTTCCACTTTATCCTCAATTTTCAATATCGACCAGTGGCTCAAGCCTACGTCTACTGGAGAATATCTTCAGGTGATTACTATAAAAAATATTTTTATCTCATTTATTATACTTCAAATATATAAACTATCTAATGTTCTGTTATATTGTGAATTGTTACTGGTTCTTCAGAGAAGATGAGTATCTAGTCAACATGCAGCACACAGTAATACCATCATGGTATCAACGTCAAGGATACATAAAGGCCATGGCAAATTTAATCGAGAAAGAGCTGAAGAGTTTTGACTGCCCTCAGGAGGTTCACCATCTTGTCAATGTTTTAATTTAAATGACTTATAAAAAAAGGGCATGGTTCCTTGACATTTCTTATAATTGTAATCTTGACCGTATGGTAACAAATTGAAAAACTTACTACTATACTTGATTTCATCATCCTTTTTAAGGTATTTGTGAGGTTGTGAAATATTGTACTTATTTTTGTTTTATTGAAATTGCTCTGTGGACAACTATAGTTATTACTCTATATCTTTGTTTGGCATTGTTGAGAAGTATATTTTCCTGAAATTTAGTTTGATAGGGTAAAATTTGATTTAGGCAATTATAATTTTGTTTTAGGAAGCTATTAGGTAGTTATTTTTATATTAATTCCGGATTTTCAGATTAGGCAGTTATAGGTTATGATGTGACGGTTATAGTGATATAGACTCGTAAAAGGACAATCAAGATTAAAGCATCAGATTGTTAGTTTTGAAGGAGGAAACTTCCGGATATGGTGACCTTGTGTTTGATGATGTTTGTACTCAATTCTAGCCTAAACACCACATTATTTCTATAATTCAGTGTTCGTGTGTGCTCAACAATTGGTCTGACCTTGTTCTTTCTTTTCTAAACCAGGCAAAATGAAACACAATTGGAACAGGTGCAAGTCTGTGCTAGTAATTCACAAAATTTGTCGTTTAGAAACTGTGGCACTAGGCATCTACCTTATCATGAGAATGTTAGAAGGAGGGAAGAAGGTTGTTGTTTTCAATGTGGCTAACCATTCGGGCCGTTTCATAGTTGTTCTAAAAGGAAGTTAAGAGTACTCATTTTGGGAGAAGAGATGACAATGAGAAAGAAGGAGAATTCAAATTTTAACTGATGGAACCAAATTTAAATGTTTTACTGCAAAGGACAGTTTCCTTATTTTAGCTTTGAGGATGAGACTGCTTCTGTACTGGGTGGCATTGATAAGCTAAAATCTGACTTAAGCTGTTATAGTTCTACATTAACAAGTTAGAGGCAATAATTTTTATATTAATTTCGGATTAGGCAGTCATAGGTTATGATTTAACAAATATAGTGATGTATTAGTTGTGTCATAGACTTGTAAAGGGAAATTAAGGTATCAGATTGTCATTTCCAATGTTTTGAAGAAGGAAACTTCTTGCTAGGGGGAAACCCTGTGTTTGTTGACAATATACTCAAATTTAGCTTAAAAACCAGTTCATTTCTATAATTTAATCAGAATTCAGTGTTTATTATTCAGTCCAACAGAGTTACTTTAGTTTCTCTGCGTTTGCATGAGTCCAAGTAATTCATGTTTGTTGCAGGTCATGATATTCTTCAGTGCACATGGGGTGCCTCTTGCTTATGTGGAAGAGGCTGGTGATCCATACAAGGTTGAAATGGAGGAATGTGTGGATTTGATCATGGAAGAACTCGAGACAAGGAAGATAACTAATGCCTACACCCTTGCTTATCAGGTAAGTACATTTTGTCTTTTCAGCAGTTGATTCTCTATAAGTTCTGATTTCTACAACTTATTCTTTTTTAGATTTTCTACTAAAAAGCTAGTATATTGTCCTCACTGGAATCATAATTGGAAATTCTCTCAATTGAGTGATCCACTAGGCAATATTATTTTAAATAGTTCATGAAGTTCTCCAATGATCACATAAAGAAAGCCCATTGGAAGAATTTTTTTACAATTAATCCATCTATCTTGAAACATACCATCTTTTGTTACTACTCTAGAACTAGACACTTCTTTTAGGGTCCGTTTGTTTGAATGGAAAGTATAGAGTTGAAAGTGAGTAGAAAGAAAGTATTTTCTTTGTTTAATAGCAAAGAAAGTGGCAAAGAAATGTCAATTTCCACTAGGTCCCACATCTTTTACTTTCCACTCATATATGAGGAGAAAAGAGTGGAATGTGTAAGAGAAACTGCTAATTTCCAAAATCATCCATCTCTCATCTCTCCCAAATAAATGTATGCTAATTTTGTAATTGTACAATTACTTAATTTTAATTTATATATTTATTTATTATTTTTTGAAATAACAACTTCTTTTCCTTTTCCAAGCCACTTTTTCCTCAAATGACCAAGCACATTTTCCATTTTATTTCATCTCTCCTTTTGGCATTTTTGTTAGACATTTATTTTTCTGGATTTCTAACAATTGACTATAATTTTGTTACAGAGTAGAGTTGGACCAATAGAATGGTTAAGACCCTATACAGACGAGACAATAATTGAACTTGGAAAAAAGGGAGTGAAAAGTCTGCTGGCTGTTCCAATTAGGTAATCTGTCTCCATCTTCTCCATCTCTTTTCTTTGTCTTTCCCCATGCACATTGTTAACCCATGCTTAATTCACAGCTTTGTCAGTGAGCATATTGAAACTCTAGAAGAAATCGATGTTGAATACAAAGAGTTGGCTCTAGAATCTGGTGTAGAAAATTGGGGCCGTGTTCCTGCTCTAGGATGTGAACCTACCTTCATTTCTGATTTGGCAGATGCTGTCATTGAGAGTCTCCCATATGTTGGTGCCCTGGCGGCCTCAGACCTTGAAGCTCGACAGGTACTCTTTTGAACTCCCATATAGATTTACATGTTTCGTATTCTAGATGGAAATCTGCATGGTTTTTGGGAAGATGTAGATGTCACCGGAAGTACTGGTGAGGAGAGTAGGTCACGTAAGTTTCAGTCCTGTAAAAGGAGGTAAAGCAAGATAAAAAAGAACATTAGAGAATAGTATGTCCCCTGAGAATTTAGTTTTTAACTAAACCTAATTGTTTTATGTGATTCATGTAGTCAACCTTACCTAATATGAAGAGTATTGTTATTATTTTTAGTTATTATATCCTTGGTGGTAATATTTTCATTCAGTGTTTTTTAAAAGTAGTGATTGAAACACAGACAGCATTTTGCATAGATTTGTTGGTGATCTATTTTGTAGCTATATAGTTGCATCTTGTGATCTAATTGAAAGTTTGCGGTCTTTGTCAGTCCCTTGTTCCACTGGGCAGTGTAGAAGAGTTATTGGCAGCATATGATACACAACGCAAGGAGTTGCCACCACCAGTTATAGTGTGGGAATGGGGTTGGACAAAAAGTGCTGAAACTTGGAATGGAAGAGTAGCAATGCTGGCTGTGCTTCTTCTTTTGTTTTTTGAAGTCACTACAGACAAGGGTTTGCTGCACCAGTTCGGAATATGGCCCTCACTTAGGTGAATGAAGCATCACCACGTGCCCTCTAAGACCAGGATTTTTTGTTGAGTTCAATTTTGATCCTTTGTCAGTACATGGCGTTTTTATACTACAGTCAAATCATGTTCTTAACACAGTTTTCGAGTAGTTTTTATCATAGTCAAGCTACATTTTACAATGTGATAATGCATGATTAGAGTAGTGTAAAAATAAATGGCTTGACAGTGGATCAATTTAAATCCATTCAGTTTTGCTTGTATTTCCATAATTTAAGCATCATATGCTACTCAGTATTTGTGGATGGAGTTCTCACATGTAGTTTAGGCACAGTATTTGTGGATGGAGATGGGAGAGAAAATTTGTATACTACACAATGTTTTTGTATGTATTTAAACATGAAAATTGGCTTAAGTGAGTTGGAAAACTACTAGGCTGTTGTAGATGACGAGCAGTTGAGGCAATAACAAGTTCTTATGTGAAGTGTGAACTAATTGGATAACATTGGCAATTTTATTGTGTTGATAGCCAAAAATCTACAGAAGAGATTCTGTAAAAAGGTAATGAAATTCTTTTTCAATTTCTTTGCACATGGGCCTGCCAATAACACAAGTACCGATGTAGACATGTCTAGCAACTACCAATATGATATTTTTCGCTGCTACTTTTGTAATTCCCTTATCGAAGAATGTTTAAGAGAAATGGATATCTCGCCTCATCTGAGTCAGTTTACAAGCTTTAACGATGACTTACATTACAATTTACAGATGAATTCTGTATACTTTTTAGAAAAGTTACAGTTTCTGCAGAGCTTTCAAATGTTTCAAGTCTCTGCATGAGTTCAATGAAAAAAAATACGAGTTAAGAGTGATGCTAAAAAGTTGCTACATCACTAACTCATTGAATAAAGGGAAACCAATGAATGAAGGGGAAATGGAAATAAAATAATAATGGAGACATTTTCTCTCGCTTTTCTTTCTCATTGCCATCACAATAAGGGGGTATTGGGAGAAAATTACTTTTTCAAAAAAAAAATTGTTATACTATAAAAACTTAAAAATATATCCTTTAATGCTCTCAGTGTTTTACCATAACTTACATCAATTAGAAAAATTAACTTGACCATTTTTCATTTTATTGAACTTTTACTTCAATTCAGTCAGTCACAATTATCATAACTAGTATCTGCATGAATTTAAAAATATCTATAATATCAATAACACTTCAAATCAAAAGACAAATCTGCAACGTAAGCAAGCAATTGTAGGTAGTTGTGAAGGTAGATTTCGCTTTAGTGAAATAAAAAAAGAGACGCGTACAAACAAGTAAAAGCCTGTTTGAAGGTTTAAAAATGGTTCTATAAGAAGAAAAAATGTAGCTTCTAGAAATCAGGGAAAGAAAAAAGCATTATCAGTTATAGAACACTTGCACCTGAAACTCACAAACCTCAGGTCATGGCACATAATCTGAGAACATAATTACAAGTAATTTGTAAACTAAAGCAGATGTGGTTTCCTTTTTTGCCTCCCATCTCCATCCATACGCACCAAGACTAACTGAGAAATCACCAATTCCTCACAGCTTAAATAATACCAACTCCAAATTTAGACAAAAATGAAAAGAAAATATAAAAACGATCCTGTTTGTCAAGAGATCATTCACTAAAATCAAAGCTTCCACTATGAGAGCTGCTGCCATTACGACTATGCAAGGAGAGGCCTCTCATGTGGCCAGACAAATTAGAACCATCCTTGTTTTCCTGAAAAAACTTCTCCCTTTCAACATGCTTTGCAGGTGGTGGTGGAATTGCCACATGATGGGGAACATCCCCGTTCTGTTTCGGCCATAGAGGTGGGATCATGACAGGTGGAGATCGAGTATCAGCTTCTCGAGATGGCGGGATCACAACAGGTGGAGATCGAGTTTCAGCATCTCGAGATGGTGACTCTATTGTGAGTGGTCGTATTAGTGGACGGTTGAGTCTCTCTCCAAGTAAACCCAAGGGAGGGATGTCGTTTTCAGCCTCCTCATCTTCAGGTCTTGCACAAGCCTTTCCCTTCCGTAATCTGCAAGGAATTAGCCATACAGAGATTAAAGAATTTTGAAAATTCAGTATCATCCTTCATCACAAAAGAGCAACAAATTGAATTCCAGACAGGGAAGGCACCTTCGGACTAACTGTTCGGGCTCCTCTTCCTCTTCTGGTTCCTCATGGTCAAACCGAGTAGCCGTTGTTGTTGCTCTTCCAGCAAGAAGGTCATCATGTCTTGCAAGAACTTTCTGAAGTTGCTCATTCAATTCAATTGCTCGAGAAACTATCCTTTCATCTCTGCAAAAGACCAATGCAAAACCAGTTCAAGGAACAAATTAACCTCATAATGCTAAAAAATACATAAACATTAGGAAAATTAAAAGGGAAATAATTCTTGCTAAAAGTTATTCTAGTTTAGGAAAAATTAACTACTCAACTCATTGAATAAGTTCAAATACTGGTTACTGACTAAATGTTTAATGGCTTGTTTGTTGAAAAAATCTACAAATGTTTTATGACGAGTATAAAATCTACATACAAATGTTCCTCTAAGGTTCTGGTCTCGGCCTCCTTTACGTGTAAGGTACAGTGGGTATGAGTATATTATTAGACAGATTAACAAAATCTACACAACTTTTTTTTGGGGTTTGCTAATTTGCATAGGATGAGTATCCAAGGAAAAATCTTAGAGCTACCAATAGACTAGAAGCAAAGGCATTGACATTCATCCTCTGAAGTCTGAGCAATCTCAAGTTCACAAAGGAGAAAGACGGAAATTCTACAGACAAAAATTAGTAAAGAGAAATTTTAAGGAGCCTTACCGAGAAGCCATCACAAGATGCATAACCCTTTGCTTTTGAAAGGAACATTGTTCTACAAGGTCAAGGGTGAATTCATCCCTTGCTCCCTACAAAAGAAAACATTTATAAAGCAAACATTAGAATGTAATTATTTCTAGATTCTAAAACTAACTCTCGGGTTGGGGAGTCACCTGAGGATTTTGAGCATCAACGGCATCCAGGACCTCTTTTAGTACTTCTAATGCATTGCTAGCCTTCTGAATAATGCTACAAAAATACAAGTAGACGAAAATGAGATCTGAACAAACAGTTTCCGAAAGAATTTATCAAAAAACATTAAGGAAAAAAAATCCACCCAAAGAAGAATTTGAAACTATCTCTCATCATTCATTTCATTTGACCATAATTATTCGTATTTGGCTAAATATTCTTTATCCCAGTTTCCATCCTATAACTAAAGCAAACAATTCCTCCTGCCATAATAAATCACTTTAAATATTCATCTAGAGAAGGATTTCTAAAGATCCTGTTAATCAAAAGAACACAAACTCAAAAGCAAAAGTCACCTAGATTCAGGGACAGTCTGAGACTCAGCTTGCTGAGCAACTGCTTCATGTCTAGGTGCGGCCTGCTCCCTGTTTGGTACATTATTAGTCCTATTAGGTTGTGAACTAGGATGGTTTGATTGGAGTACTTGATCACTTTGAGAAAACTGCACTCCGGCACTCTGTAAAAAGTATAAAACCAATGTCATGACTTTGGTTTTAGTATTGTTCAAAGAGCATATAAAATATAATGACAAGTATTGGAAAAACAAATATATTCCCCAGCAACCATTTTTGTTTTTTTAAAACAACTATTCGTATTATATACGAAAGGAGTAGGAAAGTGACAGCAGTCAATAATTTAGGTAACAAACAGATAGATGTTAATTAGCAATCCGTGACATTGCAAATGCTTACTAGCCAGCACATTTGCAGACCATGACTTATGCGCTAATAAATAATAATATCACCATCAGTCATGACCCTTTTGATATGACCAAGAATGCTTACCATCATGTCAAAAGCTTAAACTGCAAATAGAAGAGCAACTCTAGACCTTAAGATTGACCAAGGTTCGCCCTCAAACTTTGAGAGAAGTACAAACATGTTGAACCTAGGATTTGAACCAGAATTGGCTGAGACGAAACTCTTGACATATAACACTTTGAATCAGATGCAAACCAGTACTTATTTAAGCTTATATTGAATATGGATCACAGCATTATTTATCCTCACCACCTTTTACACATACATACACTCCCTCTAAGAAACAGTTTGCTCGAGAACCTTGAAATAAGTAGAAACATATCAAACTTGAAATTAGAACCTGTATGAGCTCTCATACCAAATGATATGATCTAATAGCTTACCACCATGCCAAAGGTTAAGTTGTTAACTGAGGTGCAACCCTTGAAATGTAACACCCTGCAACAGATGCAGAATCTTTCCTATTTATGCTGTTGGACATGGGCCACTAGGTTGAACCTGATGTACAAAACTCAACATGTACTCTTGAGACCCTTTAGGCATATCACCGTGGCAAAAAGTTCCTTTCCCATTTAGTCATCACAATGTACTCTAACCTATATAAGCTTAAGCAACTACCTTATAAGTATAACCTGACCATCATCACCCTAAATCATCACTTAGCATCACATATCCAGTTTGAATATGAACACAAAAATACCCTTACTAACAAGTAAAATTTAAGTTTCTGCTAATTGAAAAATGACTGTAGTCTCTTCTTATACTTTCAAAATCAAGTTTAAATAAACTTTCTTTCTCTGCCTAGTAAACAGCCTAACGACAGCCAATTAATCAAATGAATCCAGATCAAACCATAAGAATGTACTAGGGTTTTGTACGCATATTTGTACCTACCACCAACTCATAATATGCATTATAATACTGCGGAAACTTTCCAGATGCACCACCAAGGGATGTTTGTGTGGCATCTAGTAGGAGAAATATCCTCTCCCTCACAGGCAAATCAGACTGCAACCAAAGACCAAGAGACAATAAAAAAGAGAGGTTAAGAAAAAATGACAATGCAAGATAACAGAAGTCTTCGTGGAGAAAACTAACCTTTTTCTTCACAATTTTTACTAGAATAGGAATAATTCCAGTATCAATCACCTGCTCATGAATATGATCTCCAATATTGTTCATCAACATTTCCAGCAACTAAAAAGCAAAATAGACAAAGATAACTTAGTAGAACACTACAGAACAGGAAAGGATGAAATGTAAATATTTAACACAAGAAACTCAAATAACCAAAGCTTCGCTGTATCAGATACAGTGAAAATTATGTGGTTTCCAACTGTCTTCATACAAGTTTTTCAGTATAGGTAAAACTTTTAGAAATTCATACAAAAATTTATGAGTAACCAAATTGATAATGAAGTTATTATACTCACCATGACAGCAAAAAGTTGAGTATTTGGTTGTTTGCTTCCAAGTCTCTTTTTAATAGCTTTAACAACATCTCTACCTTGCCTGCATATTTAAAAGATATGATAGTTAACAGCAGTATGGATTATCCTGACAATCCAACATGTTCATCTATGTTCATAATCAAGTGAAGAAAACCAAGCAAAGATAGCAGTGAACAAGAATCATGAACATAATTAGAATTGCAAATTAAGAGCTTGTTTGGATTTGATAATTTTTTTAAAGACTTAATTGTTTCCTTTTTTCAAAAGGCTCTCCTAGTAAGATTTCAGTCATAAGATACTTTGGACACAAGGTAAGCTAATCTAACCACACACTAATTACGTCAGGCATAAGATATCAGTCATTCGTCAACTAACTGAAGAGTTACAACTTTTTCTTTTGAGAAAAAAAAAAAATCAAATAAAAAAAAGGCACACCTAAAATGAAAAATAACTTATTCCTAGATACCTGGCAAGCAATTTCAGCAAGAACAAGAAAAGTAATTGTTCATAAGGATTATCTTCCAATAATAAACACACAGTTAGCCACTTGGCAAAGCTCAAGTGACAATAGTAGATATCATAGGTTCGTTTCCTATGCAAAGAAAGAAAAAAAAGAAACACAATTTACAAAGTCTCTTAATCAAAATCTGAAACATAAAAAAGTTATATTAACAAATTTAAATGAGTTTAGTTCCATGTGATACAATAATACCATTGGCCCCAACTATTCATTTACCAGTGTTTAAGGACATTGTTCAATCAAAAAGAAGCAAAATTGAATAAGAATTTAAAAGCGTTGTGGGTACCTTTTATCATGAGCAACTAGCTCACAGATTTCAATATTTTTTGTCCAATCAGTTTCACCCAGTTTCTCACTTGTTGCGCCATTGACTAGCTCAGCCGCCATCTTTTTCTAGATTTTTAATCTAAAAATTAAAAAGCATATAAAACGTTAAAGATATTTCAGAAGCAGAAGCAAACAGGAAACAAAGATCTAATGAGTAAATTCAGCGGTTTACCAGCTGTTGCTAGAGAGAAACAAGCAAATCCTTTCTTGATAGGTTTTCCCAAAAAAGGATACCGTAAAATAAAGATTTTAGACTTAAAATTACAAATTTCAAAAAAAAAAAAAAAATAGCTTTCAATAATAAATAACAACAATTGAAGACGAAATGGAGAACCAAATTTTTTTCCCCATGAATATCATGACGGGAGACCAAGAAAAACTATAGTCAAAACCATTAAGAAGAATTCAGAGGCCAATGGTTTGTCGATAGATATAATTTATAACACAACATTGTAGCGTCATTTGATCTCATGCAGTGGAAAGAAAGCTTGGTAGAGTGTAGAGTATCTCTCAGATCATTGAGAAGCCAGTAACACACATAGTTTTCGTTAAAAGCTAGTCTTTAATCAAGTGCAAAGCAAAAATTTGAGATTCATATCAATCAGACTGTTAACCATCATACAATATATCGGCAGGGAAATGGATGGTGATTGAAAAATCATATACAAAAAAACTGCTATCTCGACACTCATAATTTGTAACAAGATCAAATCACCTTCAAGAAAATTGACCTCAGTCCAAAGTGAAAAATGTTGTCATATCACAACAGCAATCGAAGTCTGAAGATTATGTTTATATCATGAACTACCTGCAAAAAAATCAAAAGGCCGAAAATTCAGAATATATGATTCAATTTCAGTATCATTAAAAAAAATGCATTGAAGAAAATAAGCCATAACTACAATCTGTATGACCCTTATTAACCCAAGAAAGAAAAAAAGGTTATACCCCAGAAGGGGCAAAAAACAGAAAATGACGAAATAAGACAGTGAACTATGAAACTAAAATTACTGCACATTGCTCCCATCTTTCTTTCCTCTTAAGCAAGCATAAACATAATCTATCACAATTAAGCTCAAAAAACAAGAACTACTTCAACATCTAACTGAATCAAGACACGATTCCAGCTGATCTCAGATCTGAATTAAGGCACACCAAGAGAACCCACAACTCCAAGAAACATAATTGAAACTCAAGAAGAGTGAAAACTTTCGAAAAATGAAAACTTTGCAGAGTTTGATCTTATGGGGTGTGAGAGTTAGGACCTGTGAAGGCGGATACAACGATAGAGATAACGAGAAAGAAGGCTAGAAAACACTGATAGGCCCTAAAGAGGTTCAGCATTTGATTTCACGGAAGATCAAGTGCCAATTCTCTTGCTTTTTCTCTTTTTCTTAACTTTAACCTTTTTCGGAATATGATGATTGTGAAATTCGCAAGTGGGACACTGTATTTTAAGGTTGTGGACAAATTGTTAGCTTGCAGAGAAAAAGGTAAATGTATATATATAAGAAGGGTTTTGCGTATAACCTTGTTCTTATTATTATTAGTGAGGAATTAAATATATAAAAAATAAGTGAAAAAATTATTACTAATTATTATGGGAATTGAAGTTGGTAGAAAAAAAAAATCAAAGCTTCGCTGTTACGGCGGTTTACTTCATTGAAGAGACGACGGCACCGCCATGAGGACTGTCTCTGTCCCAAAAGCTAACGGCATGTTTGGTTTTATTTTACTTTTTGTTTTTAAAAATAACTTTAATCACCAATTAATCCTAAAAAATAATAAAAAAGAAAATACTTTTTTCATTGTAATAATTTAAAAACTGTTTTAGACTTTAGACAACTGGAAATTAAAAAAACAACTTTGACTATTTCATGTTACTTCTATAATTATTTTTTTAGTTTTTAAAAATTGAAAAAAAAAAACATATACTTCAATAAAATAGTTATTTAATAAATTTTTAATTTTTTTAAAAATTAAAAAATAATTTTAAAACAGTAAAATAAAAATCTGTAATTGTTGCTAATTTCTCTCCTGAAGTGACACGTGTTCTGTTAGATTTTTTTTATATAAACATGTTTTATATATATATATATATTATCCATAATTAATCTTTAAATCTGGTTTATCACTTTAATGAATTATTCTCTGTAAATCATATTTCTTTCTATTCATAGAAATTAAATTGGGAACTTTGTTTATGAAATCTAAACTCTATTTGGTTCATTTGGTGAGTCATATTAGTTTTAGGTATGTCTACCATTTTCTTCTATTTGCATATAATAATTATAATTTTTTTCAACAATTTTTATTTATTAAAAATATAAAATATTAATATTTTAAATTTAAAACGTTCAATATATTTAATTTTAATGTAATATTTTCATTATTTCTCTCTTTCTAAAATTTATTATATAAATAAATATGTTTGAGAAAAGTATGAATGAAAGGACAAAAATCCACCACCGAACATCATTAAGCTTCGCTGGTCTCAGATTCTTGTCCTTCTTCTTCCAGGTGTCACTTCTTTTTCCAACCTCATAATTTAATAAATTTTTTTTTAGTTTTTTTTATCTTTAATTAAATAATATGTTTATAAATTAAATATTTAATTTTTTTTCCTTAATTTATTTCATCATCCATACATATTCATGGACTGTTCCCATTTGTTTTTCTTCTAAAGTATTATTTAAAAAAAAAATAGAATAATGGTTGAAATTATGATAATAAATGAAACTATTAAAGTATAAATTATTCATCTTAAATTAATTTTTTTTTTATATTTGATCTTCTAAAATAAGGTTTACGTGCTTTTCAGAAAATATATTTGGAATCCATCTATTTAAGACTTAATATGAATAATTTAAAAAAAAAAAAAACCTGAATATATATATGGTAATTCATATATAATGGTATATTAATTTTAACTTCATATTGAAAAAATACATTTTTGTTAATAGTTCATGCCAATTTTTGAGTAAATAGTTTGGGTATTAATTATGTAAAAAATTATTGTATAATTTATAAAAATAAACTATTTATTTATTCGAAAATTTCATTTATAAACTATATAAATGAGGAAAAACTAAATATTATTTTGAATTGTATGTATAGAAGGTAGTGTTACACGTGTTGGAGCAATTTACTTTGAATAGGTCAATTTTTAGGGTTTTTTTTTGTTGAATAAAAAGGGACAATTGAATTGTGGAAGTTCTTGGATATGAAGGAACCTTGAACCTTCAAAATTACTCACAAAATTAAAAAGTAAAAATTTGTTATTTTAACCAGCGACTGAAATTTAATCTGAATATCAAATCATAATTAGAGATTCATTTTATGATAAAACTAGGTCAATCCAACAAAAGAAGATTATTTAAAGAGTAATTGGATTCAGAAAAATCATTTATTGAAACTTTGAAAACATTCCATGATCTCAAACATGGAAGCATTGTAGGTCCACACCACAATCAAACATTCCTACATATACTTGCTCTATGATTTTGGCACTTTTTAAAAGATAACATAATTTAGAAAAAATAAATTTAAATACAAATTTTCAAAAATTTAAGTTATATAAATAAATTATCATAGTTTTAGATATAATAATTTAAATATATAAATTACAGTATATATTTTTATTCTAATAAAATACTATTATTTTTTTAAAAATTATTATCATTTTATAAAATATACCCATCTAAATATCTATTTAATTGTTTAGTTTAATTTAAATCATTTTTTTTATCTTACATTATCTATTTTATAAACTTTTCATATAGTTTCATAAGATTCTTCCTTTTTTGATATTTTAATATTTTTTATATCAATATAATACTTTTTTTGGTTTTTTATAAACTTCGCTTAAGTTTTATTTAAGAAATAAGGAAATGTATTTTTCTATTTTAATATAATATTTTCTATATTTTATTTATTTTATATTATAATAAATATGTATAAGTAAATTAATTAAAAATTAGATGAAGGGTAAGGATATAAATGAGAAAAAAATAATTAATGTTATATTAAATTTTAAAAATGATAATTAAATAGGAAAAAAAATCATTAAAAAATAGAGAGAATAACTTTTATTGAAATAAACATGACCAAAAAAACTAGAGGAAGTATCATTTAGGGGGTTATTCACGTAAACGCATTATCATCAAGAGAAAAAACAAAATAAATGAAATAATTAAGTAAATATTAATTTTTAATCTTAATTTTGTTTTGAAATTTAGAATTTTTTTTCCTTAGATTAAAAAAATTATTTCAGTTATTAAGTACAAATTCAAGTTAATATTTCTTAATTTTAAATAAAGATATGGATTTTAGGATAAATTTTAATATATACCAATAAATTTATTTCACTGATTAAATATATATACACTATTATAAATATAAAATAATAAATAATACATTTAAAATAATATTAATATAAAATAATAGATTTAACATAAAACAAAATATTTGATAACAAACAAATAAGTATTATAAAAGAATTTAGACAAAGTATCGTCTATTGTTATCCAATTGAAATATCGTATTTGGCGGACAAAATGAAAATAAAAATAAAGAAATTAATTTAATTAATTAAATACTATCAAATGTTAATATTGAATTTTTTTTGAATTAGTTATATTTTTTTTTAATTTGAAAGTTGAGGTTAATTTAGATTTGATCTTTATTTTTAATTTTAAATTCAAAAAGACATTTAATCATTAAGTACAAATTTAAGTTACTACTATTAATTACTATCATACAATATGTTATGTATAAAATTTAAAAAACAAGCATCAATTAATGAATGCTTGTCCATGTTCCAAAAATGGATTGAAAAACAATCCCTATTCTCTCAAAGACTACGAACCTAGCACCTATGAAATATGAATTGATAGTCCCTTCCCCAAAATATATCCTCCACCTCCAATGTATAAAATCCAAGTCCTTCAAAAGTTTCAAGTTTCACAAGTTTTAATACTTCACCAAACATCAAACAACCTCCATTCACTTACTCTTCTTTCCACTTGTTTACATACCTGAGGAAAGCTTTGGCAGGATTTTCCCTAGGTGGGGCGCGAACACGAGTAGACCTCCGGACCACAGAGTCATCCAGGGTAATGTTATGCATCAAATCCTTCGAATTTTTCTGCAGTTCTGAGCTATAAACATACAACAAAAAAGGAACGTACCTCACAATCCATCCATAATTAAGAATTTTACTGAAAAGTGCATCATGAAATCAAGGATGGGAAAAGCTAAATGTATATTTCAAAGAAATCAACTTAAGCAAATCTAACTCACCATATTCTACTATAATATTTTTTCAGCTGTTTTAGCAGTGCCCTTTCCCTCTCGCCTTTGCAATTCAGTGAACTCATCAATCCATCAAACTGTTCAAATTTAAACATGCCAACTGAAAATTAGAAATTATTTAATTGTAGAAAATGCATATACAGCATCTGCATCAAGTACCTCTCCCTTGCTACTGTAGTATCCCCACTCCTTGGATTCAGGACTTTCAACAAATATCCTTCCATCACGGTAAAACCACCAATACCTATTAAAATATCTGTCCATGCCTAGGAAACTTGTGCGGATACACCATTTCTCTATCTCCCGATCAAAATATTCTCTCTGTAATAAATAACTTCATTAAAATATAAACTTCAACGTAAGTAACATAAAACAGCTGAATACGGTAATAACTTGCACCCTTTGTTCGTTGCTTTTCTCTGATTGATCCTTATCACCCTTCGGTTGTTTCTGTGATTCCTTTCTCGATACTTTTCCAATCGCAGCTGATCTATTAAGCTCTGAATCAAACTTTTCAGCTGACATTTTTGAAGCAAGGTTTGAAAGCTTGATACCACTGTTAATATATTTTAAAAAAAAAGTTAAATACAACAATAATCCAGAAATAAAGAAAAATGTGTTTGTAGATATTCATAATAACATGAAGATACAGCACACAGGTCCAACCTATCCAATGCATTTTTTTGCCTAGATGATTCTATCTCTCTGTTTCTATTCTTTCCAGTACTACCATTCTGTATTCTGTGATTATCAATTGTAGACACAGTTGCATCCTGATCAAGATGATGCCCATTCTCACCACAGTCACGTCCACAATCAGCTTTCAACTGCTCATTTATTTTTCTTCTCTTCGCAGAAGCTTCAATTGCTCCTTCCCTTTTAGCAACCCCCAGTATCCGCCTTTGTTCAATAGACTCATCCAATTTTTCCCTGACAGTAGCAGTATCAAGGGCTCGGTTGACTAACTCACGAAAGATTTCTAATTTAGCATTGACATCTATATAACCATAATCTCCCCGTTTAATTGTTGCTTCGTACTTCTGCAGCTTGGGAACTTTGATCATTTCTAAAAATTCACATAAATAGTCTTTCCAACTAATCATTGTAATCTGAAAATAAAATTGCATGAGACATTTACATATGAAAAACAGTAACAGGATAAGTCAATGAACACAAAAATTAAAAAATAATTGAGACCAACTGTCTTTATCCATCACAACACTAACAAAAAGAATATACTTGAGGGACACCAACCTTCTTCCGTAATTTTTCTTGAACAGCTGCAGAGTATTCATCATCACCTTTGATGAGCACACGAAAGAGTACTGCATGAGATTCCACTAGGAGAACTACATTGCTATCCTTGTGGCTGATTGCATTTTCAAAATCTTTGAGAGAGTAAGGCGACAACCTTAACAGTTTACCAAAAGACATAAAAAAATCCCAAACCATTAAGAGATCCCCTACACAATAAATTGGAACAATAAAGTCTCTTGATGGAGAAGGACGAGTACTGAAAACAGGATCATCTGGACTAGGCTTCACTAATAGATCATCAATTGGATATTTGATTGACTCTTCCTGAACATGATAGATTTGAAACAACAAAATCATAAATTTATTTAACAAACCAATCAGAACTGTGTAAGCTATAAATCTATAAATTTTGACAATTGAGTGTTCTTGTACTCTTTTCTCTCTCTTATCTTCCTTTCACTGGTTTATGCGGTTTTGATTGAAAAACCATTTACTCATTGTCCGGACCGAAGCCAGTATGGGATAGATAGACAGAACGGAAACAAAAATAGAAGCTAAAACTACCACCTTCCTGCATCTACCTACCTCATATTTATTTTTTTTGGTGAAGACCACAAGTCCATTGTCAAATGAAAGTTTTCCTCTTAACTCATCTGGAATGTCAGTTGAGATTCCATGTTTTTTTGCAAGTTTGTCGTGTAAAACCCAAGGAGCATTTCGGTATGTACATTCACGGACAAAACACTTCAAAATATTTCTACTAAAAGGTGGCTTCTTCTGTACCAAATCTTGAGAACTAACTTCTGCTCTTTCAATAACATTATTGCTTTCATCAAGCCAAGCTACCACATAGCTGACATTTTCAGCATCTTCCTGCATAACTTTCAGTATTTTGCAAGGACACACTTTGTCATTCTTTTTTCCGTACAATTGAGAACCCACAAACAACTGCTCCTGCAACTTTTCAGCAATAGAATCAGCAAGATCCTTCAAAGGGAGCATGCCTGCAACAACAAAAAACCACTTAAAAGTACAGAATGATAAATAGTGCAAGCATTTAGATCAGTAAAAGTGTAAAAACATAGTCCAACTTGAAACAAAACCAGATATAAGTCTCAAAAACATTTTCCATAGCAATTCTTAAACGAACATAGCTTTTAAAGTTTCAAAATTCTAGGAATTTTTCTAAGAAACATTTTATCTTAATCATTCATAATATTTCATAAGATGAATTTAGCAAACTCCTTCATTTTATGTATAACATTGTACGATCAAGTGTCAGAACCACGCACAATTGATGGTTCACAATTAAGCAATCTGAAGGGAAAAATCATCATCAAAACCACAGTTTTTAATTGCCTCAAAGTCACAAGATGTTAGGATGCAGACATATATTCTTAGCTAATCCTTCATTAGTGGTTCATCTATAACTATTAGCTACCATTTCAAGAAATCCCTGAGTCTTGTGTCCAGATCTTGGAATCAGGCAAGCTCTCCTCCCGTAAACTTCTGTCTACCAAAACAAATTGAAGAGGATCCTAATGGAAATATAAATGAACCTAAAACCATATTTTGAATGGCTTGTTTTAGCCAGCAATAAAGTAATCTATCATACCAGCTAATTAGCCAAAGCTCACTCATCTTCAACCTGATCAATATAGGAGTAATTAACAGTAAAATGTAATACTTGCATTGAACTGCTAGGTTGTAAATTGGTAGACTACTTCCTGTAATGAAAAATGAAACAATTAATATAAAACCTTTTTGCAGACACTTAAAAACCACTCCCAATCAACAAAGGAAACATTCTTTTCAAATATCATTGTTCAACCATTCAATTAAGCAACATCCCAGCTTAATGTCACTACCCCTGCTGCAGATTCAATATGCACATCCCATTACATGTGCTTCTGAACACCATATTCTGCAGAAACATCTTACTTTCCTCCACAAGAGTTTATGATACCGTATATTATAAGCTTTTAACAATAACACGCTCTTATAAAAGCAAATTAAAAGACGTTTTACTGAAACCATATATATGAATTCAAATTTCAAATTGCCCATGCAGAACAAACGGGCACAATCAATAATAAGCCACACGGAAAAAAGAAGCAAACAGACATTTCATTTTCCATCAACATAAACTTTTTTTTTTTCATTTGGGACCAAAACAGAACTTACTGTACTGAATAATCCTAAGTGCAGGTTCCATTAATTCTTCCGGAATCTGATGAACTTTCTCAGTAGCATGCTTCTCTGACACCAGAGCCTCTTCATAAGTCAAGCCAGTTTTTCCAGTTACTTTGCATGTCCAAACCCTCTGGCGGTATTGATTTAAACGGTTCAAATAATCACTTGTTCGTGTCAAGGAATGCCAACCATTAAACAAAATGTAAAAGATGCACACAAAAATTAATTACATTATTCAACCTCCTCCAACTCAAAATCATTGTCTGTTTTTTGGTTTATTCCAAGTAATTAAGGGTCACAGGTAATATTTTATAGAAATAAATGAAAGACAAAAGATACTTATAATCTCGAAATATTTCTTTAGTAAATCGAATTTGGAAAAGACTCTCGCGTGGCTCCAAATCAATAGGTGGCTCAGCCAAGGCAAAAGGCTTTCTCCTCAAAAGCGGCATTGGGATATAAAACCTCAGTTCCTGTCAATCAGAGAAACCCTGCATTGAGAATTCAACACAACAGAACAAAACTCTTTCAGCCATATAAGAAACTGCAATACAGAAATCACTTGAAACATTACTTAGGTTGAGCTTGCATGTTCTTTAAGAAGAAGAAAATGCATGGAAAATTTTCAACTTTTAGTCTTTTCTTCGTTAAAATAAAATGATCGAATAACAAAATAATTATAATAATAATACTGCCTTTCACTCTTAATTTAATATTTAATTTCAATTAAATGGCGATACATTGAAAATCGAAACAACCGGCATTGCAGGGTCCGAATGGGGCATTGGGAGAGGAAAAAGGGAAACCCTAGAATGTAGCATTTTGGCGATTTCAGAACAGATGAACTTTGGGTAACGAAACACGCAAACGACGCAGCTATTAGAGTGTCAAAAAGAAGAAAAAAAAAAGAATATTGGAGGAACTGACGGTGTGAAGTCACCGTTAACGAGAAAAGGGGGAAACGAAACTGCAAGAATGGAGGAAAACGGCAAAAAACGTGAGTTCCCGCCATAAACGAATGAGTAACAGAGATTGAGTTAGAGAGAAAATAGGAAGAAGGGTAAAAGAGTTAGAGAGAGAGAGAAAATTATAAAATGGAATGAGATTAAGAAAAGAAGGATCTTACAGAGAAGGTTGGAAGCAGAGAAGAAAGAGTATGGAGAAGAAGGGTCTTCACTCCCTCTTCTTCAGACTTCAGTTTACGAATATTCGGAGTTCGTGAGGGAGTCTCTTATATAGCGTTGTTCTCTTCGTTCCTTCCTCTCCCTCGCAACATAATACTATTTATTATTATTGTTTGGAAAATGTTAATCATGTACTTAAAGTACAAATATATTTTTATTACTAACTTTAATATTTCAACACAAATTCTAAAATCATGTCAACACAAATTCTAAAATCATGTGTTATTTAATAAGATTGTCCAGTAATTTTATAGTTTTAAATAAAAAATATGACAATAAATTATTTAACATTTATATTAAATATTCTATATTATTAAATATAAATTAATAATTATTAAAACTTATAAATTTTAATAATCTTACTCAACTATTTTACTTATAAATTACTCTCTTCTATATATATAAAAGTTCTATATATATAAAAGGACAGGATAAGTATTCTTCTAAATTTTTTTATTTTATTTATTATTATATATAAAAATGAAATAGAAAATAAGAAAAGATTATATTATTTTTAAAAATTTTAATTTCATTTATTATTATATATAAAATTAATAGTCATATTTTTTATGATTTTATTTTTTAATAATATTAAAAATATATGTAAAATTTATTTTTTTAAAATTTATTTAATAAATATTTTTATTTTATTATATTTTTTCTCTTATTAAAAAACAATTACTTTCATTCTTCTTTTAAAGAATAAATAAAAATATTTTAAAAAATAAAAAATAAAAAAAAAATTAAATAACTATTTTATAACTAGTAATATCATTAAATAATATATATTAATATATTTTTATATTTATTAATAAAAAACTAAATATTAATTAATTTCACACATTTTTTATAAATTTTAAATTTAAATATTTTTATGTTTTTACAATCAATTTTTTTAAAAAAAATTAATATTTAAGTTATTGTTATTTTAATAAAAATTATATAATTCATAATAAAATTATATAAAAAATTAAATATAAATTTAAATTAATATAAAATTATAATTAAATCTACTTTTCAATAATTAAATTATATAATTAAATATATTATTTTATAATATTAATAAATTTTTATAAAAAATATATAAATTAAAGTTAAATTAAATTTTTCTAATTTATTGTAATTAAATATATAATTTTTTATATATAAAAAATAGTAAGAATGTTCAAAACCGAATCCATCGAAAAAAAAGTAACTGCAATTGATAAAAAAAATCGAAAATAACTCAAAATCGAACTTATTTTACATTTTTTTAATATATTTTTTTTTAAACAACATGATTTGGTTTGAATTTTAGATTTCAAATAAAAAACCAAATTGAATGAAACCAAACCTCTTATTATCTTTTAATATAAAATTATATTTTTAAAATTAATTAATAAATAATAAATATATATATATCTCATAAAATTTTTTTATTATATTATTTATAATAATATATAAAATATTCTTCTTAAATTATTTTTTTATTATATTATTTATAATAATATATCTATAATTTTTCTATTTTTTTTAATTAGTTATTGAATTTTTTATTTTTCTTTTAATTTTTATTTTTTTCAAATTAAATTTAAAAAAAATATAATTTATTAAAAAATAAATACTCATATTTTCATTAATATTTATAATATATATATTTATATAAAAATTATATTATAATTTTTAAATATAAAAGTATATAATTTATTTGTAAATATAAAAATAATTAAAATTATAAATAGAATAAAAATTATAAAATATTTTTATATTTAACAAATTTTACTATAAAATATATAATAATTTAAAAAAATATTTTATAATTTTTTAAATGAATATTTAAAATTTTAATAATAATATAAAGCACATAATCAATCCAAACTAAACCAAACCGTATTTGATTTTTATATTTGATTCAAATAAAAATTTGATGAAAAATCAAACCAAACCGCGAACACTCCTAAATAATAGTATGTGAGTTACAATAATATATATTATTTATAATATATTTTTTTAATAAATATTTTTTATTGAGAAAATATTAAAATATTAGTAAATAATTTGTATTTATTAATATATATATAATAATTAATTAAAAGATTATAAAATATTATAAATTAAAAAATAAAGAAAATATTTAAAATATTTTTCTTATATCGAAAAAGTAAAATAAAAATAGAAAATTTATTTATTTATTTTTGTTTATTATTATAATATATTATTGCAAATAAAATTCATATTTTTTATTAAATAGCTAATACTTAAAATTAAAATTAATAAAAAATACATTTTTTTCTCATAAACCTATTATATATTTTTTATCATCATAAAATTATAAAATTATTAGTAAAAGATGAATAGAAAATTATTTTTCACGAAAAAAAATTTTGAAAATTTTTTTACAAATAAATTTATAAAAATAATCTAAAATAAATTTATAAAAAATTTTCATAAAAAATATTTAATAGATAATTAATATTTTTTATAAAAAAAAACTTGTGAAAAATATTTTATAAATAAATAAATTTATTTTTGTAGTGTATTAATATGTGTAATAATATCAAACATAATACAGTTTAGTTAATTAATTTAATATTATATGATGTTTTTATTTTGATATTAAAATATTAAAAAAAACAAATTAAATTTTAAAATATTTGAAAAAAGTTTATAAACTTATTTTAAAAAAAATACTAATAAAATTAATAAAATAAAAATTATTTATCAAAATTTAAATTTAATAAGTAAGATTAAAAATATTAATAAAAAAAATTATTATATAAAATATTGATTCACTTATTTTATAATTTTATTCTATACAAGAATTTAAAAAAAAAATATATTAAATTAATATTTGATATTTTATTTGTAAAATTATCTATAAATTCAAGATTATCTTATTAATTAATAAAATAAAATTCATAAATTTTATATAAAATTTCATTATATAATTATTTTATAAAGATGTATATAAAAAATTTGATCAGTATTTACTTGTATAGATATTTTGATACCTCTCACTTAAAATTTATGAGTTCATCTTCGTAGAAAAATATACTCCTAAAGATAATTATCGTACAAAACATTATCATCAATTTAAAACTAAATAAAAAAATAAACTAATTAAAAATGGATAATTATATCATCTTAAAGTTATATAAATGATTATATTAAATTATTAAAGAAACAAATTAACTATATTTATTTATTGTTTATAAAAATATCAAATGTATAATAATACTTGACGATTTATTTGATAGATTTATTAAGTCTGACATCTTATCCTAATCCTTATCATATTTATTATGATACATTTTTTATCAAATTATTACACAATTTCAATATCAACTAATAATTTTCATTTAACAGAGTAACTTTTCCAAATCTATCCAATCCAAATAACTCTTCATCATCATATAAATAATAAAAATATCAATCGATTCTCATTTATATGACTTAATTATCATAGAATATGAATATTATATTCCATATCTATAATTTACTGCTTACAATATACTTAAACAAAATAAATATTACTTACATAATAATACTTATTATATCACTTCAGTTATAAATGATTCAATCTCATTTGGCAAATTCATTCATGATATAAAATTTTGTATGAAATAAAATATTTAAACTAAATAGATTTTCAATACCTAATAATATAAAGTAAATTAAGGAATTAAAATTGTAAATATACTTAAAACCGAATCTTTAAATTTTTATTTAAATAAAAAAAAAATTCAATCCATATATATACAGAAAAATACGTTTGAACACAGTTTTATCACTCAAATAATATTTCTTTATATAAATATTAAAAAAAACTATTTATTTCTATTCGATTGAGCTATATTTAAACTAAAATTCAATAAATATAATTATTATTATTTGTTATTAATTTTTAAAAAAATTAAGTGTAATGTTTTCTTTGAAGTATAAATTAATATGACAAGAGTTTAATTTGATTTTAATTAAAATTTGGCGATTTTCACTACTAGCCACCCTTGCATGGTGTGGCCGCTAAGAACGCTGCCCCGTTAAACGTTAAACGCAACACAACACAACACAACAGAGAGAGAGAAGAGAACGCACCTTCGTTTGTGCATTCATTCATATTCATCATCTTCATCCAAACCCTATCCAATTCAATTCTCTCATGAATTCCTTCCGCGGATCCCAACACCGCAACAAACCCGCTCCAATCCCCCGCCAATCCGCGTCCTCCTTCGAAGACCAACCAATGGCTCAGCCACCCGCGCCGCCAGCCTTCCGCTTCCGCTCCCTATCCACCTGCAGCCACGCCCGGCCTCCCTCCGCCTCCCACTCGGTGCAGCGCTCCGCCTCCGCGCGCTTCACTCGTCAGCACACCTCGCGCGGCGAGGTCATGCTCAACGACGTCGTCGGGAATGGCATCTCCGGCATACTCCACAAGTGGGTGAACTACGGGCGTGGGTGGCGCCCCCGCTGGTTCGTCCTCCACGACGGCGTCCTCTCCTACTACAAGATCCACGGCCCCGACAAGCTCATCCTCAACCGTGACGTCGAGACCGGCTCCATGGTCATCGGCGAGGAGTCCTTCCGCCGCATCAACAGCCACCGCCATTGCCCCTCCCGCAACCGGAAACCCGCCAGCGAAATCCACATTATGGTTCGTTCTCTCTCTCTCTCTCTCTCTTTAACGCCCAAAATAGCTGAACTTTGATCCTAATGGTTAGGTATAAGAACATTTAAATGTTCATTCTTATACATGTTACGTTACTCATATTAACTAAAACTAATATTTAATTTCATTTTATCATCATCATGTAATAATAAAGTTTAATTAATAATCTGAATTTGGGTATTGATTTGATTTTTTATAAAATAATGACTTAAATAAAAAACATAAAATTAAATTCGATTTAATTTATTATGATTTCAATTTAAAATAAATTTTAAATCAAATCAATTAATATTATATAGTTTGATTTAGATTTAATTTTTTTAGTGTTTATTATAATAAATTATCAAACACTAAAAAAATTAAATGTCTTAAATTTTTTATAATGAAAAATTATTAAATAAAATAATATAGTTTGATTTTTCTCTTATAATTATTGTTATATTTATAATCTTTCTAAATAAATTATATAATGTATAAATAAAAATTATAATATAAATTATTATCATTTTTATTAATTATTATAAATAATTATAAATATTATCAAATCATAACTTAAAGAATTATATAATAATAATTTATTTTATTTGATTATTAATTTTTAATCTAAAATTTAAAGGTTAAATTTTTTTTTTATTTTGACTTTTTTTTAATCTGAAACATATGATCAAGAGTTTAATAAATATGCAAAAACATTTGTTAAGAGAAATTAATTTCTTATCAACGAAATATTAATTTAATAACAATTTTCATTAAATTTATATTTTAAAGATCTAATATTCTATATAAAAAAATAACTATTTTAAACCTAATTTATCAATTGATAAAGTAGCTCTATATTTTATTTTATTTTTGTTGAAATTTAATTGGAGGTAGTTTATGTTGGTTTCTAATAAAAATCACTATTAGTATAGCTTTGATTAGAAAATTATGTAAAATTACCTGTCTAATTTATACTAAGTAAAATTGAGATTAATCTCATTCAAATGATTGATGTAATTCTCTTATGTATTTTAAGATAATTGGTTGCAGATATTAATTCCGTCAATCATTTTAAATGGAATTATTTAACATTATTTTCATTTGGCATAAATAAGAGAAACATAAGTACAATATATTGATGATATAATGTAATAAATAAGAGAGAAAACCAATGAGTTATTAGTGTGTGTTTGAATTAATAATTAAATTAAATATTTTTAGAAACAACAAATATTTGTTTTGTGGTTAACTCACCCTAAATTTATCTATTAGTTTAGTTTCTTCCAAAAATAATCATGGTGAGTTTAGCTTGTTACTAGACAATATTAAACATTGAGAAAGTGAGATATCTAAAAATTATTTGTTCGTCCATTTAACGACTTAAGCTTTTGAGACTGTGTCGTCGACGTTGATTTTTTATTAGTTACTTCAGTGGTTCAATTGTGTTTATCCTTTTGTTTTTAGTAAAAGCAAAAATTATATATTTTGTAGGTGTGTTCGGTGGTAGAGAACAGGTCAGATAACAGGAGGTTTTCCGTGTGTACGGGGACGAAGAAGAGGCTGCATCTGAGGGCGGAGAGTAAGGAAGACAGAGAGATGTGGGTGGACGCAATAAAGGCAGTGAAGGACATGTATCCTCGCTTGCCCACTTCAGAGGTTATGTCATTGTCACCCGTGGCAGTAGCGGCTATTTCCACCGACAAGTTGAGAGAGAGGCTTTTAGAAGAGGAGGTGAGTGAAGGTACTATTAGGGAATGTGAGGAAATCGTGAGATTCGAGTTCTCTCAGTTGCAGAAGCAAATTGTGGCTCTCAAGCAGAAGTATCTGCTACTAGTAGACACATCACGCCAGTTAGAGGTACTCACTTCATTGTGTTAGTGTGAAATAACCGAAGCATATTGTAATGGTATTCATTCGTTTTATATATAGGCCGAGAAAGTTGATTTGGAGAACACACTTATCGAAGACCAAAGGCTATCAAAGGATGGAACAGATTCCCATCCATCAATGCAAGAAAAATATAGTGGTACGTGCATTGAAATTCATTTTATTTAGTGGATAGAGACAACTAGCACTCAGTTATATTATGTTATATTAGAGCTCTTGTTCATAGAAATAATCGGTAAATGTAAGGCTAGTGCATGTTGAACTTCATCGTTATTCATATAATCGTTTCTTTCTTCCCCTTTCTCTTCCTCCTTAATCGAACATAGAGTTAAAATTATTAGAATGAATCTGACTGTAGCTTTTCAATAAGCACATCTTTTTGTCATCTTCAAATAACTCGTCTGATGGAAGAGGACCACATTAATTAGCACTCTGATTCCTCCTTCCTTTTCAATTCATAATGCACATTTCTCTGCAATAGTATGTCTCGTGTTACGGGTTCACTCCTCTTCGTTATATAGTTTTGGATTGGTAAACTAAAATATGTAGAAACATCATGTTTCACGTATTGTGTTTTCTCGTTAGGGGCTATGCAGACTTAGTTTTACTTTTTTGCAAATAAATTTTAGCAATGATATTTATACCACTACTTGTATGTCTCTTCCACCTAATTTTTTCTCTCTAATTTCTTCTGTTTATTATGTTACATTACTAGTTACACTTTTTTTTTTTTCTTGTCTTGGTATCTCTCAGTAGGTGTATGCAGTTAGTGAATGTATGGTCATTTCATTTCTCATCAATTTCATATTGAATTATTGTGATTGTGACAGAGGGAAGTGGGGTTGATTCTTCTGATGACCACGATGGGCTCGATCCCTCAGACGATGACGACGATGCATTCTTTGATACATATGAAATTCTAACAACAGGCCCTGACCCAAGATCCTGCCATGATATTGAGCATGATGAGACTAGTACAAATGGGAAATGTGATGAAAAATCACCTATTGGATCTGTTGGATTTAACTATCCTCATATCAAGCGACGAAAGAAGTTGCCTGATCCTACAGAAAAAGAGAGTAGCATCAGTTTATGGTCAATCATAAAAGATAATATCGGGAAGGATCTTACAAAAGTTTGTCTTCCAGTTTACTTTAACGAGCCACTCTCTTCACTGCAGAAATGTTTTGAAGATGTTGAGTATTCTTACCTTCTAGACCAAGCATATGAATGGGGTAAAACGGTTAGTTTAGTTAATTATATTTGTTAAATCTAGTTATTTAGTAGATAATTTACAGTTAATGTCATAATTCACTAATTGTTGTAGCCCCACTTAAGTATGAGGAGCTGTTTTGTTCTATGAGAGATTTGTCACATGCATGCTACTTATTTGTGCACAGGGTGATGGTCTAATGAGGATGCTACATGTAGCTGCATTTGCAGCTTCGGGGTATGCTAGCACCAATGGTAGAAGTTGCAAACCGTTTAATCCAATGTTGGGAGAGACATATGAAGCAGATTATCCAGACAAAGGCATTCGCTTTATCTCTGAGAAGGTACAATTCGTATAGAGTGATGATAGAATATATATATATATATATACACGTCCATTCTATCTGTTGGAAAAGAATATATATACAAAAAAAGATGACCATTGGTTAGCTCGTCGCTCAAAACTCCAATTCCTCAGTTTCTTTTGCTGAAAGGGAACCGATCATGGCATGATGGCACAGATGATATGTATAATTTTTAAGAATCATTTATCTTTAAAAATATTAATAAATAATATGAGCCAGAATCGAAAACTTCTATATTATCATTCAATTACAAGCCATCAAATAGTATATATTGGTATGTAAAATAAAACATTAAAAAGAGAACGTATTTTATTTAATCAAAACACAGGTGATTAATTCAGGTCGAGTATATAAGTTTCCATTAAACATGAATATAAGTATTCAAATTGTTATTTTAAACAAAAAGGAATATAGATGTTTTTTTTTAAACGGGTATAAGCATAAATTATTTAATACTCTACCAGTCTACCCTTTCCCTATTGTGTTTATTTATTACCATTCCCAAATTTGCATATTTCAATTCTTCTTTTACTTTTTGTCCCTTTTACATAAAACAAAGTTGTTCTCTCTCCTTACATATCACATATTACAGTCAGCTACTTCTCACCCTCCCACACCTTTCCCCTTACATAATGCCTCACTTTACCATCCCCCTCCAACATTGTCTCTCTACTAACATTTGTGGGGCTTGTATTTTCATTCACATATAATTCAAGTCCATTCATTTCGAATCATTCATGATAATAAGCCATAGACTAGCATAGCAATAACTTGGCATGTTATTTTTTCTTGTGTAAAGTGCGAGTGGTTTAAAGAAAAATACTTACGCTATTTATCTTGAGATAGGTCAGTCATCACCCCATGGTTGTAGCATGCCATTGTGAGGGCAGGGGCTGGAAATTTTGGGGTGACATCAATTTAAAAAGTAAATTTTGGGGTCGTTCAATCCAGATTGATCCTGTTGGTATATTGACCGTGGAATTTGATGACGGAGAAATCATTCATTGGAGCAAGGTATGTACAGTTTTTTCATGAAGTTAATTAGTAGTATAGTAGTACTTGTCAATCTTTTCCAAGAATACACTCTGAACGTTAGTTAATTCATATCCTATCACCAGGTAACAACATCCATTTACAACCTCATTTTAGGAAAACTCTACTGCGACCATTATGGTACAATGCGCCTAGAGGGGAACAGAGACTATTTCTCTAAGATCAAATTCAAGGAGCAGTCATTCCTTGATAGGAACCCTCACCAGGTGCCCTTTCTCATATCTTATTTTAATATTTTTTATTTGGGTTCGTTTTTCGTTGATGTATTGGTCAGAATGTGTTATATTTTTTTGTACTATGAGGTGTGTCACCAGTGGCTTTTGGACTAAAAAAGCATTTCAGGTTGGAGAATTATATTAGTGTGTTATTTAGTTCACACTGAACCTAGTAATTCATTTTTGTAGCTAGGTACTAGTTTAGTAATTGCCAACCTATGCTTCCTTGTTCTCCTTCCCCTCTTCAACTTGTTGCATGTTCTGGTTCCGGAATTTTCCTACTTGTTTTTATATCTTTAGGGATTGACGAATAGAGTATAGTACTTGGAGGATTTTGCTGGAAACATTTAATTTATACACTTACCTCTGAAAGAAATTTTCTCTAGAAATTGAAATGGAGAAGAAAAGGACACGAGTGAAAAGTAAAATATTTATTGCAACCCCCCAAAAGTACAAAAAGATAAAAATTGTACATGTACTTCAATCTTATTGTTTGTTGTGGATGATAATTTAGGAAGTTAGACTTGGCAAGTCATTTTAATTCAATCGACTTATATCAATGTTACATAACTTTTTTAAGTGTACATAGACATATTATGTAACTTATGCTTCGTAATTTAAGTTCTGCTGCAGATTCAGGGCACAGTGGAAGATAAGAAAGGTAAAACAACGGCAACTATATTTGGGAAGTGGGATGAGAGTTTGCACTACGTAATTGGAGGGAGTTCTGGGAAAGGAAAAGGATCCATTGAGTCATCAAAACCACATCTTTTGTGGAAGAGGAACCCGCCACCGGAGTACCAGACAAGATATAACTTCACACAATTTGCTATTACACTGAATGAAATCACACCTGGTCTAAAGGTGAGTATGAAATCACACAATTGCACATTGAAATTCACGAACAAATTTTCCGATTTTAATCCAAACATAATAGACATATAAACTCACAATAACATATCGGATAATGTGATTTTAAGTAAATATTCTCACGTTTGGTTTCATTTTAAAGAATTGATTATACACTGAAAATTGATTACTTATAGTTGTTACTTATAGTTCTGGCAACTATGCTAAATTTTGTTACTTATTTAAAAACATCCAAGCATAAAATGACTTTTCTCTAAAATCATTACAATTTTGGTTATAACTCATCAGAAAGCAAATAATCATGCAGTTTAATGGAAAGATGTGAAAGCTATAACTATTGACTTCTGGTTAAGCATGGAAAGTCACATCAATAACGAGCAACTAAACACACAAAATATTTTATGCAGAATCAAATTTATTTAAGATCATTTTTGCAAATACTCACTCAAACACATTAAATCTTATATTATTGGTTAGAACTTAGTTTTGACATTTTGGGTTAACAAAGGTGATGATGATACATTGACATCCATGATTTTTAAACAGCAGAAGTTGCCTTTCACATTATATTATCTATAATATTTATATTTTTTTATAAAAATGATAGATTTATACCTCCAAAATCACATACACCTTAATAATATCTATTTTAATATTATTTTTTTAAAATACGTAATTTTTTAACATAAATTTTATTCAAAAAATATTAAATATATATTTTGAAGAGTATTAATGAAGTTTTTGAAAAATTTGAGTATATATTTATTATTACTTTATTTCTTTTTTCTTACTACAAATCATTTGAGTGTCATCTAAAGTTTGAGGTGTTAATCTTTTTTTTTTTTAAACAGGAGAAGTTGCCACCGACAGATTCAAGGTTAAGACCTGACCAAAGGTGTTTGGAGAATGGACAGCATGAAATGGCCAATTCTGAAAAGTTGCGGCTGGAACAAAGACAGCGGCAGGTACAATTGTTGCATCATTTGACCCTGCCTTGTAATAACATACATTATGTTATGCTGGTTAATGTGCTCTCATTCATTAATTAACCCGAGACTCAAGAAAGATGCTCGTTAATTGCAGGCACGAAAGATGCAAGAAAAGGGTTGGAAACCAAGGTGGTTTGCTAAGGAAAAAGGCAGCAACTCCTACCGTTATGTTGGAGGGTACTGGGAGACCAGGGAAAAGGGGAACTGGGAATCTTGTCCTGACATTTTTGGCCAAGTCTCAACCGATACTGATTTTAACCCAACGCTATAAATTCTCATCTCTTTTTACCTGAGATCCCTACCTACTCCCCCTACTACCACACCCTTTTGTTCAAAATATACATTCATAACCATATTTATGATCATTACTTTTTTTAGCACTCAGCGAATATGGTTGATTAATGCCTGTTGTATATAGGTATATATGTACAGAAACAGTGATTCTCACTTCTTCCCAAGGCAACTTCCCATTTTCCTATTCCAACTGGCATCAACAACTTTTCTCGCTGTCAGATGCTCATTTCAAAGTTGGGTTTATAAGGGATAGCTTTGTATGAAAGTCATAGTTGATATACTAATCATTTTAATGTCACAACATTCCACAATGTGGAAAACATTGAAAACTCATTAAATGAACATGCACCTATTTTAATGTTATTCTGATTACCCATTGAAGCATGTTTAACTGTTTACACACGTTTATTCCAATTTGGTGCAAAGAGTTTGACAAGGCTTTGTTTCAAAATCAAATTTTGTAAGTAGTCCACCACAAGAGACAGAAAAATGCTGCGCGTGCATGAGAAAACCCAATTCACTAGAATCTTGTATGTATATATCGTTTTTATTCGATGGATAGATGGGGTAGTAGTTGTGGCAAAATTCCTGTTGAGTGTATTAAGAAACAAGAGAGAAATAGTGGTCTTTTATATGTAGCAGCTGCCAAAAGATTAAGCGGCTATGCCCGTGATCCTCGAGATTGTTGTAGATCAGAACATGTCAATGAAACAAAAGGAAATTTCGTATGACTGAGGTGTGAGCTCAAATAACAAGTTAACAGTTGGGGTAACAATGCTACCACAAACATATATATTTGAAAAAAATACTTAATGGGAGTTAGGTTTAAAGAGGAGGCTAGTTTGCACAAAGTGATAAATTACATATGATTTTTTCATCAAAATAGATGTTCATTTTTTTTTTAATTATGGTGTTTACTATTTTTTTAAAATTAATTTTAGTTCTTAATCTAAATTTTGATTTTTCAAAGTTCTGAACATTTTTTTTATAATAGTACGCTTACAACCCTATGACTTTTGTTTTTAATACTTATATGTGTAGCTTAGTTAATGAGTGATAACAGTCAATGAGAGACTGAAAATACAATCTCTCTCCCTCTCTCTCTCTCAAACATCCTGAGAATGCTACAACTATTGAATTGCTAACATTATAAATTAGTGTTAATTATTTAACAACAAAAGACTAAAAATGATTAAAAAAAATCGATAACTAACTCTATGTTGGAGAAATATGTGTGGTACATCAAGTACTTTGGGGAGAGGTGTGGATATTGTGATAGTCCTCTTCTTTCATGACTTAAACATTCTTCAATGTTTGATACCAGCACTATAATAATACACATAGAAATTACACTCATCTTACTGTTTAATTGTTGATGCTTCATTTTATTGTCGAGTTCCTTACACTTGTTCAAATTGAAAAAAATAAATTGATGTTATTAAAAAAAAAAAGCATATCGTTATCATTTTAAAATGAAAAAAATATATAAACTACATGACTCGGAGTGATATACACATTGTCAGCGTATCGGTATAGGATTCGTTCCGGTTCCTCAGTTCCCCAATAAAATAGGTAAACATAAATCAGCTTATTCATGTGCAGAATTATAGACTGAAAATATTACCTACAACAGTAGGAGAAAAGATAGATGGGAGAAGATAGCACAAAATCTTGTATCAAGACATTATGGAAATACGAAGGTTCAGTTCCCAACATGAGTACATCTCACATGGATAACTTTATTGGCTCGTTCTCGACTCACTTGGCACTAGCTAACTGGTCGCGAATAAGTTTCGCAGCAGCAACCATATTGGTGAGAGCAGGTTTGACCTCAGTGTACTTGCGTGTCTTGAGGCCACAATCTGGGTTGACCCAGAGAATGTTGCTTTCAAGAACTGCAAGCATCTTGTTGATCCTGTCAGCAATTTCATCTGTGGGTGGAATCCTGGGTGAGTGAATATCATAAACGCCAGGACCAATGCCAGCACCATATTTCACTCCCTCGCGGAAGACTGAAAGTAACTTCTCATCTGATCTGGAGTTCTCAATGGTGATCACATCAGCATCCATGTCTATGATTGAGTGAATGATGTCATTGAAGTTGGAGTAGCACATATGAGTGTGAATCTGTCAAATATCACAACATATTAATATTAATATGAGTTAACTAAATATTAGTACAGATTAGAACATGAGAAATGAAGCCGAACCTGAGTGGTGTCTTTCACACCACAGTTGGTAATCCTAAATGAGTGAACTGCCCAGTTTAGATAGAAAGTCTCCTCAGACTTCCTCAGAGGTAAACCTTCTCTTAGAGCAGCCTCATCAATCTGGATGACAGTAATACCAGCTTTCTCAAGATCCTCAACCTCATCCTTGATAGCCAAAGCAATCTGATAGCATGTTTCAAATCTAATAGCAAATAGATGAAGTTAACTAAGCCATATCCAGCAAAACTATCACTCAAACCTGCATGGGTAGCAATAAAGGTTGTTTTCATACCTCGGCTGGTCATCTCTAACAAAGGACCAGTTCAGAATAGTAACAGGGCCAGTAAGCATTCCTTTCATAGGTCGTTTGGTCAAACTTTGAGCAGTTGAAGACCAGAAAACAGTCATGGGTTTGGGACGGCTCACGTCACCATAAATGATGGGAGGTTTGACACATCGGGATCCATACGATTGAACCCACCCATTGGAAGTAAAAGCAAAGCCAGATAATTGCTCTCCAAAGTACTCAACCATGTCATTCCTCTGAATTGGCAAAATTTTTAAACAATTAAGTTTTAAAGCATACTTTACTTAAGAAAGAGTCTTTATTAAACTACTAATAATAACAAATATCATCTGCACACCTCAGGCTCTCCATGAACCAAGACATTAATGTCAAGTTCTTCCTGGAGCTTCACAACATTGTTAATTTCCTCCTTAATGAAACGGATATATTCTTCCTCAGAGATCCTATTCACAAGTAATCGGATAGCAGTTTAAATGCCAAACTGTAATAATAATTGGATCTGGCAGGTGACAGATGATGAACACTTTATACTCACTTGTTAGCCTTGAATTCACGGCGAACTCTTCTAAGATCTGCAGTCTGAGGGAAAGATCCAATTGTAGTGGTTGGAAGAATAGGAAGATTCAATTTCTTCTGTTGAGCATCCAACCTAGCACTAACATTCGTGACCCTGCGATGATCAGAGCCCTTCAGAGCTGCAGCCTAAGGAAATAAAACAAACAGTATTAAGAAGTCTTGTGAAATAAAATTTATCAAATAAAAGAACCAAACTGAAAATCCTGATGAGCACTTACGGCCTTTTGGACAGCCTCATTTGTCACCCTTGGGGAGGACTTCCTTGAAGCCAAGGCTGCGGCATTAGCAGAAAAGTAAACCTGCAAAAAGACACGCAATAAGAAACAAAATGACATCAAGTTTGTGACAAAAAACCTTCAATGCATGATTATCAAACTCGAGTTTTAACACGTAAAAATGTACAAGTTTTCAAGCTCACAACCCCGATCGAGTTAACTCACTTGCAGAATCGTTTTTGAGTGGACTCAGGTGGGTTCAATGTTAACTCGCCAAACTCACAAGCTCAGGACCGAGTTGGCGAGTTCGATTGCTTTTTTTTTAATTGAAAAACGATGCCAATTTGTGTCGTTTTGCTTACGAAATAAAGAGAAAGGAGAAGACCCAAGATTAGGGGTCTCTATGATCCCATTTCTTTGTTGTTTCTCTTCATTGCTGCTTGCGGAAGTCGGTGACAGCTTCTGTCCTCATCACGGTTGGTCCACGCCCTTGTTCGTCGCCACACCCATCACCGGTGGTTCTCTTTGTTGAGGCTGTAGCAAGTGGCCACAACTTCTTCTCCCTGCAATGTTGTGGTTTGCAAATGAAGCTGCACAATCCTTCTTCTATTCTCTCTACATGGCATGATTTGAAGCTCAATCTTATTTGAAGACATTTCTCTTTTTTTAGTTATTTGAATGTTATCTCATATTAAGAACTTATATCTTGTACGATTTTTTTTTTGTTACTTTATTATTTAGGTAATATTCTGCATCATTATGGAATTAAAATGTTCAATCATTTTGTTTTTTATAGGTATTTTAATAATTTTTTATATGTAGTAAACTCTTATAAATTTATGATTCAAGTTTACGGACCTCTCACGAGTATGTATAAACTCTCGAGATTGACAACCTTGCGTCAATGGGTATGATGTACCTCATCCTTCTGTCCTGACAATGCCTTGGCCAAGGCATTTACTTCAACAACTTTTTGTGCCGCAAATGCAAGCCAAGATTTAATCTCTTGGTCCAACTTGATCTCATTCACAAGATCCACTGCAGTGTGAAGAAGAGAACAGGATGTGGAAACCACAACCTTGTCTGCAGAAGTAAGAGATGGTTCAGATTTAACTTCTGGTATGCTGAATATAATAACAGTGTTAATGGATGGCAAGTACCATTCCCAACAATGTCCCCAAGTGTCTGCAAGGTGTTCAGAGAAGATGCAAGATTATTGGCCCAAATATTTCTTCCATCAACAACACCAGCAAAAAGAAATTTTCCAGATGGAAATCCTTGCTTGATCAAATCAAGGGTCTTTGTTCCTCGAACAATGTCAAACCCGTATGCAGTAACAGCCTTCAAAGAGGTGAGTGTTTTGTATGCTTCAGCAGGGACATCAGCAAAGTACGTCTCAATCAGAACATTCAAACCAGATAAACTTGATTCTAGCTCTGCATAGGCATGAGTAAATACTTGTAACTGGTGGGCATCCAGATCCTTCACAAGGGTAGGTTCATCAAACTGGATCCAAGTAGCACCAGCTGCCTTCAGTTCAGCCACAACCTCCCTACCATATATAACAAAATATGATTGAAGCAACTTTAATATACTATTCCGGCATGTATCAGTACTTTAAGACCATACCTGTAGACAGGAAGGATCTTGTCAATTAGGGAAAGAAGGGAAAATGACTTCTCAACACCCTTTGCTGGTTTTGACAGCAACAAGTAGGATACAGGTCCCACAAGCACAGGTACAGTATTAATTCCCAGCTACATATTAGAAAGTGGAAGGTTATAAGCATCAGTGAATGAAATTAATAATTCAAATAATTTATTTCTCCCTTTTGTGATAAACATTCTTCACAGATCAGAGTCCTTTGTAGTATGTCATAGTTCAGGTAGTAAAAATTCATCTAAGACCAGAGTCTACAGAGGTTTATCATGAATTTTTCAAATCAAATGTAGGATAGTTGTGTTAAAGCTATCTTTCAACTTACAACTTTGGCCTCTTTGTATTCAACCACGGCCTTGTGGGATGCGTAGGAGAACTTGACATCAGGACCCAATTCAGGAACAATGTAATGGCTGTACCATAAGGGATAATAAGTTTGTTAGAACTATGACAAACATCAAACCAATTGGCATATTATTGCATTTATATATTTAAATCAAATACAGTGTTAAGTGTGAATGTACGTGTGTGCTCCTGCAGTCATTTCAAAATCCCCACCAAAATCTTCATTCATACACTAACCTACACCTTTCATTTTAATTGTATTTCATTAATATATACGTAAAACTCAAAAATTTAGAAAGGGGAGGGGGGGTGGGGGGTGATTTACTTACTAGTTGGTGTCAAACCACTTGGTCATTTCCATAGCTGGTACGGATGCATTCCCTCTTGCCATTGAGAAGTAAACATCAAACCCAATCTCCCCACCATTCCAATTATATCTAGCAGGAACTGCCCCAAGCATGGCCGTTGTGTCTAGTACTTGATCGTAGTACGAGAAGGTGTTGCTTGGAATATACTTTGTTCCAGCTTCAGCCATCTGCTTCCAGATGACTGACCTAAGTTCTGCAGCAACCTTCTGCAGCTCCTCAACACTACTCTTTCCATCCCAAAAGGATTCCAAGGCAAACTTAAGCTCTCTCTTGGGTCCCATGCGTGGATAACCAACAATATGAGAAGCCATTGCTCTGTCATTGCAAAATGCAAATCCACAATTAGAGTGTACAGTTACAAACAAAGAGGAACACTAGAATCTATAGCATGTGGCCCTCCATTTTAGTTTCTTTTATAGGTTGTGGTCAGACTACAATTAGATGTGAAACAAAATGAGCAGACTCTTACTGACATTATATATATAACATGTAATCATGGAATCTGAATTTAGAAGACCATTCATGAGATTGTTTCTTTACTTCCCCCATAAAGGTGAATGAATTTGACTGGAAATTAAATCAACACCATAGCCCAGATATGAGATTTTTCACTAATAACATTGTAGCATTTCAATCCAATATTTCGTTTTATGTAAGAATACAAAGAGCAAATTCTTTTACCTCCTCAAGATTATATTCGTAGGTGTGCTTTCTATTGTACAACATTAATAAATATCAGAACGTTCATTATGAAATATAAATATATACTAGTCATTTGAGCCATTCAGTACATATTACACTTAAACATTTCTATTGTCCCAATTCAAGTTCTATAAACCTAAGGCAACCTATAACCTGACCCAGTCTCACTTCTGCTCCCTCCTACTATGTAAAGAGCTCTTAAATTTATTCAATTCCAACTCTAACAACATATACAGAGCAACAAAACAGCCACCACACGTCTGCAGTTTAGAAAAATACAGACATCTAACATAATTTAAATGATGAAAAAAAACCACAGAATTCTCTAACAAACCCAAATTAAAACAAACAACGAACAAACATAGATTTGGGCTTTCTAATCCTTTTATTCTATGAAGTGGGAGATACAGACCAATCAACCAAAAGGGTGAGATAAACATAGTGATTAAAAAAATTTAAAAAGTCAACAACTTCAACACACTACACAAGCTTAGTACCAACTTATATCCCACAAAAAAAAAAGTTGAAAGTGCTAAGCATGAGAAGGGCAGGCATTAAATTGATCATGTGAATATCAAATTCAACCCCAGAGAGCATTAAAATCAAATTTTGAAGGCAAAACGATAGCAAAAACACAAAGGGGTAAGATCAAATGGCCAAAACCCATTTCTGGATAAGATCAGAGTCTCAGATAAATTGAACCACTTCTTTCCATGATGAAAAATAGATGAAAAACCCATAAAATAATCATTAAAATTGAAAGGGGAAAAATAAAGAGCACGAACCGAGAAGAAGTGGCACGAACAGAGAAGCGCAGAGAAGAGGATGAGTAAGAGAGAGTGCAGAGTGAGAATGTAAACGGTGCCACACACTGAATAGAGAGTTTGTACATTTATACCACTCACTTCACTTTACACACTCTTTCTCTCTCTGTGTATATCTGTGTCTTTCTCTCTCTTACCACAGTAATAGTCGTGACCCTGCGATGATCAGAGCCCTTTAGAGCTGCACCCTAATAAAATAAAACAAAGAGTATTAAGAAATCTTCCAGAATAAAATTTTCAAGTAAAAGAACTAAATTGATGAGAACTAAGAATCGTTTTTGAGTGAACTCAATGTAAACTCGGATAAACTCGGCCAAACTCACCAGCTCAGAACCGAGTTGGCAAATTCAGCTGCTTTTTTTTTGTTCAATTGAAAACGACGCACTTTCTGTCGTTTTGTTAACAAAAAATAGAGAAAGGAGAAGATCCACGATTAGGGTTCTCTATGATCCCATTTCTTCTTCACTTCCCTTCTTTGTTCGTGACACCATCACCATGGCGATAACTTCTTTCTGCAATGTTGTGTGGTTTGCAAATGTGTTGAAGCTGCACAATCCTTCTTCTATTCTCTCACTCCATTATCTGAAGAAATTTGATTTTTAATTTCTAAAATTTGAAAGATTAGAAATATAATGAAGATATTTCTCTTTTTAAAACTCTTATTTAATTAATTATATTTCTTCTCTTTTCAATATCCTTTATTTAAATAATTAATTTTAAAATATAAATTCATCTTTCCAATTCTCAAGTAAAAAATTTGGATTATTTTAAAGGGGTTTACATGATATAAGTTCAATCTTCTAAAATATATATATATATATATATATATATATATATATATATCTTTAAAAATATATTATAATTGTTTAAATTGTTTATACACAAAACATAAAATATTGTTGAGTAATGAGTTAATGGATAAAAAGTGAAGCAATTGTGGAATACATTTAAGAGACATGTTATGGTCAATTGTCCCCTCATCCAAGTGATTGATTAAGGAGAAAAGTGCTTATTTGATAGCATTATTTTACTTTCTAGGGTTACAAAGTAAAATGCCAATGCATATTCCATTAGGTCTTGTTTGGTTGGTTGATATGATAATTTATTTTTTTCAGTTTGAGGCCACCTTGTGTTGTGGCCCAAAAATCATTGCAACAAATATGGAACATGAAGATATTAAAACAATGATACAAATCAAACCAACACACCACTTTTTCCTTTTTCTCCAATAACTCAATGCTCCACTTCTATCACATGCTTTTAACTAAAATCCAATCCCTTATAATAAAATGTAGGTTAAGGGTAACAATAATTAATACAATCGAGTAGTTACTCCAATGGGTTCAACCTCAACCCATAAATTATATATATATATATATATATATATATATATATAAAAGTTATATTAGTGTTGGTTACTATCAACCAAATTCAATATTTAACCAAAATATTCTTCATGATACACAATTCTAATATGACTTATCCTATAAAATATACGAACAACATAATAAATAACGGTCTTAATTTACTCAAGAATTATTCAAAATATAAGGTTTATATTTCATTTATATATTATAATTCGATTTCATTTTTAGTTAATATAGAATTTTCTAACACTCTCTCTTTACGTTAAGGAGTTATTCTTAACTTGAACATGATCTCTTAATAATTAAGATTCCTTAAATCGTGTAAAAGGTGATCATAATTTATTAACAGGTGATCCAATTTAAGTCTAAAAATATGTCAATCAAGGTTCAGTATATTAACAAGTGACTGAATTTATACCAATAACCTTATTAATCTGATTTCGATACCCTCTGATACCATGTAGAAAGTGATTATAAACCTAACTTACTCCCAAAATCGATTTAGAAAATGAGGTTTATACATCATTTATATACTATAGTTCGATTAACGTGGAATTTCCTACCAAAATTTGAAAATCATTTTAAAATATCCAGCCTTAACGCTGACAATTTTAATTTATGATCTAAAATAAATAAATTGATTTTTAGGGTTTGATTTGATAATATTTTAGTTTTTCATTCCATGTATAACCCCATGTTTCAATTGCATTTTAATATTTTCATGAAGGGTTCAAACTTGTCGCATTTAAATAAAGTTCATGTCCTTAAAATATATGACTTTCCATGTAAGTCAATATCAAGACAATTGCAGGCTAGCTTGCACATAAATATTAAAAACATCATCTATCTATGATTGTTTGATTATTTTTAAAATAAACGTTGTTTAATATGCTGAGAAGCTATGATTAATTAAAAATATGTTTGAAACTTGTTGTTGAAGTGTGTATAATTTTTGTTCTTCATTTTATATTAGCACCAGAACATTTAAAAAATTTATATATTACTGTCAGAGGTCATTTGCCTCTTGCATATTGCAAAGTTCAGAAATGAGTTAGTCAACTGAAAAGTGATTTATTGCATTAAAATGCATTTAAAATTTGAGGTCAAATTCTTACATTAAGCTTGAATTATTCATTTTTTTTTCAAATTCATAATTGTAATTTTCTTATATATAATAATTATTGAGTTATACTATTCTCAACATTTTTTCAAAATAATTAAAATTTGATTTTACATGGAAATATTTGTGATACAGATTGTGACGAATTAATCTAAATTTTCAACCATCCAAAGTAATTAATTTTTTTTTCTAGACTTGAACATGAAAAGTGATAATATTTTAAATAAGATCAGGTCAATGCAATTTATTGACGTAATATATTAATTTTAACATTATATATAAACTGATTTGAGAACTAAAGAAGTGTATAGTTAAAATGAAATATGTTTTATAATATATATTTTATGATAAATTATATTGATATATATATATATAATATTGTATTAGTTAAAATATGATTTATTAAGCTCCAAATTTATATAATTCAATTATTTAGAATTTTGTATTTTTAAAAATAACATATAATATAATATCAATTTGAGTTATAACAATTGAAAATATAATCTAAAGTCGCTATTAAAACATATATCAAATTTAATTTTTCACACCTAAAAAGTCTTTAGAAAATTGTTTTGGATTTAAAGGGAAAGTTCAGTATCACCCTTTAGAATATAATTTTTCATACAATAGCATCAATTATTCATTTTTAGGACTAGATATAAATTTTTTTACTTTAATTATATTTATTAATTATGTCATTAAATACTTACATAAACATTATTATGTGAAAACTATTACTTTTTCGTTTTTATAAAAAAATATTGTCAATTTTAATTTTTAATACAACTATAAAAAAATTGACTGGTTTTAATATATATAGTTCCGTTTAAATTTTACTCAAATTTATTAATTGTTAAATTAAATTCTTATTTAGATATTGTTAGGTGAAAAATAAGTATAAGTGATAGTTACTTGTTATATTCATTTAATTAAGTAACTTTTATTTTGTATTGTTTTAATTAAAATAAATATTTAAATAGTAAAATATGATTATTCATTATTTTTATTTAGAATTCAAAATGTTATTTCCTATATTATTAAATCATATTTCAATCTTCCTATTGAATTAGAGAAAGAAAGTGTAATAAAGATGATTCAGTAATTTTGAATTCTAAAAAGAAATATTTTAAGAAATTTAAATATAATAATAGTTTTATAATGCAAAAAAAAATATATATATATATATATATAATATTTTTTTTTTATAAATTTAGATTAAAGCTTAGATATGAAATCATGATATATTTAAAATTTTTTATATTAATTAAAAATAAAACTGAATTATAATATATAAATAAATTATAAATTTTATATTATTTTTAAAAAGTAAATTAAGTTTTTAATTACTTTTTAATATTAAAATTAAATTAATAAATTAGATTAAATTATTTATTAATATATTTAACGTTATTCATATCAAATTTAAATTTAATTATTTATTAATAGATTATAATTTTTTTATATAATTAGTATGAGAAATCATATTTATTAATAATATTATTATCAAAATCTCTATCAGGTAAGTGTTCTATAAAGCTCCATTGTTAGGGCTTCTCAAGTTTGATGTGTGGCACCATTTTTCATGTTCTTTAATTTCAAGCCAAAACCAAAATTCAACTCACCACCCTCCATCACAAATTCCACAAAATATGTTAAGGCAAGGGTGGGTGGGATTATACGTGAGGCCAACATTTCAATACTTATAATTCAACAATTAATTAATATTATTAATGATGTAACATTAACAATTTGTTTGACAATGTATCTCAAATTCGATTGGACCCCTTCACCCTCGGGGCTTTCACTCTTGACTCACAATTCAATCATGAAAAAGATAAAATTAAAAAGAACCAAACAAAGAACATGTCTTCCTCTTACCGTAGAAGCCAATAAAACCATAACATTAGTAGGTAAATAAAGTTGGTAGTTAAAGAACATAACAACATTTCATGTTCACATATAGTTCCCAATTAAACAGATTCGACCAACTTTTCACAAAATAAAAAATCGAGTCTTCTCTAAATAATAGTCCATGAATTAATATGTAGAAAACTTCTATTCAAAATTATATTGGAGTTTTATTTTTAAATTATTATTATTTTTTTACTTAAATTTCAATCTATTTTTTTCGTCCATTTCTTAGAAGATGGAAACAAAAACATTAACATTAACCGTTACGAAAATTGTGGAATCCATACATCATTCGAATGCGGGAAAACGAAACAAAATTAACAAAACGAAAACTAAGAGCAAAAAAGAACAGAAGAACTAATGCACATGTTTGGTATAGAAATTAAAGTGAAGAAGGAGAAGAACAGAGCCTGCCATGGCAATGTTCCCTAGGCCTTAACAATAACCATAACCATAACGATAACCACTTTCTCTCTCTTTCTCTCTCTTTCTCTCTGTTGCTTCACTGCTTATTATTTTCTCTTTTCCCAAAGCACTGTTTTTCACTTCTCTCTCTTTCTCTGTCTATAATCTCTTCCATTTCTTCCAACACCACCACCATTATTACCGTTAGAGATTTTTCGGCTTTTGAAATGTGACGCTCTCTTCGGAGCTTCGCAAAAATGCAAGAGACGCTGCTCACACTCTCCGAGCAACAAGAGGACAGCACAACCACCACCAAGGACATCGAGCTCCTCCTGCCGCCGCAGCCCTGCCGGCGTCCACCGCGGACGCGCCGCGTGTCTCCCGGCGCGGTGGAGAGGGCGCTCCCCAACGGTGACATCTACAGCGGCAGCCTCTCGGGAAACGCGCCGCACGGCAGCGGCAAGTACCTCTGGTCGGACGGGTGCATGTACGAGGGGGAGTGGAGGAAGGGCAAGGCGTGCGGCAAGGGGCGGTTCTCCTGGCCCTCCGGTGCTACCTATGAAGGCGAGTTCGCCGCCGGCCGGATGCACGGTCACGGCACCTTCGTCGGGGTCGACGGCGACACGTACCGCGGCGCGTGGCTCTCCGACCGGAAGCACGGGTTCGGGGAGAAGCGGTATGCGAACGGCGACGTGTACGAGGGGTGGTGGCGGTGCAACCTGCAGGAGGGGCGGGGGAGGTACACGTGGCGCAACGGGAACGAGTATGATGGGGAGTGGAAGAGCGGCGCCATCTCCGGGAAGGGCGTGCTGGTGTGGAAGAACGGGAACCGTTACGAGGGGTGTTGGGAGAACGGTGTTCCGAAAGGGAGAGGCGTGTTCACTTGGCGCGATGGGAGCACCTCCTCTGGGAATTGGGGGAAGGAGTTTGTGAATGAGAAACGTGTGTCGGTGGATGAGTGTTGTAACAACAAAAACAATAACAAGAGTGTGAGTTTTCCGAGGATTTGCATTTGGGAGCTCGATGGCGAGGCTGGGGATATCACTTGTGACATTGTGGAGGCTTCTATGTTTTATGGTGGTGGAGGGTGTGAGAGTGGTGGAGGAGGAGGAGGAGGAGCAGGGTGCGAGAGTGATGTGCAGTTGCAGAGGAGTCCTTGTGGTTCTGTTGATGGAGATGTTAAGAAGCCTGGTCATACTGTTTCCAAAGGGCATAAGAATTATGATTTGATGCTTAATCTTCAACTGGGTATTAGGTATTTAACTTTAACTTTTACCTACATTGGTTGTTTGATTTATGTAGATACTTCGTATCTCATACATCCTCTGATTAGTAAATTGTTTTTGTTTAGATACTCTGTTGGAAAGCATGCTTCGGTTTTGCAAGAGCTTAGACCCGGGGATTTTGATCCCAAGGAAAAGTTCTGGACGAGGTTCCCTCCGGAGGGGTCTAAGTTTACACCTCCTCATCAGTCTGTGGACTTTAGGTGGAAAGATTACTGTCCTGTGGTGTTCAGGTATGCCCTAATGGTCATTTTTTTTTCTGTGAACTTTATTTGATTGGTGTTGTGTGTACTAATTATGGCTCTGTCTTGGTGGGTATTTAGACATCTAAGAGAATTGTTTGGAATAGATCCTGCGGATTACATGCTTGCTATTTGTGGAAATGACACACTAAGGGAGATGTCTTCTCCTGGCAAAAGTGGAAGCTTCTTTTACCTCACTCAGGACGACCGGTTCATTATCAAAACCTTGAAGAAGTCTGAAGTCAAGGTTAGTTGCTAGCCTTAACTAGACTTTAAGATGCATTCAATTTGATGAGAAAGAAAACCATAAAACCTATATGTAGTAAGGTGAGGTCTCACTTTCAGCTATTGGCCATTGTCCTTTTTTTCTGTGGGTATTCATCATTCAATAATTAGTTGGTGGCCATGTCAGGTGCTCATCAGGATGCTTACGAGTTACTATCAACATGTGTGTCAGTACAAGAATTCACTGGTAACAAAATTTCTGGGGGTTCACTGTGTCAAACCTATTGGAGGTCAGAAGGTATGTATGGACTTCTCTTATTTTCGTTTTGCTTTCAACTGGTTTACTGTGTGTGAATGCTTGTAACAAATTACAATGAGATGAACATTTGTAACTAATGCTATGAAAAACAGACTCGGTTTATCGTGATGGGCAATGTATTTTGTTCGGAGTATCGGATCCATAAGCGGTTTGACCTCAAAGGTTCTTCTCATGGTCGAACAACCTATAAACCCCGGGAGGAGATTGACGAGACTACCACTCTTAAAGACCTTGATCTTTGTTTTGTCTTCCGCCTGGAACAGTCTTGGTTTCAAGAGCTAAAATGGTACAGAATCTGCTGCCAGGGTTTGAGATATTGCTTTTACTTTGAACATTTTTTATGTTCTAAAAGTTGGTCTTTTGTGATGACTTCTGCTCAGGCAACTTGATAAAGACTGTGAATTCCTGGAAGCAGAGGGAATAATGGATTACAGTTTTTTGATTGGCCTTCATTTTCGTGATGACAGCTCAGTCGATGATACAAAGAGTTTAACGAACGAGTTGTGTTCAGGTACATGTCTTCTAACTTCCTCCTGGTTCTGTGATTCCTTTCATTTGAATTAATTGATTGGATCCGAGAGATAAAAGAATCTGTGGGATTTATTGTTATCGCAGGCAAGAGAGACATGCAAAATGATGACATACAGGATATGAAGTTGATGCCCATTGGCCGGTATGCCCTTTACTCTTTATCCGCAGTATCTGACTGTTTTTGCTGTTTCATCATGATGAATAAATTCCTATGAAGTTATGGAAATGAACAGAAATGATTGTCCTCCTTGAATTTTTCATTTATATTCCCCCAAAAAAGGACAATATTTGGGGATTTTAGAGATCTTTGTGCAGTTCTATCATCAGCTTGAGCGGTTCTGTGAATTCCAACCCTTCACTTCTTGAAGATGGACCATTCCAAGTCAATTAACGGAATTTGCTTCGGGTAAAGATGGACCATTCTAAGTTGCAATATTTTATTACCAGAGATGGTTTAGTGGCGATATATACCTTTATTGGTCTCTTGACGCTTACACCCATTGGTGGCCTTAGCTTTCACTTCTATGATTTATTTGCATGCATGTGCCATGTTCTAGATCCTTAGTCTGTCTGGACCCAGTCATAAAACAAACAGAAGCAAAATGCTTCTGTCTTAAACTGTGAATATGGCCCATACGCATGCGAATAAGTAAGACCATATGGCCACAAAGTCATGTAGAAACAAAGCAATTGCAAATAAATTAGCCCCTCTCCATTTGTGATTTAGAAGTAGGTGACTTGCTAGTTATCTTCTTTTTGGAATATGATTCTGTTGGTGGAGATGGACCGATAATGACTTGAGTTATCATGACGAAATTGGAGGTAGTTTTGTTGACAACAAATGCTGGTGGGGTCATTTGATTTTTCTGAGAAAGGCAAAACCTTATTTGCAAAGCTAATTGTTAGTTGAATCGTGATTGTGATATTTGATAAAGCAGTGGTTGCTGTTAGGATTTGAAGCTTAGGAGATATATTTGCGTGCGGTAACATACAAATATACACTAATTTGTTTTTTTTTTTGTTTCTAAACTATAGTTACCGGCTGGGTTTCCACTTTTAAGATTTAGTCTAATAAACTGAACTACAAATTCCTTATTAATTAAAGTAATGTACAAATTTTAGGGTTCTCACTCCCAGATGGGTGGTTTATATCCCAATTATGCAAATATTTGATTTGAATTCTACTTGTACTTCTAATTTATCTATAAATTATGGGTGATTCTTGATATTCCAGGGGACCTCTAATTCGACTTGGAACAAACATGCCTGCGAGAGCTGAGAGAGTGTGTAAAGGTGGATTGGATCAGCACACCGGTACTGGAAGTAGCAATTCTACCCCTTCGGAGAGTGGTGGTGATGTGTCTGATGTAATCCTCTACTTCGGTATAATTGACATTCTCCAAGATTATGATATAAGCAAAAAGCTAGAGCATGCATACAAGTCGCTGCAAGTGGATCCCTCCTCCATCTCAGCCGTTGATCCCAAGCTATACTCCAAAAGGTTTAGGGATTTCATACACAGAATCTTTGTGGAGGACAAATGATAGATATATTTGGAGAGAGACAATTGGAAGTGAAACGGGACCAACTTTAGCGTGGTGACAACTTAGCATCAGGATCAGGATATTTGTCAGTGAATGCTGCAAATGTTGGCGATTTAAAGTTTGAACAGAGATGCTGGTGTTAAAATTAAATACAAGTCTCGGAAAGCGGAGGCCTTGGTAGTTGATGGCTAAATTTTTCTCATAGCCATAGCCATTGCAAATGGAATGAACAGTGAAAACTGGTGGATGGTGCTGGTAGATGATGGACACGACAGTGGATGCATTATTTTGTTTTTTTCTTTTATTATTATTATTGAGGGGAGAGATTGTAACAATAGTTGGTTGTACATGTAAAATGCATCACAGGGCATGTGATGAGAGATATTCTTTTTTGATGACTTTTGTTGTGGTTGTGGAGAGAAGGGTATAGGGAATAGAAAAAATGGGTATGGAGGGATTCATATTTGACCGGGGTGGGGGATTAAATAACTGTACAGACAGTCAAAGATGGATAAAGGAATTGAATTGAGTGAACATACATTTTTGGTTGGCGAGATAAAAAGAGAAGGTTTGCCTGTTGAGCAAGAAAGAAAAGTTCCCACAGAGGACCCCTCTGTGTCTCAGTCTCTTTCTCTGCGGTATGCATTCAAATGGGTGTTTTCACTTTTGCAGTGAATAAGGCATAAAAAGAAGAGAAAAGCACAAGAGAAAGAGTTGGGTGTTCCCTTGGTTCATGTTCTTTCTTTGTCACTCTATAAACGAAGTTTGAAAAGGCAGAATAACAATAATACAAGTGTGTGTCCTTTTTGCTTCTTTTGAACAATACCAAGAAGCATACAACTCGACAAAGCAATAAATTTGGGCACGTAATGTGAACCTGTTTGCTATTTGAGAGCGATAGCTATCCATGCATGTTGTGCCCCTATAGTTTAATAAGTGGAAAATAATGAAACTTCATCCTCTATTTGGGTGAATGTCTGCATAATTATTGGTTCAATCAAATTAACTTTTTTATTACAACTAACATAAAATTAATTACTGATCGTGTGACTATTCACTAAAAATTAGGATGGTATAATTTGAAATGACGCAAGATGAGTGGAATGAAATCGAGAAGAAAAGGGTCTTGAATCTAACTCTCCTAGACTGTGGTGGAAACTAGAAATGAAAAAGAAGAGGACAAAAAAGGGTGCTATTTAAGTAATGGACTGTTGAGGGATCCTGTGCTGCTTTGCCTGCTTTGATCCTGAATCTGGCAGGGTTTGTTTTGTAGTTGAAGTGAGTGATGGTGTCCCTTGCATGGAATATAGTAAACTTTTATTTCTTCTGCAAAACTAAACTAAACTTTACCAGAGCCAGGGGACCAATAAATTTACCCCATCAACTAAAATTCCCCCTGCAGAACACTGATTTTCTTTTTTTCCACTCATCAATTATAATCTCGATTTGAGAATACAAGAACACTCATATTTAAACACTGTATTAATATTTGCTATTTTTCATTTATCTCTCTTATTATTATATTCCTTATTATCATACACTTTATTTCACTTTTTCTTTAAGTATTATTATAATATAATGGTATTTATCATTGAACCCATGACAGTGAAATTAGCCTATTGTGGTAGAGAGAGAAAAAAAACTAAAAGTGGATCTGATTCATTTTGTAACGTGTGAAATAAACCAGAAAAACGAAATTAAAACCATTAATTACACATACATCATTTGAAAAATGGAATAACCAAACAAGTAAATTCCTCCTTTGTGAAGGTGAACAACAAAGAAACAAATGAGAAGATAAATAGTGGGAACAGAAGTGTTCAGGACACAGCAGCAGCAACAAATCAAACAATTGACAACACAAAGGAATAACTTGGCACATAGACACAACAGAGGCATCCTAAGTTAGTCCATGTTAGTTAGTTTGGTTTGGTTGACTACCTAATTGGATGAAAGTTATGTGTTTTGTAATCAAGTTTTCAGATAAAACAATGACATATGAATGTTATTAAACATTAATTGCTAATCAAAAATAAAAAAAACCAGAAAAAAGTACAAAACAAATTGCTGCAAAGGAATGTGACATGCTGGTGGAGGAAATTGATTTTTTTCTCTAGAGAACATATCCACCTAAAGTGGTGTAGAAGTCACACACAAAATCAACACAACACACATGGAATGATTTGTATCCTTGTGGTATCCTTTGTGAAGGTACAATAATCTTTCCCTCTAAACATGCACTAAAGACCCCAAATTAGCCTAACTCAACAAAACAATCACACGTGACATGTAAAAATTTAGTGTGACAAAGCATAATGCTATAATAACAAAAGAAAAGTAACAAGTTGGGAATATATTTTTGAATAATTATATTATTCAAAATAATCTAGAAATATACTCTAGAAAATAATTTTTAGGAAGAGATTTTTTTTTTGAAAAAATAAGGAGGTACGAAAAGAAAAGAAGAAATCGTCAAAGCGCAAATTGAATTGTCCTTGAACGAGATCGGGTCGAGTAGGCCCATAGCTTTTGAACCAAGCCCATATTAATAGGCTTGTTCAAACGGGTCCGGCCCAATATGAATTACGCGGGTCCCATCGCGCGCACATTCACAAAAGTAAGTGAAGTTGAAGACTCGTGTTTCGTTGGCAACGGTGCAATAGAGTCACACTTTCAATGGCCGCAGAAATTTGTGGCGCGTCTCTATTCTTATCCGTTAAAACAAAACTGGAACTGCAGCAACGACACCACCAGCAACGCTCGTTCTTCCCTGCTCAACGACGCGGAACAAGAAGAGCCACTACTAGATTCCACTCATCCAAACGCTGCTTTAGTTCCGGCTTTCCAAATGCTTCCACGTTTCGCCGCGGTGTTGCGTGCCAGGTCGCTAGCACCGACTTCGAATCCGCGGCCAAAGCCGGCGAGCATCGCCTCTCTAAGGTATCGCCATTGGTTACTTCCTCTCGTATTTTCCCCAATTTGCCTCTCGTTCGTAGCTCTAAACTTGTTTGAATTGGTTTGGTTTTGGTTTTGGTTTTGGTTTCAGGTGCCGGTGCGTAATATAAGGAACTTCAGCATCATTGCGCACATTGACCACGGGAAATCGACGTTGGCGGATAAGTTGCTTCAGGTTACTGGCACGGTGCACCAGCGAGAGATGAAGGATCAGTTTCTCGATAACATGGATTTGGAGAGAGAAAGAGGCATCACTATTAAGCTCCAGGTTCCACCATTTCCTAATCCCGTATTATATTATCTTAATCTTGTGTGAGAGATTGGGAAATGTGATTTTGAAGTTTTTATTTATTTATTTCGATGTTAAGATATTTGATAAGGTATTTGACTGATTTTGATCATGGCAGGCAGCTCGAATGCGTTATGTGTTTGAAAATGAGCCTTATTGCTTGAATCTAATCGATACACCGGGGCATGTAGACTTCTCGTATGAGGTATGTGATGTAGTTAGTTATACGTATATGCCAACTGCTCTGCCTATCTGTTATATGCTTCTTTATATTGTATTTTTTTTTGCAGCAGTCTTGTCTCGTTTCATTTCTTTCTGCATCAAACTTTGGAGCTACGATTAGATCTAACACCTGTATGAACATGGACCAAAGAAACTTAAACCACTTGTCTGTCTTGTCAACTATGTCCATCACGTAGTAGTTTCAAGAATTTTTATAGGCATGAATAGTGTGTTTTGGAAATAAATTGTTTTTTTATACAAGAAACAAAAAAACAAAGGACGGCATGTGGGTGACTTTCTATTTGATCCCCCTCTTTCTTTCTCATTATCTATCACCTTTTAAGAAGCCATATCTTTGTTTTTCTAGCTAATAATGAGAACAAAAACTGCATTAAAATATAAAACAAAAAGCTATATCAATCACATTTTAGAATTTCCATTTGGTCTTTCTGAATAATATTTCCTGCTCAATTGAGTTCGAATGTTACATATGGTTTATTATCTTAAATTCGCCCTCCACCTAGAACAATATTTTTTTTTTTTTACTTTCTTTTTTGGTGGCGATTAACCCACCTCAGAACAACAAAACAATTCTATGATTGTGGCTATTCATCTGTCACCAGGTTTCTCGGTCACTTGCTGCATGTGAGGGTGCACTTCTAGTAGTAGATGCTTCTCAGGTGAATTGCTATGCTTTTATGCTCTTCTTTCATTCTGGTTTTATGTCCTTCATCTTGTGAGGGTGGTCTTCTTTTAGTAATTCTGGTAAGCTTTTGCAAAATTGCTTTCAAATCACAGGGTGTTGAAGCACAAACACTAGCTAATGTTTATTTGGCTTTGGAGAACAACCTAGAAATTATCCCTGTAAGTATGTTATTTCTATTATTCTACTTTAAATTTATATATTTAATTTTTATTTTAATATATTGAGATACTCATTATCCTTTATTGATGCTATTTTTCAATTAATAAACTCAAATATATATTTTATTTTTGGAACAAATGGCACATCATCACGCTTACTAAACAGTTGTGTAATTTTGTGCCCACAAATTTGTGGCATGGGATTTTCTCTTTTCAAATTAAGGATGAATTGTATCTTTTTTTTTTTATCACTTTTCTCAAGTTATACATTTATGAGATGAAATGTCTTATATGTTGCATGTGTGCAAGTTTAGTAACACTAGATATTCTGCAACAGGTTTTGAACAAAATAGATCTCCCAGGTGCAGATCCAGACCGAGTTATCAAGGAGATCGAAGAGGTTTGTTTGTCTACTTAGTCCCTTGATTGATGTTGTCATATTCTTAATCTTAATTTTTCAGTTTCACAGGGAGATGGTCTAGGATCCTTCTCTTTTAAGTTTTGTACTCTTATGACACTATAATTTTCCTATTTTGGTAAGAAAGGAATTAAGATAGAAAAGAAAGATAAAGATATAGGACAAGAAATCCTCAAGGAATAAATATGACACAAACAAAATAAAAGGAAAATAAGAAAATAGAAAACATGAAATATCCATGCCAATCTCTGGAGATGTGACAGGGACACCCCCCCCCCCCCCCCCCCGCAGACATGAGCATAAGTGCAGAACACCACTAGAAGTTAGAAAAACTACTCAAAATCCCAAACGAACTCAATAGAAGATTACTGTCCCTGTGAATCAAATACACCAGAGTGCAGCTTGAGAACGCCACCAAACTTTTTGGCATTACAAAATTTATTTGTTCTTTGATTGGAGCATAGTTTTACTGATGTTTAACATTCTGTCAGAGTATAGCCTTGGCATCTGTTATGGTTCAGTAATCAAGTGGAGCAGAGTGACTTTAATGCAGGAACTGCACCATGTACTTTGACAATTTAATCGATTAAATCTCCAAATAATCAATTATTCACTTATAGAAATCAATTATCAAGTCTATTATATAAAAAGTAATAATATTTTCTATAACCAACTAATTTAATCTTATTTTTTTGTATCTTAAACTTGTTAAAAGTTATAGGTACATATTTAATTGATTATTACTAATTATTAATTGATTATGTTAAGTGGATAATTGATTATCCTGCACCTGGTTGGATAGCCAAGGCACAAATAGTCAATTATTTGGTCATTTAATAGATTAAATTGCGAAACTGTAGGATCCAGTTCTTACATTAAAATTTCTGAATATTCCCATAATCCAGTTACTTTAATGCAGGATTTGCACCATGCACTTTGACAATTAATTGATTAAATGATCAAATAATCAATTATTCACTTATAGTAATCAATTAAAAGCATATCTATAACTTTTAGCATGTCTATTATATAAAAAATAGTCAATTAATATTTTCTATAACCAACTAATTTAATCTTATTTTGTGTATATTAAACTTGTTAAAAGTTATAGGTGCATATTTAATCGATTATTATGAATGATTAATTGATTATGTTAAGTGGATAATTGATTATCCTGCACCTGGTTGTATAACCAAGGCACAAATATAGTCAATTACTTTTCTATTATTCAGTTAGATCTATAACAGATCCTATCGCTTTGTACATTGTTTTATATATAGAACCGCTCTGTATTATTTACAATAGGTTTCTTTTTCTCAGTTTCTATATCTCTCTACTATTCTAACACATTCTAAAGTTCTCATGATTTAGAGTTTAATTACTAGTACTGGAATGGTAATAGATTACCCTGCTGGAGGTATAACTTTTGAGAATGTGTTAACTAGGGCTTCCTTGCATGAGCATTGCTAGTGTGTTTATTTATTATTTCTTGAATTATTCTTATGATATTGATAAGAAAAATTGTAACTTGAATTGATTTCTTGTATAGATTATAGGTCTAGATTGTAGCAATGCAATTCTCTGCTCTGCAAAGGTTTGTTATAATTCTTTCATGTCTTGTTTTTTGTCTGGTTTATGATTTTACACTAATATGTACATGCTACTACGTAATGAAGTTAGTTAATTTCTGCTGTAGGAAGGAATAGGTATAATTGATATTCTCAATGCAATTGTTGCAAGAATTCCCCCACCTGCAGATACATCTAAAAGACCATTGAGAGCTTTAATATTTGATAGGTACTTTTCATTCTTTTCAAATGTTATCAGACTAATCCATTTGATGATAAATATCTGCAATATACTATGGATTGTCATTTAAGATTTGGATGACATTGATACCATGAAATAATTTTGGTAAGGTCCCTACAATCTAAAAATGATAACATGTTGAACTGAGACTTGGTAGACTTATTGTAAAGTTCAAGATCTAATTTACATGTTTATGTTTCATCCTATACTTAGCTAATTCTTTTTCCATTTAGTTTTGTTCTTGTGTAGCCTTTACTCTATGTGTGTAGTTGCTATACGATTACACTGTCTCTCTACACAGGCATCCTTGAATGCAATAACATTCATAAAGATGTGAACTATTACATGAATAAAATTCCTTTAGTATGTATGGAACGTTAACCCTTATCACATGTTGTTTCATATTCTTTTACATGTGTTATTTATCCTTCAGACTCTCATTTATTATTTCTTTAAATGCAGTTACTATGATCCATATAGAGGTGTTATTGTATACTTTCGAGTTGTAGATGGGTCTATAAAGAAAGGTGACAGAGTTTATTTTATGGCTAGTGGGAAGGTAAAGTATGTTTCCTATTCTTTTATCCCTTATTGCAAATATAGAGTTTGGTGGTGATGAACTGTTAGTATATGCCTGCTCATAATTTTGTTCAACATTCATTAAATCTTTAATATGACTGCAAACAAATTCAAACAAGTTCTAGTCTAACATTGGTAAAAACTTGTTTATTCTTGTGGCTACTAATGTTCTCTGAAGTCTGAACTAATCTGAATATTAAATTACAGGATTACTTTGCTGATGAAATTGGAGTTTTGTCTCCCAATCAACTACAAGTTGAAGAATTATATGCTGGCGAGGTAAAGTAATACTTCTGGATGGTAATTAGCAGGTTGATGATTTCATATTGCTTATGATATTTTTGGTTTGTCTCTCCCCTCCTCATTTCCATCACATATCTTAAGTACACTCACTATGAGAAACGAGATAAAGGACTTAAAAAATGGCATAAAAAATATGACAGGACACAATGCATGTCAGTGGTATATTGTTTCTTTTGAGTAACTATGCATCTGTATGTGCATATTTTTTGCTGGCCAATTCCGTTCAATGGTAAATTCATTATTTCCATTTTTATCCTCTAAAGAAAGATAAATAATTTTTTTATTCATTCTGAACAATGATATCTTGAGTCATGCTTTCATAGGTGGGCTATCTATCTGCATCAATAAGAACAGTAGCTGATGCTAGAGTGGGTGACACTATTACTCACTATGGGAGAAAGGCTGATAATTCACTCCCTGGATACGAGGAAGCCACTCCTATGGTGTTCTGTGGCTTGTTTCCGGTTGATGCTGACCAGTATTAATCTCTTGTTGACTCTTTCTTTCTTGAGCAAAATAATTGTATCATTACTCTTCAATGTATCTGAAATTAATCATTTCCTTATGATAATTTATTGTCAGATTCCCTGATCTGCGTGATGCACTTGAGAAGCTACAACTCAATGATGCTGCACTAAAGGTTATACTGATATGTTGGAAAATAGTTCATCTTTTGTTTCTAGACTTTTGGCAAAGGAACATAATTTGCTTTTTTCTATATATGCTATAATCTGTTAGTTGTAATTTTCTATTCAATTATAGTTTTTCTTTATTTAGTTATAATAGTATTTTATCAATTTGTTTTCTCTTTAAACTGTGATGTTTATTAAATTATTCAGTTGTACTTTTGAATTAGTTTTCTTTCGTGAGAGAAGCATTCATGACTCTGCCAGTTATAAAGTTTATTTAAATTACTCCATTGAGATCTTCATGCACAGTTATTTTTGACATTTTTTGGATTATAATATGTATTTTTTATCTACCTTAAGTTTGGCACCAAACAATTATTTTTTCTTAAATATCCAATTTTCTTTGACTCAAGCTGACAATGGTAAGGTTAGTGATAAGTTATTTGAAGACTCCATTTTCTTTTCTGGTTTGCAGTTTGAACCTGAGACCTCGAGTGCCATGGGATTTGGCTTTAGATGTGGGTTTCTGGGTCTTCTTCATATGGAAATTGTTCAGGTTTGCATTTATTGTAGCATCTACTCTTTTGGCTTTCATAGGAAATGCTTGAATGTTCTTATATATGGCATAATTCCCTGAATATGATTTGACATTCCATTTAACCATGGAAACCTGGTCTTACTTTGCAACTCTTTACGTTACAGGAGAGACTTGAGAGAGAATACAATTTGAGCTTGATAACAACTGCTCCAAGTGTTGTGTACAGAGTAAACTGTGTAAATGGTGATACTGTAATTTCTTCTCATTCCTAAGCTCCTTTTCTATGTAATACTTTATTTGGGTGAACTATTCATTAAAACTGAATTTATGCTACTTTTTAATTGTCATATTAATGCCATCATTTTATCTGAATCACAAAATCCTTGAAGGTTGAATGCTCAAACCCATCTTTACTTCCTGAGCCTGGAAAAAGGAAATCAATTGAGGAGCCATTTGTTAAGGTTAGTTCTTGCACTTTGTTCTGTTTGTTGTTCACCTTGTTCAAGAATTGTAGTAGTTAGGGAAAAACATTTTAATTCCTAAGTTCTGTGTGTGTGTTTATTGTCTTTATTTGGAATTAATGTAGTTGTGTACAGATCGAGATGCTTACACCAAAAGACTACATTGGTGCACTTATGGAACTGGCACAAGAAAGAAGAGGGCAGTTTAAAGAAATGAAATTTATCGCTGAAAATAGGGCATCGCTTGTCTATGAATTACCATTAGCAGAGGTAATCTCTTACAGTAGTTCTTGTCAGTTGACCTAAAAACTCGACTGTTTGACTAGTTTTGGTTTTCAAGTATCTGAATTGTTTTTAATGTCATTTTGTAGATGGTTGGCGATTTCTTTGATCAGTTGAAGTCAAGAAGTAAGGGTTATGCTAGTATGGAGTATAACTTTGTTGGGTAAATGTCTTCAAGAGCATAATTAATTTATAATATTTACATAAGATTCTGTTGGCTTAGAAGATACTGTTGACTACTGTAAATATCCCTGACTGTGTAGTGTAATCAGGGTAGTTTTTTAAAAATAAGACATACCTAATATTTAGGGATTGTAAACTAAGCAGGCAACACTGCATTTTGGATTGGCTTCTAGTCACGGGAGCTTTTCAATTTTAAGAACCTACTATAAGACCTTTCTATGGCAAGAATGACGGTCTTCTTCAGTTAATAGTTGTCTATGAAGAAGTTAGATGAGAGAGCTCTAAAAAATTTGAGGTGCATAAATTAATTTTAATTTAGTATTAGGTATTAATATATTATTTCATATACCTTTAACTCTCGCACCAGAAGAGGATGAGGTTTATTTTTTTATATTTGAAGCAAATAATACTTTTATATTTAGTTTTAAAGTTATCCTTGCGTATTGTTAACTATTAAGTATGGACTGAGAAGGTTGTCTTCCGAAGATTCTCCTAAGTCTCTAATGCTTTCTGATAATTAATTTTCAGGTACATCGAAAGTAATTTAATTAAACTGGACATACGAATTAATGGTGACCATGTGGAGCCATTGGCCACAATTGTGCACAATGATAAGGTTACTTATTAATTTTCTTTTTTGGTCTATACATGTTGTGGAAATATATATATATATATATATATATATATATGGCTATATGTAATTTTCCTGTCAATAGAACTTGATTGTGAATTCCTGACATATATTAAGGAATCATACTGGTTTGGAGAAACCATAATTGAATGTATTATCTTCTATTTTTCTGAAAAAAAAAGTCTGGTAAAGAATTCTTTAACTCTGATTGCATGTAAGTACTTTGGCATTGAAAAAGAATACAATTCTGTAGTAAAAGAATGCCCATAATTCAGTAATCAGAATAGTTGTTCAGACCTGTAATTCTTATTTTATTCAATGAGAATAAAGGAGTTAGTATAAAAAAATATTTTTTTAGTTAAAGAAACATTTTAATGAACCTAATAAAAAACACATTTTTTGACTTATACAGCTTGAAATTGCCATTTGCTGGAAAAACTTCATTGTTAGTTGAACCATTTCCATCAGAAGTTGAGATCCTCTAACACGAGATTTTTATGTTTAAGGGTCTATTTGGACGAACTTTACTATAGGATTTCTAAGAGAAAAAATTATGAAGAAGAAAATGAATTTGACTTTTTTTTTATAAGTTAAAATTAGTATATGCATAAAAATTTGGAGAAATTACGAGAGAATTTCTCTAGTTAATTTATGCATAAATTCATTTTAACTTAGGGTAAGTCTATTTCATTTTTTTCTTTTTCTTTACTAGAAGTCTTTGTAGAGAAGTTCGTCCAGACAGATCCTATGTAATCTTGAGAATTCACCCAGTATTGTGGTGTCTACCGTAGCTTTTATTACTGTTGTAAAAGATCTCAATCATTAATTGCACGATATAGTGGCAATATCATGGGGTTGCAGCTACTGCAACAGTAATCTTGTTGTAAAACATTTGGCTTCATGGATGTTGTGCCTGCCATTTCTAAGGAAATAATGTTTCACTGATACTCCTGTCTGCATAAGCTATGCTTCATAGGCTACACCATTATATTGGCTGTATATCTTGAATACTTTTTTAATTTTGATGTCTATAAATTATCAGAAAATCAACCGAGGCTTGTATTTGCAGGCATATTCTGTGGGAAGGGCTTTGACTCTGAAGTTGAAGGAGCTCATACCACGACAAATGTTTAAAGTACCAATTCAAGTAAGGGTGTCTACTCTTCTAATGTTAATTTTTCAAAAAAATAAAAATCAACTTTCATTTTGATGCTTATTTTATCTTTTTCCTCTGACACAACTATGAAGAATTGCTTTAATTTTCTTCAAAATCATTAAACTAACCATGATAACATATGCTTGGTCTTTTTATTCTAGGCATGTATAGGATCAAAAGTGATTGCCAGTGAAGCGATATCTGCAATTAGGAAGGATGTACTAGCCAAATGCTACGGTGAGACAAATGGGAAAACTTAGGGGGGGTCTTGCATAATTTTTAGGTTGCTATTCTGTTTTAAATCTTTTAACTTGTTTTTTTCGTGTCTCTCCTGTCCCACCCCCTCCTTATTTTGAGAAGATTTCCTGACCCTGCGGCTCTCCATATTATAAATGAAATTTCCTTTTTCTCATGTAGATATTTAGAAAATAGAAACTATGAACGATATTGTATTTGGTATAACATTCATCTGTACTCTTCGTTTTTCCTTGTCCTCTTCTGATAGCCTGGATTTGCTATTTCTTCTCTTTGATCTTCTAGGTGGGGATATTTCAAGAAAAAAGAAATTGCTTAGGAAACAGGTACTATCCACACTATGTATATCCGTAGAGTACTCTGAAATAATATATCTACAGATGTGTGTTCTGACTTTGGCTTCAATAGTATTTTGCGTTAACAAAGAAAAATGGTTATTACCTCATTAATATGCCTGGAGGAAATGTATAATTACTTATACGCAGTTGATGTATTAATTCTGATTTATTCCTTAGAGTGCTCATAATACTATTATCGTCTATTTCTAACCAGGCTGAAGGAAAGAAAAGGATGAAGTCAATTGGTAAAGTTGATGTTCCCCAAGAAGCTTTCATGGCAGTTTTGAAACTTGAAAAGGAGGTAATATGATTGTGTTTACGTGTAAGTTGCAACATGATCTGAAATTTGAATATATATTAAGATTATATTAGAACCTTGATCTCTTTTTGTTTGATATAATTGTTCAATTGTAATTCTATGATTCTTAGTAGCATATAAGATTTTGAATCATTGATAAGTTCTCTCGAGTATTATAAATTAAAATATTGTGTCAAGATTTTAGTTAATACCTTAATGGTCTAGCTTGATTCTTTATTGCCAGAAGTCGGCCACCTGAAATGATAACTTGTTGCACTATAAACTCTGCCAGTGCTAAATTGCTAATATATACATATACAAACGGAAATAAGTGGGATAGAGACAATGATTGTTAAAAGGCTAAATATATCACCTAATGAATGGATTAATTGGTGTAAAGTTGTTCCAATTCAATTAATGGTTTCGAGTTTCAGCTCTTTCTGGTCTCTGTCAAACAAAAGATTATGATAAACATTGAACTTTTGTGTTTGTTTGTATCAAATCAAAATTGAATTTCTTAGAACCTTCCTTTAACGTAGATTACTTCATAATTTTACAGTATTGAAATTAGACTTAAATATGTTTTTGATTCTTAATAAATGATCAGATTTTACTTTGGTTTCTAATAATTTTTCATAAATTTATTTTTCCTTAATAAATTTTTTATTTTGTTTTTTTATCACAAACATTTAGAGTGTTTTTAACAGTTAAATAAAGTGTTTTAATACAGTTTGTGTAATTTTTTTTCTTTAATAATTCCAACTGATCGAAACAGTAAAATTATATTTAAAAATTAAACTAAAAACGGGTATAATTAATTCTATTTTTTTCATATCTTCTTATTTATTTTGTAAGCTGGTGGCCATTTCTACCTGTATAACTCTCTTAACTTTAATCAATTAATAACAAATAAAATATCATTTTCTTATCCTTAAATCATATGGTATCAGATCTTCCACTTTAATCATATGTCATCTACACTGTATTTACTACAAAATAGAGGTTAAAGCCACATCTTCCCCACATATGGTTGATGCTCCATGAACTCCAAATAGCATGCTCCCAACTGAAACGGGCTACAAATTTTCTGTCCTATAGAAAACCTTTTGTTCTTATGGATGTCATTTGATTTAATTTCCTTTTACTATTAAAATGTAAAAAATCATCTACAAAGCATTAGATTAGTAATAAACTTAGAAGCAATTTAATTAAACCTACTTTATATTAGTACTAAAGTTAGATATAATTTCATAAGAATTTTTTAGTGTTTCTCTAATTCGAGTTGAAATTTCACTTTGATAATCTCACTTATGATTGTATACATTAAATGTTATTAAATTATAGATGTAAAAACTGAGATGCGGAAAACTCAATAAAATTTTCTACATTCAGCAATGAGCATGAGTAGCCAAACCAAAAAGGAAAAAGAAAACTGTGCAAAAGGATGGGAACTATATCCTCGTTACATGACAATAATATATACACTCAAGAATGAAGCAGTGCACTCCGGTCCTATACTAAGTGGGCTTTGGAGTCACATTCATTCAACATGAATGCCGATGATCTCAACAGTTACCTTGGTGCCATATAACGATATCTACATCACATGGAACTTCACCGAAACGAAAGCACCCAAACCAAGCCAATGGGAATCCACAGTACCAAAGGTTCCGCAAAAATATGGCATTCAACAAGAATGTGGCATATGCGCACAAAGAAAACCCACTACTATGTCTACCTTTCCATTCATTTCAAAGGCAATCAAGCAAGCTTGCAAATTACCTTATCACATCCAACCTGTCGATCACGTTCAGTGCTCTTTCTTTGTCAATATCAAAATCAATCACTGGAAGCTTCGACAAAATCCTATTGAAACATTTTTCCTTGCTTTTAGTTGATGAATGACTTCTACTCTTGGTCAATCCGTAGTTCTCCCTGAATCTAATATTCACACTGCCAAAATCCAAGCTTTTACTGATCCGCCTAATTGGTATTTTCATATTTACATCCTGCAGCATGTTTTGCTCGTCCATTGTCAACAGTGATAATACTCCATTTGTAGACTGTTCATTTGTCTTTTGCAAAGCAGCGCCAACAGGGGACTTGATGGCAGGCCTTACTTTGCCCGCATCATTGCCTGCCTTACTTCTGATGACCAAGCGATGAAGCCATACAAGAAGTTCAAGAATATAATGTTCCACTTTGCCTTTATCTGCATGGTGGAATGTCTCAACCCGCATTACACCAGTCTTCCTATTTACCTCAGAGCTTCAAGAATAAAGCAAGTATTGAAAATCGGAAAGGATTATAAACACAGACAATACAAAAAGGAAAAACGTACAATTTCTAATTAAAAAACTTACCCTGTGTTTGCCCACTCTCCTACCCAACCAAAGCCGTGATGTGCTCTGAACCAATTTTAAAACAACCAAAAGAAAAGGCCAAAAAGGACTATAGTTAGCTTATGTACAAGTAAATAATAAAGTGATGATAAAAGAAAGCTTAACACATCGATAATAAGGAGCTAGTTTTGACAAATGCTAGATATCTTACTTGGATGTGTTAGTGGCCATGGGGGCCAACCATTGTAATGTTTTCTCCATCTCCTCAGTTATATCAGCCACAGTTAACTGCAAGACTCAGCAAATAAAACAAGAAAAAATCTTAAGAGATTTTCATTTTTGGTTGAAAGTGGAAAAGCTGAAAGCAAAAGAAAATTTATTCTCATAAGTTGTTGACATTTTCCTCCTCATTCTATGTATTTCTTGAAATTTGGGTTTAAAAATTACTCAACTCTACAAAATCAGCTTAAAAGGTGAAGATTGTCCAAGCATTACAAGTATATTCAGACCTTATCTCTAATGGAGGTGGGATTTCATCTTCGTAAGTGTTGTTGTCTCAATAGCTCTACAATATGACAATTCACTCAGCCTTTTTTGTAAGCTCCCTGCAGGTAGCCCCTTTCAGAAACACTACGACTTAGGATACCACAACTAAGACGACTTTCTTCAATACACCTCCTCAAACCCAAGGCTATGGCCCTAGATGGCAATACAAGTGCTCCAACAAAAGATCTAAGTTAAGTTTCAATACCATCTTAGAATTAAGATCTTGCTCAATCCCACAAAACTAGCTTGTAAGGTGAGAGTATTGTCCAGCAAACATTGTAAGTGCTACTCAAGCCTTAGCTTTAACCGATGTAGGATCTCAACCGCTTAAGAGAACCTCTCAATGGCTCCACACTATAATGCTTCACCCAGTCTTTCTAGTCAGACCCTTCAAGGGTAGCCCTTTATGAGACACTGCGGCTAACAGGTGAGAGCAACCAAACTTCAAGACATTACTCAGTGAATTAGCAATCTAAGAGAGTATGAAGGCACATCTTACAGGTAAAGGAAGCATTGATTAACAAATTAAATTAAGGTCATTAAATGAGGATTGAATATGAATGTAATGATGGGTGACTACCGGATGTCAAATGGGAGATTGACTGAGTTATTGATTAACAATAATATAGTTTGTATATTCTTCTTGCCTTGCCTGTTGTGCGCTTGAGGCAGAGTATGTTTCAACCTAAAGTTTTTCTGTCTCTTCTATACTTTCAATGTATTTCTTTCTGCGGTTTTTTTAACAAAGTGGTAATAATAGAAAGTAGCAATAGGTAATCATACCTCTTCTACAATACAAAGGGATGGTAATTTGGAGCGCAGAGCTAATTTTATATTAGGAGGCAAGCTTTGATATAATGCATCCTTTGTATTTGCAGGCACAGAGGATCTAGCAACCTGAAAGTGTCAAAAGTCAACACCAGACTCAGAACAATATTATTCAATGCATTAACTTAGTAACAAATAAATTTGATCAACAGTGAATGAGTATATATAAGTACACCTTATCAATTCAGGAAAAGACAAAGGCAATCAGGAGTTAAGGGTAAACATAGGTCGGGTTGAGTTAAATTTGGGGGAGAACCTTGAAGCCAAACCAAATGAAAATGGTTTGGTTGAGTGGTGAGTGGCTCAACCCAACCCGACCACAACCAGGTTTTGCCAGTGTCGCGTCATAGGGTTAGATATTGGAAAGAAAATGGAAGGAAAAAAACACATAAAGAGGGGAAATAAAAAATAGAATGGATATAGATATCTACTCCAAGTTAATATAGAAAAAATAAACAAATAAAGTTGAAGATTAAGGGTAATTACATACTAAGTATTTTATATTTTAATATGATTAGGTCGGCTCAGGTTTGAAGTTTACAAATCGACACAATTACTTCAAATTCATCCATTTTTAAAAGTAATCCAAGTCATCCACCCAACCCAATCCAATATTTTTACCTTGATTTGGTCAAGTGGAACCAACCCGTGATGATTAACCCTATCGGCATTGAAGAAATATCATATACCAATTATGATATAGTCAAACATAAATGCACAACCTGATCAAAGCATAAGTCATGAATATATAAAGATGCCCCACTCTCTAATCTGTTAGTTGTGAGCAGACTGTCTGCACCGAACAGATTCACCAAAAACTAGGTGCAGACCTTTAAAGTGCATTTCAATCTGATGATGACATCCAGACACCAATTCAGGGACCCAGGTTCAGCATTGTCAAGAAATTAATATAAAGGATCGCACTTAATGAAAGATCGTAAATGCATCAAGCAGTTAGTTTTTTTTTCTGGTGCAACATATTTTCATCACCTAAATTATTTTATACAAACTCGGGTTCATTACAATCTAGATGAGGCTTTGTATGAAGTGATTAGAATGTGCTATGAAAAATTGATGCAGAACAGGTCTGATGCTTTGACAATCGGGGATGTTTCAACTTTCAACTAAACCAAGAAATGGTCAAAAACCGAAAGCCAAATAAAATTTTGATATTTAAGGCATAAGCGGCCTTATGAGTTAGATGTTTAAATCTAAAGATGCAATGAATAAAAATGCTTTTAAATGACATTTTATTCGGAAAATACCTGCAGAAGGCACTGAGGCAAGTTTATTAACCAAGAAAATGCAGGTTTTTCTTTCCTATTGTAGCAGTATGCATGACACGTAGTCCAGTTTATATCAACAGTTCATGTCTTTCAAAATCACAATTCATAGAACCTTCACAAAGGTCTACAACAGCTATAGCGCAGGTTTAAACTTTTAAAATAAACATCAATAATTTATCCCCTAGTCTATGTAAATCACAAACAAGATCACCTACACCTTGGTATTGAGTTCACTCATAGATCAGAGAAATTGTCCATTAGAAATTGTTATAAATCTTTAAACTTAAATTTTGAGGAACATCCTATTCTCATTTTAACAGTTAATATCACCAACTTTCAATGCCAGGTCACAGATTGTGTAAAAACCTGAAAGGCAATTAGTAATAGAAACTTATGCCCATGGAATTGTCTATCGAAAATGTCTGATGTCAATGGCAGTCAAATTTATGGTAAATGCTTACCTGATTCATGGTTGAGTTTCCCTCTTAATATTAATGATAAAAAAATTGCAGTCTAATACAAACATCCACTTACGTAAATCTGAAGTTAATAGAAGGGAAGTTACAGAGAAGTAGTACAGAAGAAATCATAGTAAATATCTTAAATATATCTTTGATATTACTAAATTTAGATAAATATCTCATTATTTTCCTATTTCCTTTTTATGTTATTTCCCTATTTCACTTTATAGGGTTAGTCATTCTTAGCCAAAGGGAGATTAGTTCGTGTATTCAAAACACAGAAAGATAAATTTTGTTTTACTAGTCAAGTGAAATTCAATACTTAAAGGCAACAAAAGAAGCAACTCTAGAAACTCAATTAATTTTCACCTGCTTCAAGTTAAGGAACAAAAAAAACAGACAAGGAATATTGAAGTAAATACAATGAATATTAACTCACAATAGTATCAATTTGAAGCACTATATTAGCATAATGCAAAGCAAGGCCTGCAGGGCCCAGCCTTTGGCGATTGCTCGTGTGTCCAGTTAATGGTTTGTGGCTATCTGCAGGGTCCCATCCATAAACAACATTACAGGTATGTAGAATAAATTACAAACTGATATTTAATACTTAATAAAGAACTTGGCATTTAGTGGGTACAAACCTGTATTGCCAAAGGCATTGTTTATCTCCAAATGCAAAAAATGGACAATATCTACAAGCTTCTCCATAACCTGTAATTCATTAGATTACGAATTATATTCAACCTGTCAGTTCTCCATTTGTGATATGCACTAGATGAACCCATATCTACAAATAAAAATGATTTGTCTATACTATATTTCGCATTACACATGGATCCGATACAATGACAATCTAAATGAGGATAAAACAAACCAGGAGGATACTGAGGGACAAGAAAACATATTGCGCAGAGAAGCAATCTGATGTACCTCCTCCAAACTTCTAGACCAGAGTGACTTTTTCTTTAAATGTCTAATTTGCTTCTTTTGACTTTTGATTTCCGCCCTCAGGAATGCAAGGCCCTCACCTAAATGATAGAGATATAATGAAGGTCAAAAGTATATCTATAAGAGACTACATAAACAAATACTGCTCAATATACTGAAAGGTCAAACTTCTGATCAGAGTAACTTCTTCAAAACTGTGTAATATATATATAGTAAACAATCATTTAGGCCTGAAGAATTACATCGTCAACAACAATATGAAGAAGGGATGATTTTGGAAAACAAAATCAAAGTAGGGGTTTTGGAACTGTTACAATTTAACAGGGATGATTTTCAATGAGACCCACAATGGCAGATGGAGAAGAGATTCAAAACAGAATGGCAAAATCATAGAAGAAAGACACAGCTAAAGCAGAATATTGATAGCTAGTAATCAACCTATATTCATTTTAGAGTACTTGATGAAAGAGTTGTTGATGATAACATAAACCTTTTCAAACATCTCAAAACCAATTACATGATTAGTGTTAACCTTGTCCTAAGGTTCCGCTCATTTATCACCATCTGAATGTTCGTTCTATGAAGAAAATAATAATAATCATACCAAAATCAATCGTCATGTTAAACTAAAACTCTTCAATAATTTCAGATTTAAGGTTTAATTGCAAGTTACAAAGAAAACGATGCATAGTATACATAGCTCATGGGTAACATGCCACAATTACCCTTTTCATCATCATCCTCGCACTTCCGCTGAACATCTTGTTCAAATCTATCCAAAGCATGTAATTCATGGTACAATTCCTGCAGCCACAGAAAATTAATTTTCCAATTTCATTAAAAAACAAAGCCCCACTTGAAAGAATGACTACATTGAATAAAAAGCAAATGCATGGAGCACTCGATGATGGCAAGAAAATAGAAAATCTAGGAGATAAAATAACTGCAAAGTGGGAGCAAATGAGCAGATGCAACAAAAAGGTGCAATAAATGAGACCCATAACTCAGGTAATTTAATAAAACTACAGTTTGTATATAAGTATATACAACACAACATTTCTTATAATAGTTCGTTCCTTCAAATGAATAAAGATAAAATCGAACCAGGAAGAAGGCTTACCTACCTACCCATCATATTCGTTTCATTTAAAAAATATTCACGTCTTTTTAAAGTTATGGTAGATACTCAATGGCAATTTTACAATATTGGAAGTTTTATTCTAGGGTGATAATAGAAATCAGAATCAGAATGAATTGTTAAATGTACCTACAGATTACTACAGAGCTATTGCAGATGAACTCAGATTCACTTTTATATCTTTGAGTAAAAATCATGACAAAAAATATTGAGTAGGAGACAGAGTAAGTAGTAGAAAGAAAGAAAACTCTATACAACTGACATGTGATACAATAGAAGATACAGTAGTTCAAAATCCCCCTTTAATAGGATAAAGTATTTCCTAAATAGGGACAATCACTCAATCAACTGGTTAACAATATTGAAGATGGGTTTAACGAGTAATCATTTATAAAATTAAACCTTGAGTTAATTGTTCTTAAGTTATAAATACTTTTACCAAGAATTACTTTTATTTAATTTTCCTATATTTTCAGCATCAAAAGTTACTAACAATCCTCAAGCAACACTAAGCATTTTCTTTAGTGATACAGGGAATACACTCACAGCTGTAAACTGAACCAAAGTCATCAATTGTTGCATTATTGATTCTGCCTCGTCTCTTGACTGTCTTTGACCATTCAATTCTCCGCTAACCCTAAAATTTACAATGAAAATACAGCTTAGTATAATACAAGAAAGCCTATATATTTCTTTGAAGATGAATGGAAGGCTAGTCGAATTGAGTAAGTACAATTTATATTACTTCTGAAAGTAACGGTCTAAGTTGTGCCACTGAGGATTCTTCGAACGATTTCCAAAACGGATCACTTCATCTGAAAAAAATTTCAACTCCTGCCTGACAACATAATCCAAAACCATATACAGTTTGATATTTTAATTTTGCAGTCACGGTAATGCAAAAAACATAAAATAGTTAGCTTATTCGTGGTACTGAAGCATGCTTAGAAATTTGATTTAATCAATACTTACCTCTTGTCTGCTGCAACAATCGCAAGAAGTTCATCCATATCCTTTGATACTAAATCTTGCACAGGATGTGAAAGAAGTACCTCTTCTTTTAAATGCCTAATACTTTTAGTAGAAAGAGATTGCAGAAGATTAAAACCTTTGACAATTGTGTTTGCAACCTCAAAAGCTAAGATAGAAATTTCATTCCCCTTAATTGCAGCTCCAGAAACAAACCCACTGCTAGCATTTAAATTTGTCATGCTGCTCCCAAGAGTGTCCAAAACCTCTACAGCTTTCTCAAATCCAATAGCAATTCCTGTAGTACCAGCTTTGCCCAAGCGTGAACTCACCTCTGAGACCTGAAACAGAAAGAGCTCAGTAGATATTTTCATTTTTCTCCAGCATTATTCCATTTAAGCCGGAGCAAATGAATGATTTTATACATGCTCCCCTTTGAACTTGATGCATGGAAAATGCACACAAACCCGTCTACCCTGTCTTATATCTGAAATAATGCCTACTAGCACAGAAAATATATTTTCATGCCTCAAGTACATAAACACAACCATAAACAAAATAAACAACAGAATTCTAAAACTCCTAATCACTAGCAAAAAAACAAACCCTAATCCCCACTCACAAACCTTATTTCCAAACTACACAAATTATCAAAATATTCACTAGTATCATCTACTCAAATCGCATCTTCTAAAACCTTCAGTTCAAACAACTAGCGGCACATTAATTTCTAGCCTCGCCTCTGTGAACTAACAACACTACATGCGAGACAAAATTCCAGACAAAACCATCAACAACGGCTCAAACCCGCTAATACATCACTCCAGTTCAGTACATATATATTCACAACAGAGAAACGGTTTGTTTAACCTTTGACCTAGGCTTGTGAGGCAAGGAGTCTTTAGCGAAGCGCGGGATTCCGTCATAGAACTCTTCCTCAACAGCGGAAGAAGCTCCGCCGTTAGTTCTAGAAGGTTCGGGAAGATTCCTCTCCATCCTCTGAGGCACGGCGGAGAAAACAGTGGCATCGTCGTTGGTAGGCTTACTCCGAGCAGCAGCAGCAGAATCGGCGTTGACAAAAACTCGGTCGTCCTCATCGGAGCGCGAACAAAGCCCTCCCATGACTTGCGACAACCAGACCAAGAATTCAATCTTGGAATTCGAAGCACCTGCCATTTTGTGGTTCCCCTAAGATCGCAAGGCTCATTGATTTTCGGTCATTGGGATTAGTTGGTGACAGTAATCAATAGTAAGAGAAAAGAAAAAACAAATGCAGTTAAGGTCTATGAGTAAACTAATAAACGAATTCCAAAAGGAAGAAGAAGACAGAAAGAGCAGAGACTCGGTGGTACTTTTCCCCTCTCGAGTAAGCCAAAAAGTCTTACCTTATTTACCTTATTTAGAAATTGAGATTAATTATATTTCTACAATTTTAAAATAAATATCTTAACAAAGTTAATAATTAGTTTTAATAATAATTGGTATGACTGAAAATAAATTAAAAATTTAAATAAATAAAAATAATGTAAATTTATTATGAATATGTTATTTAAGTAAGTAGTTGTATCAATACAATTACATTCATTTTTTTTTATTATATCATATTTTTAATTAATTAAGATTTATATTATTTTATATATATTAGGTAATCTAGATTTAGTTATATTTTAAGGTGATGTAAATGATTTAGATTTATTCATATATTTAGGTGATGGAAAATATTTAGATAATGTGAGATCTCCAATATATTTCTTTCACATTAAAAATCTTTAAACTCAAATATGAGATTTACATTAAAAATACTTAAACTTGAATATAAAAGTTCTTTAACTCGAATATGAAAGTCTTAAACTCAAATATAAGATTACAAATTTATTAATAATTCGATAACAATTCGAAAACGAAAAATTTATAAATAATTTAATAATATCTCGATAATTTTATTAGAATAAATTTTATATTATGTTAGATATTAATTTTAAATATAATTTATTTTTATAAAACTAGTTCAATAAAAATGAGATTTATATTATTTATATATATTAATTTTCTTATATTTTTAAATAATTTGATATTTATATATATATATATATAAATACACTCAACGAATTAATTTTTTCTAAAAATATAATAACTTATTCTAATCTAACCTAAACCAAACACGTGAAAGTAATTGAAGGATTGACTATTGCGAATTCGGTCCAACCATGTGAGTGTGACGATTGGCCAGTGTTGCACTACTCAGCGTAGCGTATAGGCTAGGCCTTAAGACAGAGTTTCCGCGCTGCTACTTCTACACTGTCACTGTTAACTTTCAATCTTTACAATACATAAACACTCTTACTTTTCGATTATATGTCCTCTTTTCTGTTTGAAACTTCAATTTTCATTCACTTTGGTGCACCAGTCGTTTTCGCTTTTACCTTCACGCTAAAATCAAATAAATCCCTCTCATTTATAACATATTTGAACTAAATCAAATATATAATAATATTTTGAAGTATTTATAATAATCTACATTATATTACAAATTATTCGATAACTATTTTATATAATATTTTAAATTTTTAATCATATCTTCACTTAAAATTTAGATTATTTATTAATTAAATATAACAAATACTTTTACAAATCCATTTTCTTATTATCTTATAAAATAATCTTACATATCATATAACAAATTTTGTTCTTCTAATTCCAAGTTTACATCTATTTTATATATTTTATAATATTTATAATATTTTTATTCTTTCATAGAACATAAATATACATAAAATAATTTATTTTAAATTTAATTATTTAAAAATATAGTCAAATTAATATTAATATATATTCATAAATTTATCAGACTATTATTGGATCATTCATAAATTTTTAATTTCACAGAAATTTACATAAATAATCCGATTCAACCATGATTCAATAAGAAATTATCCAAAAAATCTAACAAATAATATTATTAAGATAAATTTTGATATTATATTAAAAAAAAAATTAAATCTAATTTAAATAAAATTTACATTCACTTAATATATTTTAATTTAACTTTGATAATATAAAACTTTTAATAATATTTAATCTCTTATTTTTATCAATTATATATTTTTATATGACAATAATTAAAATTAAAATTTTTTAATTATTATTTTCAATTTTTTTTTATTGAAGACCAATGTATAATTTCATTTTATACTAAAGTTTGCATCATTAATTGAAAAAATCACAAGATTTAGTTTATGTGTTGTCATAAGGAATTTTTTTACCAATATTTTTTTTAATATTGTAACATTTTTATTTATAATTATAAAGGATATTAAGTTTTGAAAAAAAAAAAACTAACAATTTAACGTATAATTTATAATGTTTCGGCCGTATCTTTGATATGTCTATGTGAATTGGGATTTTTTTTGGTTTATCTGGTTTATCTCTTACAAATTTTATTTTTAATTAAGTTATTATCATCATACTTAAATAACATTAAAAATAATATTATAAATAAATAATTCTTCTTAAATATAATAATAATTATTAAATTTTTCATGTTGTAAATGAAAGTATAATAAAATGTATACGAAAAAAAATTATAGATAAAAAAAATATAGAAGATAATAAAAGGAAATAAAAATAATTTTGAAAAATTTAATCATAATAAAAACAATAATCTATTTCTTGACATTATTTTCTCCTTTATAAATATATTTACTTTTCTCTTTTATTCTTATTTTTGGTATGATATATTCTATTTTTTTTTATTTACATGTATGATTTATTTGTCATTTTCCTTTCTTATCTTAATTAAACTTGTGACACACCTCGTGATTCACTCACCTTGTCTTCTATATTAATATATTAATATTATTGGAAAACTCTCTTCATATTTCTTCTTGTATTTCACATTCTTACCCTATTTTTCATTTTACTTCAACACGACACAAAGATAAGTATATATTCCTTTAATTATGTTAATGTTAATTTCCATACCAAATTTAATAACCATTGACATATACATTTATAATTTTGCTTTCATTCTAATAACATCTGGATAATTATTTTCTTATTGTAATAACTATTGAAGCTCATTGACTGAACAATTTTACCAATACTTTTTGCTTAACCTTTCTATGCAACATTTCATATCTAAATTGTTGTTTAATTTTCTCTTGGATAATTGAAACTTGGACACATTTATTTCAATTTTTTTTATTTCAAAAATTAAATCATTGGATCATTATATTCGTAGAAAAAAAATCAGATTCTAATTTGTGCACACATTTTTCTCTCTTTCTCCCTCCGATTCCAAAAAAATGCGTTGAAAACCAAAACCACCCGTCAATTCCAACTCATTGACCAAACGGGACAGTAAAAAAACACAGCGTGTCCCGCCAGAAAACCAAAACATGACTTTCAACTTCACTCTCTCTTGTTCGTTCATTCGTTCATGTAGTTTAAACTCTTATCTAGGGTTTCGAATCACTCTGTTCATCGCCATTTCACAGCGCAGAAACGATGTTCTCGAGTAATTTGATCGGTTTCGTCTTGGCTATCGTTTCCAGCGCTTTCATCGGCTCCAGCTTCATCATCAAGAAAAAAGGCCTTCAACGTGCCACTCTCAACGGCTCACGTGCCAGTTACCTCTCTCTTTCTCTCTCACTCGTTCATTTCGCTCTCAATGCCGTTTTTCACTTCCTAATTTCTCGTTTTCAGGTGGTGGAGGCTACGGTTACCTGCTACAACCTCTTTGGTGGCTCGGAATGGTTACTAGTCAGTACCTAACTATTTTTATTTACACTTAATTAAATTTTTAGTCGCCTAATTACTTAAATTGTATAATTTTGGTATCTCGGATTTTAATTGTGTCAATCGAGTTTTTCGACATTTTTATCGTTTACAGTTCCGGATATTTAACGAAATTAGATACCGTCACTAATTGGATTCAAATAAGATGAAGAGACCTGAGAAAACTTGAAGGAGAAATTGACGCAGTTAGAAAATTGAGACCAAAATTGTTTGTGATGGACAAAATGTAATTAAGGCTTTTATTTTTTATTTGTTTTTTAACTTTCGTTTTTATCCTTCTTAGTTTGAGCTTCGTTTTTGTTACAGTGATTGTAGGAGAGATGGCGAACTTTGTGGCGTACGTGTATGCCCCTGCTGTGCTTGTCACACCGCTTGGTGCTTTGAGTATTATTGTTAGGTAAAATAAAACGCTTGCGGATTTTTTTGTTCTTTTTCTAAAGAAAGTTGGTTAATTTTTGTTGTGTGGGAATGGGCAGTGCTGTCTTGGCGCATTGCATGTTGAACGAGAAGCTGCAGAAAATGGGCATGCTTGGATGTCTTCTGTGCATTGTGGGGTCCACTGAGATTGTGCTCCATGCGCCTCAAGAAAAGTCCCTAAGTTCTGTAGATGAAATATGGCAGTTGGCACTTCAACCGGGTATGCTGTTGCTTGCTCAGGTTTTATTGTTTGTATCTGCGATGAAATGCAGATTGTGTGTGGTGTAGCGGCAGCTAAGGGTATCATAGATGGAATGGAATTGTTTTTTTTTTTTTGTATGGCTAATGTTTCTGCTTTATGTTTTGGCATCCAGCATTCCTGTTGTACATGGCCTCAGTGATCGCAGTTGCGCTCTTTTTGATTTTGTATTGTTCTCCCCGCTATGGGCAGACTAATATTTTAGTTTATATTGGAATATGCTCCATAATTGGATCCTTAACTGTAAGTCACTCTTCGCACCCTTCGCCTTTGAAGTTCTAATATAACAGTCGACAAAACTATTTGAAAGAGTTCACCTTTTCTTTTGCAATTCTGATAGAATGTCTTGTTTCTCAGGTCATGAGCATAAAAGCTATTGGCATTGCTATAAGACTTACGATTGAGGGTGCAGATCAGTTTGTTCACTTTCAAACATGGATTTTTACGATGGTTGCTATTTCCTGCATCGTTACTCAGTTAAATTATCTTAATATGGTATGTATCCCTCTTAACATTTCTGTGAACATAATTTTGGTACTTGAATTGAACTATAAAGTTAAAGCCTGAGTTTATCCTTTCTTTCGAAGAAATTATATTAATCTTCTGCGTTTGCTTTCTACTCTGTGTGTGATCCTTCTTGTATTATATGTGAGAAAGCATTTTAGTTTGTAGAAGAAAGGAATCATTCTTTCGAAGGCTTTGTGGCCTCTCTTTTCTTCTTGGTTGCTGCCTATTGTCAACATGTTTGTTTTAAAATTTTCATCTAAAGTATTTGCATATCATTAATTAAAGAAGCATTTTGTTAGTTATGAGCTGATATAGAAGTTTAAGAAACTTGACCTAGGCCACCATAACTGTTAATATAATTCCTGATTCCTATTTACAAGAATTTTGTTTCCGTACCTTTCAGTAGCCATCATTTTCTTGTTAGTCAGTCTTCAAACTGGTGGGCTTTTGTGTTCACCAACTCTTGCTTGTCTGCAGGCATTGGATACTTTTAATACAGCAGTTGTTTCTCCTATCTACTATGCCTTGTTCACATCTTTTACAATATTAGCTAGTGCAATCATGTTTAAGGTTGGTATTTTATTGAAACAAAATGAAAAATGCATTTAAAGAAACATCGTAATGATCAAGTGCTTAACTATCTGTTCTATCCTGCCTCCTCTGCTTTTGTTATTTAGGATTATTCTGGTCAAAGTGTAAGCAGTATTGCATCAGAGCTATGTGGTTTCATTACTGTTTTATCTGGAACAACTGTATTGCACAGCACAAGAGAGCCAGATCCTCCAGTGAATACAGGTAAATGAATAACCCAATTTTTTGAGGAGCCCTTTGTTGATGTATTGAGCTGTAATCAAAGACTTTATCAATATTTGGTAGCTGAACCTGTAATGAAGTTTGCTTACACCTAAGGCTAAATTTTAATCATGTAAAAGAGATGCTCATATTTTCATGTTGACTTCTGGCTCTATCTAACATAAATAGTCGTCGCCATGGCATAGATAATTTATTTTTTGTGTAAATTACTAGAGTAACTAGCAAGGTTGTCAAGTGACTTATTTAGGATTTGAAAGGGAGGTGAAACACGTAAATTGCGGGATTGTAAGATCTTACCTAAAATACAAAGTTGTGTAGTGACAACAATTCTATTTAATGAAACTTGATATTGTATATAATAAAAACTTTATATCCACCTTTCTCTCTCTTTTTGTTTTAGTATTACTTAAATGTTAAGAGTACATTTAAAACCTCTATTGAAATCAATAAGAAAGGGAAAAAGGTGGAAATAAAAAAAGCACAATATTACTACGTGTTAAAAGGGAAAAGAAAATGGAAAAGAAGAAAAAAGTTGTAACCCAGTACAACCCTTTTGAGAAAAAGAAATTTAATTATTTTGAGCATTAAGTAGAGTTGCTCAAATGGAAGTTGAGCAAGTTCAATAAAAGTGAAAATGTGGAGCGAAGAGAGAATCTGTTGAGGAACACCTAGAGGGGAAATACTAGTGTAATAGATGTGAAGCTCACCAAAGTCTCAACAGAGAATGCTCCTACCTGAGTCAAAATATGTTTTGTTAAAAGAACAGGTTGCCAGTGTTGAGGTAAATTCCAAGAGTTTGAGCAAAGGTGGTCGAAAAATGTCATGTGCGTGCAGATGGAGAGATGAGAGATTAGGGGAAAAGCCACAAAAGATTTTCCCTTCCAAGTTGCACAACCTGACTTGTGAATTCACGGGTCTAAAACACAAAGAAGCTCACCAGTCCTACTGTTGAACAACCTTGTGATTTTGCTTTGATCCCACGTACAATAGTGGTAAGGGATTACATATATCATGTACAAAGTTCTTTAGATAGTCATATGTGATTTATAGATTTTCTAGATGCTGATAATTGATGAAAATTTGTGGTAAAGTCCTTACCCATTTGAGAATAGAAATTTTTGCATCAGTAATAGAAAATTAATTCCCTTGAAATAAAACTTCCTTGAGCCGAGTACTAAAGAGAAGCCAAAAGCACAATCTTATAATAAAATGGGGGAAAATAAATATTAGAAAGAAGTTAATCTAACTAGACCGCAAAAACTAGCTCAAGCTGATGTGGAACATTTCCGCACATTCCATCATGCCCAAGACTAAATATTTGCAGGTATCAAATGGGATGGTCCGATGTCAAGATTAATTAGGCTATGATACCATATTAAAAATAGATTAAAATGAAATGTTTGGGCAAGTAACTATAATTCAATTTGCCAACCAACCTTTTGTTTCTCCCTATATCCAAAATGCACCCCCTAATTTGGTTGGAGTTTAGCATTTGGCTCTATGAGAGAATCCACTGGTTTTGTTGAGAACATGGTATCATCTTTGGTTTGTGCCACTTCTATTCCCAAGTAGCTTAAAGCTCTTTTTGTCTAAAATGATGACTTACGTGCTATTTTATCTAAATAATTTCATGGGGATTATTGTTGATGACAATGATGTTGTTGACATACTCAACCAAATAGTTCATCTTAGCGTTGAATGGTGGTTGAAGACTGACTATTCTGCTTCACTTCATATCATGCGAAGTTCTTGGACTACAGAGGTAAAACAACCAAACCAAGCCAAGAGAATGTGTTTGAGACCATACCTGAAACTTGTGAAAACCTTACCATGAGACTTCCTTCGAGCAACAAATGCAGTTGTTTGCTTCATCTTAGAAATTAGAAATGGAGGGAGGGGGGATTGTCAAAGTCTTATAAGGTGTGCGTTGGTCATACTTGTAGTTGATGAGGGCATCTTAACACACTCTTCTCATACCTGAGACTAAATATCTAGAACATAAAGTTTATAGAACTAGATATTTGTAGGTATTCTAATATCGATATTTTATAAGCTTTGATATCAAATTAGAAAAGGATTAGACCCAACTTAACTTCAAATATATGGGGATGATGGCCTGAGTTTTATAAAGAATACTTTGGCCACGTTCCTGGTCAATGTTGGACATCTTAACATGAAACAAGAACACCAACCAAGCATCTCACTTGGTGGTCATATTCTTCTCCACCAAATTCAACAAAGAACAAAATTTACCGAACACTGGTATTACATCATAGCTTCCCCTACTTACGTAAAAAGTCAACCTATAAAATCATGAGAAACTGCTCCATCGTAAAAGGACATGTCTGGACTTCTTAAACTAATTTGATTATTAGAGAAATACTTGAATATTTTAAACTAGGGAGTTGTCCTGAATAGGCAGCTTAGCAGAAATGTTGAAATATAGTCTGCCATTTGCTACTAAGATACATGAATAGAATCTTAACTCAATGGTTCTTAGCAAGTTATGAAGAGTAAACTGATCAATAGTAATAGCCATTTTGATATGTGCCGAAGATGAAGAATGGGAAAATAGGATGACTATGTCTTGGCATAAGATTTTCCCCTTTCATCTCAATGACCAGTTTCTTCAGTTTTTTATACTGGTTTACTTTTTATCAAACGTATTAATTATAAAACTAATATTAGGCTTGTGTTTGCCACTCATTCTTTTACTAATACTCATCATTTTAGTGTAGCAGAGAAAGGTGATTATTAGTTTATATTATGCTCGTGTACTTCTTTTCTTTCTTTTGTACTGCCTGACAGATATTTCTTTTTTGAATACTTTTTATGTGGATAAGGATTATTCTTATGCATGGTATTTAATTTGAATTTCAAAAATTGAATGCCATGAATTTTATCTGTTGAGTGTACTTTTAAGTCAAGTCCTAATAATAGTAGCAATATTTGTTATTTCCTGCTTAAGATGCTCAAGTTTGAATTAACATGATGGATCTGTGGGGTTTATTCTGTGGTATTACCATTGTAGAGTAGTATGGCCACTTTCAGATTATTGACGAGTCCATAAAACGAACAAATAGCCTTTTATTTCTGGGATAAACGTATACTTCAGTTCTGATATTTAGAGTTGAAGTCTTTTATGTACATTTAATTCCGTTAGTTCCCAATTAAAGACTTCTTTTCATTCTATGATTCACTTCCTAAACTTAAATACATACCATTTTTTATCCTAGCAAGAAGCACCTAGAGATTCAAATTGTAGTTCATAAATGATGTATACACATGCAATTGTATGCGAGTTCTTTTTGAAAATAAAGGTTCATTCAAAGAAGGTTAAACCGGATAATGTTTGTGTCGAGGGCACATAGACAACATTGACAAACTAAGATTTGTTAACATAACTTAAATATGTTTTGACTATGAGATTGGAGTTTGTTTACTAGTTTCTAGGTATGTTTAAGTTGAGTTGAGAAGCTAAGTTGTTTTCGGAAATCCATATTTTATTAATTTACCCCTCCCTTCTGAACAAACTGAGAGATACTGCCTAATTATTCTACACATGCAGATCTATATAGTCCCTTGTCTCCGAAAGTATCCTGGTATTCCCCAGGCAATGGCGAATCTTGGAAACAGAAGGAGGACGATGAATCACCCTTTAATTTAATTACAGTTATCCGGCAAGATCATTTCAAGTAATGCAGAATTCTTAACTGGTGGAAAAAGAAGCTAGACCTGTCTGTCGCTATCTTGCCATTGGGACAGGTACTCGCATTTTTCTCATTGTCAGAGCTCTTGGGACTTACTTTTAAAAATGAAAATGTAGCAGGCCTATGTAAATTAAGCCATAGAAATGTCGCAAAGTGTTATGCGGTTTTGCCCTAATCCCATCTATTTGATTTAGCAAGATTTAATGACAATCACATTATGCAAGCAGAGACGATGAAGTGCTTTATTATGGGGGGAGGGGGAGATTTTGTTCATTAGTTAGTATCATATGAAATGAAAGCTTGATTCCTATCATACAGGATCAGGTGTATTTGAGTTTGCCGCATGGCGACATCATGATCATTTAGTTTTGCATTGTCCCTCCCTCTTGTATTCATTTCCCTAATTGTATTCTTTTCCCCCTCCATTGATTTATCTGTGTACAATGAGAAATACAATCTATGTATATTGATCAATGTAATGTAATGTTAATTATTCGTTTAAGGACCTTATTGAAAGTATATGAATATGGATATCTATAATATTCTGCAGTTGGAATTCATCTTTGTTTGGAGACCATTACGGTTCTGAACTACAACCATGCCACTTTGGCTTAAATTGTTTGAAGTCATATATATTATGATAGTTTTAATGTTTTTGAATTCATTAAAGAAGTTTTTCGAACAGACAAAAGAAAAGGGCAATTTTAGCTAACATGTTTTTGAATTTAAATAAAATTAAACTACACTAATGGCACAATTTTGTTTTCATTATTATCCTGATCATGTATTATTATAATACTCTATGGAAAATTATTTAGTTTTATAATAAATGGATGTAAAAGAAAGACCCACAATATTTAACTTTTGGAGAATTCATTTCTTTTTCCTTTTGTAAAAAAAATTATGGAGAAACTCATCAAAACATTCATAAGATTACTTCGTTCGGAATACATAGTTTTATGTAAAAAAGGAAGTTTAAATCACATTGAAACTTTTATAAAAATTTATAAGAACCAAATTATTATTCACTGAACATGTAATTTAATTTTTGTAATTATTTATTAATTGAATTTAAAAAATATTAAATTTATAACTTAAAAAATAAACTAATAAAAGAATAAATATGTGACTCAATTCTTGTAGTTATTTATAAATTGTAATTAAAAAAATTTCCACTTTAAAATAATATTTCAAAGTTACATTTTTTTATGAAAAATATTATGAGAGGAGTATTATTGAAAAGATATTTACGAATTTATAAATAAATCACAAGTCTAATACATAAGAATATCGTATTATTTTTCATCTAAAATATTAAGAAATTAGATTTGTAAATCTTTATAATTTAAGTTTCTCATTTCTACTTAAAACAAAGACATTTAATTACTTTTTTTTTTTTTTAAGAATCTCACATTGAGAATAAGTTACATCAACTGTAATTTTTGAAGAATCATCCTATAAATAAAAGAAAAATATGAGCACAAATAAGTATCTAACTTTCAAAATAGTAATATGATTTTTCCCTTTACAAATATTAAATTCATGAATCTCTAACAAATATGTTATTTTATTAAATATAATTATTTTTATCTTTAGAAGATTGTTCATTTATATGCTCGTTAGAAATCAAATATATATATATATATATATATATATATATATTAATAATCTTCTTCTAAAAAAATATCAATTATTTTATTCTTAATCATGAACTATAATATCTTTTCAAGATTTCTCTTCAAAAGATCTTAAATTGTATAAAAATTATATAAACTATGAAGTAGTGAAATAAATCATACTTATACACAAAACTAAAATAAATATGTATAACACACATTAAAAGAGTAATACAATAAAAGAATAGTAATATTTAGTTTCAAAGAAATTAAATCAATAAAAAATAATATAGATCATACAACTTACAAGTTTTGGGACTGCAATTAACAATTATATTTTTTATCTATAAATTTTAACTAAAAATATTTGAAAAAGATTTAAAAGTGTTTTAATTATGGTTTGATTAAACATATATGCCTTACTGGACCATTCAATTTATTATTTTATCAACCATCTTTAAACCTATTTTATTCATCTAGATTGACTCATGTATGTATCAATTTGATGATTTAATTATTTGTATGACTTAATAATAAATTTGCACAGATAATATATAATTTTCACTTATTTAATATGTTAAATGATTTTTCTATCTGATTCTATATTAAATATTAAATAAAAGTGAAAAAATAAATTATCTTTCAATCTAGCAAACAAAAACATGTTCTCAAAAAAATTAAACATTTTATAAAAAAGTTCTAATATTAAGATCAGAAGTCTCGTATCAAGAAGTGGCTGTAGTTTAGTGGTAAGAATTCCACGTTGTGGCCGTGGAGACCTGGGCTCGAATCCCAGCAGCCACAAAGGTTTTTGCTTTTTAATTTTTGCAAATTAGTTTCTGAATTTTTGGAGTAATATAAAATTGTTTTAGAATTAAGGAATTCTTTGATAGGAATTTTTCAAAATATGTATTTTTTTTATATACTAGTATAACAATTCTGAAATTGAGTGAATATTATTATGTTTTAAAATGTATTTTTTATATTATGAAAATAATTATTCCAATTTTAGGTGTATATTTTTCATATTTTGGCAATATAATCTAATTTAATTAGTCGAATAGTGCGAATTTTTATAAACTTTTTAATGGGTTAAATTTCTATAGACAAAAACAATACTGTTTATCATTTTGAAAACATTTTAAATGCATTTCAGAAAATCAATTCTGAAAGTCATATTAATTTGCATAGAAGTATAATCATTTCAAATATAAAAGAATACATTTCACAATATACATATATATATATATATATATATATATATATATATATAAATAAGGATAGATTTTGGATTTAAACTTTTTAAAATATATGATGTTTGGTTAATGGCTCCTTGAATTGGACTTAAATTCCTTACTTCATTCATAAACATTTAGGTTGATATGATCTTGCCTTTTCTATTTCGGATTGCATCAGTATCTCATCTCCTGCAACTCTGTTACATGGTTGATGAGAATGGTGTTAATGTTTCATATTGCCCACTTGTTTATTATCCAACCAAGTAATTAGCAATAAGTAACACTCCTTCTAGGCACTGTTATGTGAAGTTTAAATTAATTGCATCATTCAAAACAAAAAAATAGCTAAATAAATAAGTTGCATCATCACAGCAAATTAAAAAAAAAAGTAAACTATCCTTCCAACGGTTGAGGCAGCACATCCAGACACGATGGATCTCTCCATGGCACGAATGCATCATCATGTGATAAATTCTGCCACCACACAATATATAAATCAGAAAGGGGCATTAAAATAGAGCCTTTAATTTGATGTAAATATTTTAGGCTAACTTTGATTTTGTGATACAATTCACACACAAAAAAAAGTCTATAATTTTATATGGAGGTGTCACTTTTTTGGACTAATATAGAGGAAGATCAGGATGTAGGTGAGTGGTAACAAAGAAAAGGAAATGGACCCTCAGAGAGTTGCTAAATAGGGTAATGTGGACCAATATACAAAAGCACATATCTTCAAGTATGATGACTATTTTATATAATGAAAATATTCAGAGTCAGAGAGAAACTTCTTAAAAAACTTTTTATTCAATGTGCATCTTCAAAGCACACTGATTACCCCATTATATTTTGTCTGATCTTGAAAATTAACTGAGAACTAAACTCAGCAAATAACATACCCAACTATTAACATATTTTATTAGTTGGATACATGTGTTATTAGTTACTCTCTAGCTCTTTCCATATTTCTCAACACAAATATTTTGAGATGTCTTGAAAGTTAAATATTTGAAGGTACGGAGGCAGACATTATCAATTGACCAGTGCATGAAAGGCTATAGAAAATAAAATGTGTACTGAGAGGCTGAAATATCGTAAGATACTTACTTTCAACCAATAGAAAAATCCTCGCAGGAGATTCAGAACTCTGGGATGATCATCATGAACTGTTTTTATTCTCTCAGCAAGATCTGCAGACAAAGCACACATCTCATAGTCATAGTTAGTCTTCCAACATAACATCTAGAAATTAATTAGAATGCACTGAAAATGTAAATGGTTTTCACATTTCTATCTAATTATAGATTGTTATGTAGAGTAAAATTATTTACTTTTATCATAATTGCCTGGAATGTCATATTTAAAATGATTTTCTATTTTATTAACAATGTAAAAATCTTAACATTGACACACAATAAAATCTATGTTTGCATTCTGTCATATGATATCCACCAGTATCCGTGTGTGAGAATTCTACTAGTTTGGTTTGATAATAACGTAGGTCGAATTTTTGGGAAAATTTCTATTCAAATTCTATTAGTTGGTCATCTAAATATATTCAAAATAATTAATTGATCTTATACAAATCGTAAAGCATCAATATATTCTATCAATGTGTGAAATGGATAGATATCAATATGGCTCATTAGCTTATCTTTGGACATTAATCTAGTATCATTAACTTATCTGCAAAAGATGAAACAGGAATTTTTTTACTACTAAATGCTATGTAGCCAACAAGATAGATTTGCATCTTCTGTTATAACTAAGGTCACTATTTGCATCAATAAGGAAAACATGCCGCAAAATGAGCCCCATGAATGAATTATTTTAAGAATAGTTACCTTGAAGAAAACTTTATTGAGTTGCAGAAACAAGAAATGGTTAGAAATATATGAAACTTTCCATCCCAACTGGGTAAGCACATGAACTCCAATAGCATCATGCAAACACAAGTAGTGGAATATAAAAAAGAAGAACCATATCTTACTTACCAGCATTAAAATCAAGATAAGACTTTCCAAGATAATGTTCATCATATATTTTGATGCGTCCACGCAGGTCTCTATGGTGTTGGACTGGCTTTCTAACAGTAATGTCGTGTAAAAGCCTATTGTACTCTTCCTCACAGAAAGGAGCCTTAAGTTCTTCCATGAGTTTTTTTTTGAAAAGTGTAGTAGCATTGCCTTCATGATAATCTTGACAACAATATTCCACCTTCAACAGGGAAGCAACAGATAACATACATAGCTAACAAACACTAAGTGAACAAAATTGAACATAAGCAAAAGGAAGAGCTCATGATTTTAGATACATACAATCTGGCCTCGCAAAGACCTTCTTTTATATTCTTCTGCATCATCACTATCTTTAATAACCAATATTGCTGAGCTTGATGGGGCTTTCATCATCTTACTCTTGTGCTTACTTACATGTTTCTGTGCCTTAAAAGTCACATCACTGCTCTTAACATTACCATTCATAGCAGCACTAACTTTTGCACCTTTTGGTTTCCTAATATTAGGACTCTTACAGTTTGCAAGAGAATTCACATGCTTATCTGTGTCTAAGCACACTTTGACGTCTTCATAAACATGATTTGCATAATCGGCTATGTAGGTAGCTATACTCTCAGGACTTGGTGATTCAGTCTCGTACTTTACATAGACACTATCCTCAGGGATATCTAGCACATAAGATTTTCCATGAGGCCTCACATGATCCATGAAATACATATGTTGGGGATCCACTATCAAACCCTTATTGTCGTTCTCATCATCATTTTCCCTGCCCTCGTGCTCAAGATGAAGCACCTGAGACTTTACAATGCTGTGTAAACCATCCATGAATTGCACCAATTCTTGGTCCCCCTTTCGATTCCCAACAACGAAGTACTGCAAAAGGGTATTGAAGTAGTTCAACTTTTCAGTTCCACATTTAAGGACCCTGTTCTTCTCTTGTAAGTGGCTGTATATATCATATTCACAATCCCATGTTCTGTTTCTCGGTAGCTTCTTCAGTGCCAACGCCTTTTGCTTCTTTGGAGTAGGTACCATTCCTTACTCAAATGGTTCTGAAGTGAAGAATTTACCATGCCCTACCTAGTTTCATCCCAGAATAATACTTTTCTTTTAATACAAAAAAAAATCATTTTCTTATTTGGGCAATAACTTTTTATTCATCAATAATGCAGTGTATTAAAAATAATTTACATAATATTATCAGACAGATCTGTAACATAATCCTCCATCAATATTTTCTTAACTCAAGAATGAGACTAAACATTTAAAAATAATTCCATAAAGGTTCAAAGCCAACAACCTAATACCATATGAAATCTCCAACACAGTGTACATTCTTTTTTGAGAGAGAAATTAGATGATAATCTTGAAAGAAAAAAAAGTTACTATTAACTACTAACTAGCAAGGATTTAAATTATTTGAGCCAGAGAACTTCTTTCTTACTGCTGGATTGTAAATATTTGAGAAGGGGTTGGTGTTTCATCTCATGGCATGAAAAGAACAAAGAAAAGAGAAGAATGGAAATAAATTTCTTTACATAGCACACAGAAAAAGAAGAAGTGAAGAAGAGAAACATGCATGTAAGACTAACCTGGGGAACCGTAGCAGATTGCAGCAAACCGAACAGAACGGAGATGAAAATAGCTTTCTTTTAATCACTAATTTATTTATTATATATATATTTTTTCTTAAAATTGTATCACATCAGTTTTCTTAATCACGTTATTTTACACCTATACAATATTTATATAAATGAGAGAAATAATATAAGATGATTTATTCTAAGTATCTCCAATATATATATATATATATATTATGTTTTTTACATATTATATTTCTTTACTTAATAACTAAATTGTGAAACTCATAGTTATAATATAATTTTCTAATTCTTATAGTTTCAATATATTGTACTTCATTTTTACCATTGTTATTTTTTTTTTTAAGTATAGTTATTGTTTTTAGAAAGAAAGACATAACAATGTTACTTTATATAAAAAAAACTCATGGTGCTAGCATGAAATAAAAAATATTAGTTATTTTATATAGTGAGATTGTATTCATAAACTAAACCTTATAAAATTAAAAACATACAAAAAAATCAAATATTAAATAAATATTATCTCAAATACAAGAATCAAATATTAAATAAATATATCTCAAGTGTGAACGTGTAGCTAACCAATGTTAATAAAAAAAATAAAGCTGTGTTAATATAATATTTGAAAATTAGTAAAATAATTATAAAACATAATTTTATTGAAAATATAATTAAATTCTCTTCTTAAAAACCATCTTCTCCCATTTTTTTAGGTTAAAGCGGTGAATTAAAACATGATTTTAATTTTTTTAAAAATAAATTATGGGTTAGAAGATGATTTCTAATGTTTTCAAATTAAAAAATAAAACAATATTTTAAAATATAATTTTTTTTATTAAAAATCATGTTCTAAAACATGATTAATTTAGAATTCTTATGTGAAAACATGATTTCTTTAATATAAATTGAGTTTTAAAATACATATTTGAATAAATTATTTTAAAAATTTACCATAAATGGGAAAGTGCATTAAGTGAAGTATAGAAGATGGAATTGTTTAGAAACATGATAAAGTTAGGAATTAGTACAATGAATATCTCCTAAGTCTTTGGGCCTTTTTGAAGGACATGACAAGTTGAGAACAAGTCCCATCAATTGCCAACTATGAAATTATTGTTGCCCATATGCATTGTTTTACAATTATTTATATTCACACAACACAACACAAAACCCTGTTTTGTGAATTGCCACAACACTTTGATTTGGTTTTTGGTTTTTGGTTTTTGGTTTGGTCAAGGCCATGTGCTTCTCATTCTTTCCCCAAAAGATGCACACCACACTCTTCAATATGCACCAAATCACCACCCCCCTGATGAACATTTCTTTCTTTTTCTCTTTTTTTTGGTCAAAATGCACCCACATATATATCTTACCTGCCTCCTTGGAAAAAGTGGTTCTTATGTTGGGTTAAATCAGCATGAGGGTGGAACATGGAATCGAATTTTGATGGGGCAAAAAAATAAGAAAGAAAAGCCAAAAGATCATAAAGAAAGGGGAAAATAAAAGGTGGAAAGGGAATTTGTCCTTTGAAATCATTTTAGTTGGTGCCCCCAATTTCTTCAACCTAAATTCAAAAGGGTGCATCATCACCCTCTACGTGCCTCCTATCATGGGGATGTGACTCCATTTTGTTTCTCAGATCATTAAAGTGTCTCCAACAATTGGGTTAAGTTAAGAACCCTATAAATGGATACATCATGCTCAACACACATTTTCCTACCACATAATCTAAACTATACCCCACTTTATTTACTTTAATTTTCCTAAGAACTACCATCCATATTATAATCATTACCAGTAAAGTTCCATTTTTAATTAATTTTTTTGGGTAAACTAGTTTTTTTTCTTCTAATTTAATCTTATTATTAATTTTATTTTTTAAAATTGTATAAAAAAACATGAATTATATTGTTATGATAAAATATATACGATGTCAAATGGTAAAATACATGTACATAATTAATTAAGTTAAAACGTCACTTAACCAACACAGATATGTATAATATAAGTAACACTTGCGAGGTTAATTAACCTGCTCCTTCATTATATTATTCAATTTGTCAAATAATTGAAGTTGGTTCTGTGATGATGATGCAGTGATGGATCAAATTAATCTCACCCCTCTCCTCTTTCCTTTTTCAGTTTATACAAAATCATTCTTTGCACCAATATAGTCAAAAAAAGTGACTCTATTCTTGTCAAATCAACACAATTTTTAACTTTGATTATCATGACATTTTCCTTGATTATGTAGTCTAATTAGTTTGTATTACAACTACTCTGAATTTATGGTGTATATTTTATAACATAGAATTCTCATAACAAAAAACACTTACAGTGGTAGGTAAAAAGAGTAAGAAAAATATATCCAAAGGAAGATCATTGTGGTAAATGTACTTTTCACCATGGTGGAGTTTGCAGAATCAATTCCACCAAACTAGGCCAAACATCGCATCATTGAGAATGGAGTCCTATGGTACACAATTGCATCCACTTGCTGGATTTTGCACTGAAATGCTAATCATATACTTTATGTTCAACCTCTCTCTTTAATCTTAGATTTTGTGGTTAGGTGTTGCAGTTTCAGTCAGACTAAAATTGTCCAGAAGAGAAAAGTTCTTGAAATCTATGTAAGATTGCGGTTAATAAGAGAATATATATACAAGGCCAATAAACTGTTAATTGGTGTCTCAGAGCTGAAATTCTTTCATCATCTTCTTTGAATGTAAGGATGATAGGTTGCAATAAAAACATACCAGTAAGATATCTACAGTGGTGAACACAAAGAATAATATTGAGGCCAAAACATAGTTGCTGATAATATTCAAAGGTTACAAAGTATATATGGGTACAAATACTGCACATAGAATACAAGACTTCCCAGAACCATCAAATACTGATTATTATTAACATTTATTATTCACATTTCACAATCTACACCTACTTTGGTTCCTCAATCCACTTTGATCTTAACAACTTGAGCAACATTCTTGCTTTTGTTTTAGTTTTTGGGCTACACTGACTCTGGAGAAGAAACAGCAACTGAGTCAAGACTCCAGCATCGATTGCTTCCTCTCTTGCACGCCCAAAATCACCGCAAACAATTGCAAGTATCCCAACAGCACTCTCACTACACTCTTGATTACGCACTCTGAAAACCATCTTCACCAAAGTTTGAATCCCATTAGGGTGATTCACCAGTGCCTCTTTAGCACTCTCTAGCACCAAAAGGTTCTTTATTATTGCCATGGCCAATGGAGTCAAGTTCTTCTGCCTTGTTTCACAGCCTGAAATGTATATTATGACCCCATCAATTGCTCCTGCCCTCACTAAATTGTCACGGTTAGATTGCAAGGAACATAATGCTAACATGGCCTTAATTGCAACCTTAGAAACCTCACAACCTTGGCGGACAAGTACAACAATTTCATGCACCAGTTTTTGAGAGTGTCCAAGCATGTGACATACCTCTTCTGTTTGTGGTGATGCTGTTGAATCTATAAGATGACAAAGAATAGTCTTAACCGAGCTAGTTCCCTTTTCAAATAGTAGCAAGAACGTTGTTAACTTAGACTCATCTTTGATCATATTTAGAGGCTCCAAACTCACAAGAGGCAACAACTTTAGGATGCAAGAAAGTGCTAGCTCCGTGAACTCCATGTGACATTTGGAGAACTCAGTACCAAAAACTAGTTCCAAAAGTAGGGGCAAGAAACTCAGTTGGTGGAAACAAGATTTTCTGAAGGAGCAATACTCATCAGAGAGAACTCTAATTTTCTCAAGAGCTTGGAGCTTGTTTTCCAATTCGGGAGACTCAAGGGTGTGCTTTAGTGCAGCTAAATAATCAATAGTGGCATAGTTACCAAACTGGGGACCCAATTGGAGCCACTGATCGATCAAGTGGCGAAGAGTGTGATTGGGAACAATGGATGGATCATGAAGCTTCTGCATTGTTACAGGGCAAGTGAGATTTCCAGCAGAGAACCATTTCTCTATGCTTGATCTGTCATAGGTTTGGCCTGTGGATAAAGTTACTGGATCTTCCAACAAGTCCAAACTGATGGGGCATCTGAACAAGTGAGGAATGGTAATTTCAATTTGGGCTTCGTTCATGGAAAGAAACTGAAGATTGTTCCAAAGACCAAAGAAAGAAGCAAACAGTTACAATTACCACCAAATGGAACTTCTATTCAACAAAGTGATAGAAAATCAAAGTGGGTTGATTGTTCTGGAGATATGATGTGGGGGGGCAGCTTAAAGTTTGAGGCTTTAGGTGCGGCCAATACAAGTCAAGTATTTTGAGGCACTAACTAAAACACTAATGCCATAAAGATGGTGTCAGAAAGTAAGATACTTTTTTTTCTCCTTTGGCTACTAAAGCCTTGAGACAGCAGAAGTTAATAACAAGAGGTAGAAATTAGAAACTAGAAAGTGGAGTGAAGTGGTGTGGTGTGGTGTGGTACCTGAGTGAGTGGGAGAGGACTGAGAAATGGACCATTATGAATAGCAAGTGCTGAGGTAAAGAAAAATTTATAAAAGTTGGGAACTCACATTCCAAATTGGAGTCAGAACAGAAAAGAGGAGTTGAGGAGTGTGAGGAAGTTTATTTAAGCCTGCATTTTCTCCCTGACAGACAAGACAGTGGAGAAAGAGAAAGAGCAAAAGTGCAATCTTACTAGGAAAAAACAGGAAAGAACACCCACATACAGAGGTCCAAGAAACAGACCTTATCACAACTAATAATATAGAATAATTGTGGGAATGGTCCCCATCTTGCTCCTACCAATCCAGTCAAAACTGACCCACCAAAAGGGAAAATTATTGTTCATGTCTTTCATTCATGTTTGAATCACTATTTAGCCTGGTGGTTAGTGGGCGCCAACTCAATTTTTCAAAAAATTTGATTAGAGGTTTAACTCATTTTAAATTTAATAAATCTAACTTTTTCAATTAAAGTTTATTATATTAATAAGTGATAATTTTATTAATTAAATTCTGATATTATATAAAAAATTATTATAAGTCTATTTCATCTTTAAAACTAGTTCAGTAAAGTTTATATTGTAATTTAATCTCAATTTTATAACCTCATTTTTCATTTTTTATTTCTAGTTAATATAAAATTTCCTGATTTCATATTATAATCAAGTTCATTTTCACATTTTATTCTTCTTATATATTATAATCATGATAATTTTCTGGTAAGTTTTTTGAAAAGTAATTTTGAGATAACTAAATTTATCTGAGAAGAAAAAAATTGTTAAAAAGTAATTATAAATTAAATTGATTTCATTAAACAACCAACAATACTCTTACACATATGAAAAATTGTTGAGACTTATTTAATTGATTTGGATATATTTTAGATTTGCTTGGTAGTGTGTTTAATAGTGGAAGGGAGTGTATTTAATGCAAGTCATAAGGCTCATGAGAGGAGCAATAATATGCCAAACCACTGGATGAACACACACCATATCATATTTATTATAACCTCAAATCAAATCATCAATGAAAAGGTATATTCCATCCATTTCACAACACAGTGAAACATTAAAAAAATTTTTTTTTTCTTATATATAACTTTTTTTAATCTCATCTTATTATTAATTTTCTAATAAAAATAATTATATTTGTGTTAAGAATTAAAAAATAATGATTTAATAAAAAAATGTTGAGAATATATTTGTGTGTGACATGGGGTGTTGGTGGGCCCTAGTATCATAATTCCTAAATAGATGTTGGATTAGGGTTCTTGCACGTTGTCAAATTATGAACTCAAAATCACACTTTCAACTCATTGTCCCCCTTTACCCATTATATTAGAAATTTTCAAAAAGATGAAAAAAAAAAGTTAAAGAGATTCATTTTCTTTTTCTTTTTATTTCTCTTCTTAGTGGAGATTCAAAAAGTCTTCACTTTTAATTAAATAGTCAAAAGAGTTTTCTTCAAATTAAATTATAGTTTTGCTAAATAATTATATATATAGTTGAAAACAAAACTCCATATAATCAAATCAATTTACTATTATGAAATAACTTTTTTTATCAATTTACTTTTTCTGTAATTGACATCATATGGAGAAAGATTAAATGTGTCTCCATCTTGTAAAAAAAAAATTATATCTACTAACATAGTTTTTATACATAATGCTGGTTAATATAGTAATAAAAGTTAAATTTATTTAATACTATATTAATAGATATAAATAGTGTAAAACTTATAGCAAATTGAAATTAAATATAATTGTAAATGATTATATTTTTTAAGACTTTGTGTTAACTCAAATAATCAAAGACAGTATTACAATAATAGAATCAGAATTTTCAACTTTGTAGACCATGGAAGGTACCTAAATTTGAATATATGGCACTTGCAGAAGAAGAACCATGTTCATGGGTCAGAAGGAATCTTCATGCCAAACTTTTTCTCCATAATCATCTTACCATTTTGTCAAAATTCCATTGCACTTCTTACATCACAACTCTGAACTGATTGATTTCATATTTCTATGACCTTCTGCATCTGCATATTCCACATTTTTCAAATGATTAATATCATACATATAAATAGGTACTTTTTATCTTGTAAATATGTTTTTTTAAAGTTAAATTTGATTGAAGTTATATTCTAAGATGATACATTAAAATTTATTACGGAGAAAATAATAACTACTTAACTTATTTCAAAATTAGTTTATAAAATAAGATTTATACCTTATTTATATATTATAGATATACCTTATTTATATATTATAGATCAATTTTATTTTTAATCAATGTAGGAATTTTTTAACACTTTATACCTTTTTTCGTGTTTAGAAATTATTTTTTCAATTTAAACGTGACCCGTTAATAGATGATTTAATTTAGGTTCAACAATCTTATTAACGATCAGAGTTTTATATTGCAGTTCGTTAACAATCATGGTTCTTCAAACTATCTCGACTCAATATATTAACAAGTAATTCAATTTAAATCTAATAATTTTATTAACTAGATTTTAATATCATATAAAAATCGATTACAAAATTTAATTCATTCCCAAAATCGATTGAGAAGATAAAATTTATATTTAATTTAAAATTTGATTTTATTTTTAATTAATATAAAATTTTCTTAACCTATCTTAATTATTGTTATTATTGCAATCCATACGGACACTATTTAATTGTTATAGACCGACTTGCATAGTTTGATTCAAATTTATTTACTTGAGAAGCAATGTAACTAATCTTGTTTAATTGATTTAAATTCTATTGTAAGTTAATATTTTTGAATAAATATTATATTGATATAAAGTATCGATTGATTTTATTATTTATAAATGGTTTCCATCAAAACAATTAAGTACTTATAGTAATAAAAAAGAAGAAGCAAAAATGCAATAAATTTTTCATATAAAGTAATTTTTCAACGAATTGATGTTTTGGTGTAAGGTATCACAAATTTTTTGATGTCTAATATTTTCCAAAAAAACCTACTTAATCACCTTTAGTGGAATCTTGTGTTGCCACAATGATTTTTCATCTAAAAGACTTGAATTTAAGATATTATTTAAGAGGATCAAATCCAATTTTAAATAAATTTTAAATTTAATTTATTTTCATCAAATAAAATTAATTTATGAAATGAAAATTATACTAATTTAATATATTTTAATTTAATATTATTTTTACATAAGGTTGATTTCTAATACTTTTAAAATTTTTTGATAATGAATTTCATTAATCCAACTCCAGAACATGCTTTTTTTTAGATAAACAAAAATCCCATCAAGTGATTTAACTTAAAAAGAATTGGTTAAAGCAATTTTTTTGAAACATTTAACCAAAAGTAGAATTGTTTTCACAAATAAACAAAATCTATAGGCTACTTCTTCATCTTAATGGTTTTTGAGAAATTCTAATCACTTTTAATTTGTTCTCTCTTCCTATGATGGTAGAGAAACATGTGATGCATAGAAAAGTTAGCACAATGTTATTTATTTGTTTTATGAGAAACTTGGGATGGTTGGTTGCATTTATTTATGTTTTTTAAGGTCAATTTCTCACACTTGATTTGTACCCAACATAGAACATAGAATTGGGTAGGCAAGAAAAGCAATTTAAATAAATGTTCCCTTGAAAAGAGGTAAGTTTGGTAATGAGGGAAATGAGGGAAATGGGAACAGAGAAAGAGACCAAACAACAATTTTTTGACAAAAAAAGATGGCTACCAATAAAACTTTAGAGTGAACAATCCTTTAAACAAATTTGACCCTTTGAACCCTATTTTGTCTCTTTCAATCTAATCTAAAATCAAACTTATTAATTAATTTTCTTAGTTTATTGATACTAGTGTAGTGTCCCATCTAAATAAGAGGTTTATTAATTAGTTTTCGTTCTCTAAGAGTAAAATATATCTATGGTTTAGGGTTTAAATAGAAATTATCATTTACATAATAAATATTATTAGTTTTTCATACATAGTGATTTGTAGTTTAATTAGAATGATAAGATAAATTTTACACAACAGTTTATTTTCTCTTTTGATTCCCTTTTATAAAAGAAATATTAACAAAAAATGCTATAATTGTTTAAATTTTGAACAAGAATTTGTAATATCATATATTATTATGATTACTCTTTTATTATCGATAAATTCTTTTTAATTTTTTCATTTTCCAAGTGTTAAAATAAGTCAATCTGATTGATATATATTATATCATCACAAATGAAATTATAAATAAATTAGTTTAATCTATTTTTTTTTAAGTTACAAACTTAGTTCTACTTATTACAATTTTAAGAATTAGATGAATTAACTTACTTAATTCTATTTTTTAAAATTAATAAAGTTGAAAGATTAAATGGATTAATTTATTAAATCATATCTCACTTACATACAATTAAGATAAATTCAATTATAAAAAAAAATATAATAATCCATTTATTAATATATAATTTATTTTTAAATTAATTAAATTTATTTTATCTCAATTAAATTTTTTAAAAAAGTTTAATTTAATTCAATTTTTGTCATGGTTGAATTAATTTTAGGTTAAAATTCATATTAATTATTATTTATATTATATGAATTGATGAATACTATTTTTTTTATATTATTTAATATTTTATTTACTTGAAATGTAATATTATAAGAATAATGTTGATTCATAAATATTTATATATCTTTTGAAATATTTATATAATATTTATAGTTTTTTCAATATATTTTTAAAATATGGTTTAGTATTAAAATATTAAGTTTAATAAAATTAATATTGAATATAATATTTTAATGTTGAATTATATTTATTGAATATAAATATAATTCACTTAATCAATTATAAATATCGTATGAATATTCTAAAAGAAATTTGTGGATTTTCGTAGAATATTTTTTTTATAAGAAAGAGTGTGAAAAAGATGTTTTGTGGTCATGAAGAGTTCTAGAATTACAATCTAAAAGAAGAAGGATTGGAGAGAACACTTCGAGAGTCAAATTAAACAATTGAATATGTGACAACGACAACATTCGTAAATAACTTGGATTCTTAAACATTACATAACAAATACGATGAAATTTGTATGCAAATTAGGTTAAAAAATATGAACACTACTGGTCCAACTCCAACATTAGTAACCCAAAATTGACATTGTGGCAGCTTTATGTGCAAAAGGGGAAAATAATTAATTCATATAAATGTTGTCATTTTTAAGCAATTCAACAATCACATTATGAACCCTTGGATATGATATCTTTCAGTTTTCAAGAAACTCAATCATTGCATGTTTGCAAGATTTTCCCTTTCTTTAATATGGCCACCATTATTGCTTTTGGCCATGGTTCCAGGCTCCACTTGCTGGTGGTTTTTGAACTGTAATCATAAATCACGTGTTTTTTTTTTTTTTTTACATGTCTTAAATAATAAAAGATTAGAAACATGTTTGGACAATTTTTTTATAATTACATTTAAGAGAAAAAATTAAGTTTTTCTATAAACTATAATAAGAGCAATATTTTTCACCTCATAGCAATCAATCATATTTAAAAGACTGAAACTATGATTACTACACCATGGAACTTTTGCTCACGGATCACTTTCCAACTAAAGTAATACCAAAAATTGAATTATATGCCCAAAATGCTCATGACACTAAGTCAAGACCAGAACCAAACCAACCTATAGATGCTATTTTCATCCAACACTGCATACATTGTTTCTTACTAATTTGTGTAATGTATTGGATTTACCTTGTAATAAAAATTGACCAGAAACTCATTACAATCAAACATAGGAAAAGGCATAATGCATCTATCTATTTTGTTTTGGTTGGATCTAAATGGTGTTTTATGTATGTAGTATTAATGGTAACAAAGTATATATTAGGAGTTCAAATGGTAACAATGCAATAGGATTTTGTTCAGAAATTCTCTTAGAAAAGGATATGAGGAAAGGTTGTTTTATGACTAAGATGATAAAAAGAAAATAACTTTGAAGAAACCTTTAGTTTTTGAGATAATACTTCATAGTTTAAATCTTCCACCGACTAAAAAACAGATAAAAAGATGCAAGAGAGAGTAATATTAACACAATATTTATACCAGTTTTTCCTACCATCTGTGGGGTTAAGTGTAGTCCTTGACACATGTTTCAAGAACTAAACAAGATTGAGTGAATGTTTTTATAACAAAATTGTGACATTTGTATAAACAAATTACATTAGATTCAAACCAAAATGGTAAGTGAAAAAGTTTTAACACTTGTAGTTGTTAGCTCAAAGTAGTTGTTTTCATCCATTGCAGTAAAAAACTAGAGAGAAATACAATATCAGAAATATAATATGGTGAAATTCACTTGTATTGACTATTGAAAGGGAAAAGAGCTATCAAATATCACCAGAAACCAATTGTGCTAACATAATTGTAGTATGTACATTTCTCGTAAGAGTTGAATAAGATACATTACAAACAAAAGCAACTACTCCACAAGACATAATACAAAAATCCAAGGTTGATAAGAAAAAGAAAAGAAAAGAAAAGAAATGTTTTGTACTTTGTTATGACACAGCGTTAGAGAAGCAGGTTTAAAATGGTCTAACTGTAGCCTTTACCTGTCGGTGTAGAACAATGAATAATATCAGTGATATAATCATCATCAGTAGGTGCTTCCAACCCTTCATATGGTGAACCTTCTCCAACATATTGTTGCACCACCAACACCGAAGCAGTGGCTGCAAAATCTGAAGATGCTAGTAAATCTCCAATTGCCCCTATTTCAAGACATTCACTCCAATCGGTGATTCCAGCAGTGATAGGTGATATCATCCCTTGACCTCTCCCAACAACGAAAAGGTCATGAACATCATCCATTTTCCGTATTGCAGCCACTGTGTCCTCCCCATTATTAACCACCTTCTCAATATAATCAACTGATTGATCATCCCCACATGCAGTCCTAAATTCATTTATAAGTTTTTCATCAAGTTGCTTCTGTATATCCCTATCTGTTTGCACTGTCACCTCCCTTGGTTCATCCATGTTATTTTTGCCTTGTCTTTGCCACAATGGCTCTACTTGTTCACCTGGGACAAAACGCATTATGGTGAGGCTAATCCCTGGATGTTCCACCATTCTCCATCCATAGCACAGTGCCTCTCTATCATCTGGTCCTCCAAAAAACAATACTGCTATGTGATGAGATATTTGATTTCCTGCCATACGGTTAGAGCCACTAAAGCCTCTATCAACTAGAATTCCCACTGAGCAAGGAGCATTTGCCAGTACATTCTGGTTGATGGCTCTGTGGGCCATGTTTGTAGCTTCCATGCCACCATCAACTGTTTGTTGTTTATGAAAAGGAACAATTAAGAGGGACACACGTTTGTCTGCTGCCAAATGGCATATGTCTTCATGCATGGTGGAATAGGGAGAGATAGCTGTCAAGGGCTGCACTGAGATGTATGAAGCATGTTGCTCGTAGTTTTCAAAGGCTTTGATTATGTGGTCAGATTGAGCTTCGGTTCTGTTAACTGCAGGGAGGTCTGGTTTTGCAGTGTTGTGAACAATGAGCATCGCTGATGTACGACCATTGAGTTCCACCAAATGGAGCACATAGACACATATTGGGGAGTTCTTTGTTGGGTTAGAGGCTTCAAGAAGGTTGATCATTGTTGGAACATTTCGAGGGGTGTGGACACACACTAGGAGTCTGAACTGAGCATCTGATTTTGCTTTCTCAACTGTTCTTCTTTTGTAATATACGTTGGTTCTTGATGGCCTATAAATGAGTGATATGGAAGGTACAATAATGCTAGTCATTACAACTGTTATAACCACCATAACTGCAAATGATTCTTCATCAAACACCTGCACAGAGTTGTAAATGATCATCATCACTCATCAAGAGAGGAATTGAGGAACCAGTAGCACAATTCTCCTTTGTGTTAAGCAAAGTATAGAATGTTTTGAAGTGTTCAAGATATTAAATATGTTTAACTTTCCATTCCATACTTTTTCATAAAATATTATGAGGATTAATTGAAGGATATAACATTATGCATTATAGTATCAGTACCTTCTGGTCCTTCCCAACATTAAGCACGACCATTTCAACAAGACCTTTTGTGTTCATGAGCAAACCAAGGGCAGCTCCTTCACGTATTGGCATTTGATAAAATAATGCAATCAATAGGGTTCCAACAACTTTACCAATGCAGGCCAGAAAAATGACTAGAATAAGAAGCGCCCAGGTGTATGACCCATGAATGAGTGCTAGGTTGGTTTTTAGTCCACTAATGGCAAAAAAGAGAGGGAGCAGAAGTCCTGAAACAAAGTCCTCAAGCTTTTCCACAAGAGTATAACTGAGTGGTCCATTTGGGATTGACAAACCAAACACGAAGGCCCCAAAAACAGAATGAGTTCCAATTGCATCAGTGATGAAGCCTGAGACCATGACCCCAGCTAGAATAAGAGATATATAAAAGTCACTGAAGGATTCTCCTTCAGGGGTTTTCTTAACTAGCCATGAAGCTGCTGGTCGAACAGCAAAAGCACAAAAGGCCACAAATGTTGCACCAGACAATAGAACCCAGAGAGAAGCCAGGGAAGAGGTATTATTCTCAGCTAATGCAATGGCTAAAGCTAAGAGAACCCAAGCACACACATCATTGATGAGTGCTGCTGAAAGGGCAAGCTTCCCCAACTCTGTGTTAATGAGCTTAAGCTCAGCGAGGATCCTAGCAAGGACAGGAAATGCAGTGACAGAGAGAGCAACACCAAGAAATAAGATGTAAGTGCCTTGGTTTATATGAGTATCGGTTTTTTTGGCCAAAAGGTAGGAGAAAGCAACTCCAACGAGGAAGGGTAAAACCATGCCAGCAATTGCCGAAGCCACAGCTTTTCTACCCACAGTTCGCATCACTGTTATGTCCATCTCCACCCCTACCAAGAATAGAAAATAAAGGAGACCAATATTTGCCATTGTTTCAATCACCATGACACTTCTTAGAGGGAACACTGCATTGGCAAATGTTTCGTTTTGTCCAAGCACCGAAGGACCCAACACTACTCCACCCTGTACTCATGCAAAATGATAATATCTATCAGCAAAAAACCAATCTGGGTGATTACATTTCAATCTTCCAGCCCCTCCAACTTTTGATTTTAAAGATGATTATCTAAAACAATTTCACGCGACACGTCAAGTTTTGAAAATGCTTTCTAAAACAAATATTTTAAAAACCATTAAACAGAAACAGCTGGGAGATGTTTTCTCATTCTCTCATATTTTTAGCCCAATAGTTTAGATCATCTAAGGTGATGTTGCATAACTTGATGTGGATTTTTCATTTCCTTGAAAACTTAAAACAGTTTTTAAAACCAGAAATCAAGCACACCCTTAATCTTTTCTTCAACATGTAATAAAATGTTTTAAGTTGTGTTGGAGTAACTGGTTGACCATGGTTTGGAATTGGGAAACTGTCTCTTTACATATACAAAGACAAATTGCATAGAATGACATTTCCTCATACTTTCACATTGGAAAGAGCCTTAGTTAATGAAAATTGAGATGATGGTGAAGAAATAAACTAACCAAAACTTCTGCAATTACGCGTGGCTGGTTAAAAGGTTTGAGAACGAAGACGAATGCGCGGGTGGCAACCACAACTAAAGTCAATTGCAAGATGAAAAGAGGGAGAGAATAATCCAAAGGGTTGTCTCCTTGCCACACCCCATTTGTTGTTATCATGGTAGGTGCATAACATACTATATAGTCATCTGTTTTATTTTGCACTTCTCCCATTTTTCTCCTATGTACCTCGTTTGTTGTTACAAAAACCTTCACTTCATATTACGTGCAATCCTTTCATTTGTCAATGGTGCATCACCTTGCTTCTACCAAAGCACATGCAGCATGTATACTATATGTTCCAAAGTGATTAGTTAATGAAGTTTGCATGGAAATTCTGCATGAAAAAGAACGTGGTTTAAGTCACGTTGTGTTGAAAAGATGAATTGACTAGAAGAGCAAAAGGGTATGAAGATGGACCAGAAAAGAGAGAGAAAAATGTAAGGAGGATAATTATGTTTTGTTTTGTTTGTTTGATGAAAATTAGGATATGAGAAGAATTGAAGGCAAAGAGAAAAGAAGTGGGGTTCCTTTGGATTTGGTGGCTATCCACTTCAAGTGGGAACTCTAGTTGAATTCTATGGCCCCTGTTGTTTTTAGGGAAGAGTTTCTATTTTAAGAAGGGTCATGATTTGATATTAAGTTGGTGATTAATTATTGGAGAATAGAGAAGTGTAGGTTTGTAATGAATTTGCAAAATTTGTATCACAGATGAGTTTAAAAAATATATATACTACAATTATACACTTTTTTTCCCTCTTATTTATAACTTTAATAAAAATACTAAAAGTAATCATTGTTGAGAAAAAAAATTATAGGTTAATAATTATGATGAAATATATACATGTATATAACTAGTATTTTAGTTGCACTGTATTTGATAAATGTTTATTTCATATGATTGAAGTTTATAATAAATAATTTTTAATAAATAAATTATATTCTATTTAAACTTTATAATATATAAATATCTTAAAATATATAGTATATTTTAAATCCACAAAGTATAGGTAAACTGTAATATAAATTTATTTTAATTATAGACAATTTCTTTAACAAAACTATTAAAATTTGTTTTAAAGATACAAATAAAACAAGGTACTTAATTGCATTACGTTTTCGTTTTTCATAATTTTATTTTGTATCATAAATTATATTAAATCATATAAAAGTATAATCTGCTTGATTATATTAATATTTATTTTTTTAATTCTATTTTATGTCATTAATTGTGTCAAAGAATATTAACATATATTTACTTAAGTGTAATAGGATAGAATGATTTGGTGTTAGTGTAAATAATATATAAGAAGGGGTTAAATTGTTTCTTTTTTTCTTTAAAAAAATTACTCTTTTAAAGGATATTTAAAAATAAACACAAGTTTTAAAATTAATTTAATAAGGATATAAGAGTTCAAGAAAAAAAAAAACAAGACATCCCATACTTGTTATCATTATCAAGTTTCACTAATTCATAATGAGTAAAAACATTTTTGAATATTTTTTATAACCTTAATATAAGTTTTTTTAGTTGGTTTGTTACAACTAAAAAGTATTTTTTATTAATATTAACTTATGACCTTATCTCAAATATTATTTTTAATTATTTTATTTCCTGAAATTGTAATGAAATGTTATTTTATTTCTTAAAATAAATAAAAATTTAAAAAAAATGTAATTTAATAATTTAAGGCACAACTTTTACTTTTTAAGAAAGAACTAGTGAAATCGAGATTACATTCATGATTTTAGAAAAAAAGAGTAATGAGAGAGTACTTGTTAATATGTGATGACATTTGAAATGCCATGGTTAACAAAGAATGAAATGTGTAAATGATAATATATATATATATATATATATATATATATATATATATATATATATAAACTACATTTAAACATATATATATTCATATAAATATTTTATAAATTTTAATTAATTAATATTTCTAAATAAATTAATTTAAAAATATTATTTTAATATATTAAATTAAATTATTATTATCAACAATTTAATTTAAAAGTGTTTATGATTTAAATATTTATTCTTGATAAAAATAAAAAATAAAAATTAAAGACTTATTCTTAATCTTTATTATTCATATTTTGATAACATAATAGTCTAACATTTTCATTCATCTTTATTGGTAAATTAAAATTAGAAGTAAGTTGGATCTTTCTTTATATATATATATATATATATTAATGATTTGTAATATAAAAAAAAATACGAGACTTTCCATATAAATTCTGCCTCCACCGCTGGGTCCTAATTCCTCATGTTATTCGTCCAATCAGGATTAAACTATGCCTATGATATGGTAAATTTCTCTAAGAATAATATTTTAAAAAAGAAAAACTTAAAAAAAAAAAAAAAAAACAATTCGCCAATGCTGATAATGTGCTGCTTCATTATCAAGCAAAGTTGCAAAGGGATATCACAATCCATAACCTAGTCCTAAATTTGTATAATTCTTTCAGGAGGGCTTAATCTTCTTTGTTAGCATAAGTTTCAACGGCATGCGTGCACATTTTATTTTACAGGCAAAAAATATTTGATAATCTCATAGTAAATTGCCTTGAAAACCTTATCGATTTTAACAGATTATGTATGAAGGGAACTAGTAAAAGCACCCAAAACTGAAAATAGCCCAGTGCAAAATCTGGAAAGCAACATGCAATATTCATTCATGAAGAATAGAAGTTTGAAGATAAAAATTATTAGAAGCAATGTTATCTGTCTTTGCATGTTGAAGTCTACACAGAAATATTTGCTGGATACTCTTGTGGTTGTTCTTTTACAATCTTCTTCAGCCATTGCTCCTGCTCACGGAGATTAGATGGAGGAACATCATAAACATCACTAAAAGCATCTGCAAGTGGAGGTTTTTCTACAGACTCTGCGACTTGAATTGTATGCAGAAGCTGTAGTAGGAAAATTCTTAGTAAGAACAGCAATTGAATCATGCTTGTAAGAGTCAGCTAAATCAAATTCAAAAATGTAATTCAACTTTAATTGTGATCATAAACCAAGTTACCATATTTCCCTTAGTTCCAGCAATTGTCAACAATTAAGGAAGAAATCTGTTGTCAACATCAATATTCAAAGTGTATACTTCCCAGAACCAGTATTCATGATTTTGACAATAAAAGTACAAGATTTTAGGCACAATTTTTCTTTTTGTAGTTCCAAGGAACTAACTGTATCAAATGCACTATGCACCATATCTTTGGCATGTGTAATTTAATTCCAGGAATAATTTTTAAAAGTGTATCATATCGAATGTTTCAGTATTCATTATTACATGATGGTAAAACTGCAAGATGCGCCTCAACAAACTAAGTTCTTGTATACCACAGACCTGGGGTATAACGGTAAATTTGTTAAAACAGGTCCACTAACAAATACTTGTGTAAAAAAGATCAGAAATCTACCCAACCAAGCTAAGGATCATGCTCCATGTTCAGTTATTGATAGAGAAATGATTAGAGTTAAAGCAAAGGACAATTAAGTAAACATATCTAGAGAAGTTATTTAAGATTCCATCTATTAATAGCTAAGCACCGTGGCGATACTCTCTTCATTTCCCTGATTTTCTAAATAGAACTAGCAGTTAGAGTAGGATGTTGCTTATCTTTTTGACACGGGAATTTGTTAGGCACTGTGATACATTAGTGTGGATTCCAGTATCAACATAATGTTTATCTCACCCGCTGTCTCAAATTGTTTAGAAACTCTGACTCAGCCCTATCATTCCACCAGCCATTGTTTTCTATCCACTTTCTAAATCTAGCCACAGGATCACGTGCCACTCTCCACCATTCAATCTCATTTGCTGGACGATACTTGGTAGAGTCATCTGATGTGCTATGGTGTCCCACTCTGTACGTAAGGGCCTGAAAAAATATCAGATGAAACATTGGTCTGCCATTAAAATGCCTTGATATAGGACCACACAACATATTTCTTTTAAACATGCCCAAAGATTTGCCGTAGAAGGTTATCATTTGTCACTTTACTTCTATTAGAATTGGTCTCTCTTCAGTAACTGCCATTTGACGAGCAGCTTGAACAGCACTATAGATGGCCAGGGCATCATTGCCATCCACACGGATGCTACGGACTCCATATGCTTGCCCTTTCACGACTACACCATCACCTATGCATAAACAATAAACAGATAACCCGGTACACAGTGTGCCTTTAGATATGGCAAGACAATGCTGAACCTGACCAAACGGAAGAAATTGACAGCGAGAAAGGAAATTACTTCGAAACTGATCTGAAATGGGGGTACTAATAGCCCATCCATTGTTCCGGCATATAAAAATAACTGGGGCCTCCGTAACCGCTGCAAAATTTAAAGCAGCATGGAAATCTCCCTGTCATTACACAATGCATTAGAATATGATAAGCCAAAGCAATTTCTTAAGTTATCAAAGATCCTTTGATAATGATTGCTAATGAAACAAAAGCATTGTACTGCATCCATTTACAAGGATGGGATAACCGGAAACTAAATAAGATAAAATAAAAATAATAGGCACCACTCCGAATCCAGAAATAAATAGGTGTTGAGTGTGAAAAAAACTGTAGCCTAAAGTGATACTATATTGCCTAAATGAATCCATAAAAAAAAAATTTAAGAACAGAGTTTATGTTATAGATCTATGTTTGGTTGGTTTAAATCCCAATGAAATTTCTTTTTCAGTAAAGGGAGAAATGGATCTTCTATTATGGTAATTATATAATTTACCTCACTAGAGCCACCATCACCAAAGTAAGTTACAGCACATGCATCCTTTTTATCCATCTTTAAGGAATAAGCAGCTCCAACAGCATGGGAAATTTGTGTACTATAGACCAAGGTAAATTTTTCATTCTGTAATTTTCATACTCATGGTGCAAGGAGGCACAGTTGGATAAATATATAGAGAAAGAAACATCAAAGCCTTTTAAATCAAAGCTTTCAATACTCACGCAATAGTTGATGCTATTGTAAAGTAATTGTGCTTGTTGGACCCATAATGAGCTGGCATCTGCCTTCCTTTCCCATTATCATATTTATTAGAAAATAACTGGTTCGCAAATTCTTGCACAGTGAAACCACGCCATAACAAGACTCCCGCTTCCCTGTACTGCATGCAACCAGGTTTGTTGTTTGTTATTTGTTATTAAATCATTTTCCAACCTTAATCAAGACAACCAAGGAGTAAAAATATGATAGACTATGAGGATAAAAATCTGATTAATAGAATTTATACTAGGAAAATTATTTCATAGGTCTCTGAATATAAATTCAAAAGTACAAAATTAGTATTTCTTTTTGTCATGTATTTGAAACCTGAGGGAAAACAACATCGTCCATGGCAAGAGCTGCAGCTGAAGCAACATTGATAGCCTCCTCTCCAATTGTTGTCACATAAAACGATATTCTACCTTGCCTTTGTGCTTCATAGAAGATAGCATCCATAGATCGGAGAGTAACCATGTCAGTGTACATCTTAACAGCAACATCTTTACTGACCTAATATTATTGATGTCCATCAGTTTCATTTCAACATACTTTACATCTAGGCAAGCAAAAAATTGTGAAATGGTAGGTCGAGAAAACCTGCACAAAATTATGGCCCGCAATCGGCTTCCCATTATCATCAAGGACACGGTAGCAGGGTATTCTCTCTTTAACTGATTCAGATATAAACTTCATTTCAGGGATAAATTCTACTGCTCCTCCAGGAAAATCAATGCCCTGCCATATCCAGTTAGATAGCTTAGTATGACCTTTCCTACAATTCAAGAATGCAGTGCATTCTAATTATAGAAGGAAAAATTAAATTTACATCGATGATATAATGGTATTTAATCATTCATGTAACATCCAAACTGAAATTATTCTAACTCTTCATTTTTCTTAAATATTCCCTCTTTATCAGAATTTAACATTCTGAATAAAGAATTCATGGTGCAATTGCATTTTGGGTCATGAATGCTCAATCTATACATCATCAGTTTTAGATTATAAATCAAGTCATACTACGTGCATTTAGGGTAACCGAGGCACAAACTTAGCCCTCCTGAATCAAGTCATACTATGATTTTTTATAAATAAAATATCTAACAATTTAACAATAAGAAAATCATAAAAATCTATCCAATCTAAATTGTAAAATTTTGGTTTAATTTAAATTTTATTTTAAATTAAAATTAAATTACATCTAACTTTTATGGTTGATTTGAAGAAACTCGAATAGACACTCTTATTCTTGATTAAACATGAACCAGAAACTGTATACCCCAACAATGAAGCCAAAAAGGTAAAAATCTGGAACAGAAATTCCAAAATCGCGGTTTAAAGAAACTTCATTGGTTCATTACTGTAGCCAACGAATAAATTGCCTCAAAACATTAAACAAGGTTTTGGGACAATGTGTGTTTGCCACTAGAAGCAGTAGTTACGTGAAATCGAAAAATTAGAAACTCGCATGCATCTCTGTGATCCTTATTATAAAGACATCGTTCTACATTTTTTTTTTCAGACATGGGCCCGGCCCAAATCCGGATCAGCAAAACTTTTAAAAAAATTATTGGACCAAACCGAAAACCAACCATTCTTTTAAAAGAAATTAAGACACATTCTCATTTTGAGTCTCAAAAAGTGAACACGTGAATAAATTGTGAATGAACCAAAACTCAAATGTTATTTAAATAATATATATTATGGGATATAATTCAAATTAATAAATAAAAAATACAAAATTAATATATATTTTTAATAAAATGAAAAACATTTATTACAATTTTTAATATTTGAAAAAATATAACAAATAAAAAAAGAGGAAATAATATTTAACAACACACTGAACTATAATTTAAGGAAAAAAATATACATATTAAGTTGAAAATTTCATAGACTAAATTATAATTTTTTACATACAAAATTAATTACTTCAATAATCAAATACTAATTAATTATCAAACGAAGCAAACATCAATTAATATTTTTTATTTATTTTTGAGTTTTTTAAGCTCTAATTAAATTCCTATTGTTTTATTTTGTGATCTTCCATTAAAACAATAAGGTATAGCAGAAAGAGAAATCGAATCAGAAAGTGCATAAAAGAACCACGGAATCGTTGAAAAGTGAAAAGGCGAGAGAATAAGGAAAAAGTACCTGGTCCTGAAGATGATTCCTATTCAATGTGGAAGGATTCTCCGCAGTAGTGGAGGAAAAGCGATGCGAAGAGAGAGGAGAGAGTAATAAATCGCAACTAGGCGTGAGGTTCTGGAAATTAGGGTGGAGTTGATTGGGGGAGAGTGGAGAATTTGTATGAAACGAAACGGAGAAGTTCTTAGATTTGAAATGGGAGAGGATGGTGACGAACTTCCTCATCTTGTGAAATGTGAAATGCGAAACGCAAAACGCAGAATAGGAGACAAAGGTGCAGAGTATGATTTTATTTATTAATGAATTTGGTAGATTTTTTATTTTATTTTTATTTCTCAATCCGTTTTCAAATTAATTTTAAAATAAATTAGTATGATATATCTATTAATTATTTTTTACAAAACTTAGTTCATATTATTTGATTTTTTCTTAAATTGATAATGATCATTTCATTTTTTTAGTGTTAATTGTTACTTTTTTACTGCACTATTCACGTCACTCCAACGTAATGACAATGTCTTTATTATAATAAATTAATATTTAATAATAATAATAATAAATAATAATAATAATCATAATAATAATAATAAAATATGAAATGCACTCAGTGCTGACTCATTCTTATCTTCATTTTCTCGTGCTTAAGACAACTCAAATTAGTCACGCAATTCACGACTTAAGCATTCTTTAATCAAATCTTTTTAGAATAATTTATTATTAATTGAAATTTATATAAAAATAAAACTAACATCCAATAATGATGTGGTAATATGTAAAGTGACAAAGTAAATTGCGTTAATTTATAAAATAAATGAATAAATTGGTTTTGCAATTTAAAAATTGATTTTTAATAAAAAATAACTTTTACCAATTGTTTGAAATTAATTTAAATTTTTAAAAATGAAATTTAATAAAATAGTAAGTCAAATTTAATTTTTAACTAAATTTGATTTTAAAAAAAATCAGGTAAATGAACCATTTATTGGGAAGGAAATTAGTTTTTTATTTTTAAAATTAGTATAAGCATTTGAATTATTTTTCATTACTTAATTTTTTAAATATAATTACATTTGGATCATGGTTTAAAGTAATTAATGATTTTTTTGGAGCCCTATTTATAATTTATTTTTGGTGTCACTATCTCGCTGATTTTAATTTTACTTGAGCCCACTAACAAACCGTCCAATGTGTATATCAGTGTAGAAAAAATTGGGCTGGTGAGGATCCAATATTATCCTAATTGGGCTCATTTCTATTTCTTTAATGCGATCTTTTCGATATAATTCTTTTCACCGACTAATATTTAAATATTTTTTATGCTTATTCATTAAAAAACTATTTTAAGAACTTGCAGACTATTTTTTAGTTTGTCCACAATATATTTATAGTAAAATTTCTAATGAATTTTTTTCCAACCACTTTCTTTTATTTAGAAAATTAAATTATGTATTATATATATATATATATATATTAAAAACATTTTTTTATGGTTTACTTATAAAAGAAGATAATTTCTTTTGATATTTTAATATTCCTTACAACTTAATTATAATATTATCTTCCTTCTCTATTACAAGATATTTTAAACAAAATCATATAAAAACTAATTAATTCATGTAATTTAAGATTTAATTTATTAAAATTATAAAACATCCACTATTTATAATAATAATAATAATAATAATAATATTTATAAAATAAATTATAAGTATTCTTTCTGCTTACACGAGTTCTCCTCTCATATGCAGCACATAATATATATATATATATATATATATAAAAGAAAAATAATATACAAGACATGCATCTATATATATAAAAGAAAACAATACACAATTAGAGAAAATTTAAAAAAAAAAATTATGTAAATCTAAAAATAAAATAAAATAAAAACTTTTATTTTTACATAAAATATTGTAAATAAATTTAAAAATATAGTTTTATCAAACCAAATTTTATCTATTATTTTAATTAAAATTTGTTAATTTGTCAATACAAAATTTTCTTTCTCTAAAAATATGAAAAAAGAAAGAAAAGGTTATAGAGAAATAAAAAAATTAGATATGTTCTCCATCGAAGTTTTCAAAATATATTATAATCATTTTAAAAAATCTATAAGACAATTTAAGAATCACATTTATATGAAAGGTGATAATAATCCATTTTCTTCACATGTTCTATAAAAATAAATACGACAATAATTTTAATGATTTTATTTTATGTTAAAATATCAAATTTTTATTAAAAAATAAGTTTGGATTAGTTAATTTCCTTCTTTATATTTACTAAAATTAGCATTGTATTGAAATTTTATCATATGACTACATACAAATCCAATTTGTAGTTTTTATTAGTACAAATAATCATCAATGATAATATTCCTTCATATATTTTATTAATTTTTTTATTCATAACAAAATATCGTAAAAAAAAATGAAATGGAGAGAAAAATCATAAATCTTATACTAGATACTATTTCATAATAAAGTTAGTTGACTAATAAATCATAAAAAAAAAAATAGAGGTGAAAATAGACTATATAATTTATTTATTAAATAAGCCTATTTTAATTTAAGTTCTTTAATTAAAATTTAACTTAAAATAATTTTAATTTTTTCACAACTTACAACTCTAAACAAATCTTAATTTTTGGAAAATAAAACTAAAATTTCAATTTTGTGAACAAGCTATATCCTAATCTATTAAATATTCATCTAGATCTACAAACTAATCGATGTGGACCTTCAAGATATTTAATATTCGTCCCATTCTCGCTGGCATGAACTCTTACCATTAATCTGCATGTAAAAAGCACCCTCATTGAACATCTTCATTTCAAACAATTCACATAATTGAGACGTTATAACTAAGTACAAGTCTTTTTATATATTAACATTTGTATACATTCAATCTAATTAGACATGCCAATTTCTTCCAGATCATCATCCAACGACAGATAAACTTCATCTAGCCATGAAAGCTCTGATCCACTCTCATCCTCATCGCTATAGCAGTTTACACCTTGTTGAGACCTCATCTTCTCATAGACTCTGCACAAAACCCACTTGCTCCAACTTTGATCCTGTCAGGAACAACAATAATACTGTAAAATTAATATTCTTCAACACATTTTATTTCTATAATACTCCCTTTCAAGTTAAAACTCTCAAAGATCATAAAATCTTGACCCACATCTTATTCAATCAGTTTCTCTTATGATCAATAGAAAAGAATGTACTAAAAGAAAGTGTGTTCTTAATTCTCCTCTAATTAGCTTAACAGATGAATCAAATAAAGTCACTCACATGTTTTCTTCTTCTCCTAACACTTCCATATGAAGCAGTGTCAGACCCAGAAGAACATATATGATATTCTTGCATTACCCAATTGGTTTCAGTACCATGTGGAGCTTCACCAATGTGGAATACCAAGTACTTCTTCATTCCCACTTTCTTGTCAACAGTTGACAATATAGGTTCTGTCACACCTATTTCCTTCCAACACCCATTTTCTGTGGTTCTGTTTTCATTCACTTTGGTGAAGAAATAGTATTGACTCCCACTTAACAACGCCTTACCTGCATAAAAGAAACATATATATGTATGAATTCACAATGTTCATGCCATTATTATGTTCTATATAATGTACCCATATACATATATATACATATACATACAAACATACATATACATAATTAAGTATATATACCATTTAGTTCCCAAGGATCAAGCTGAGAGAAATCAAGGTCGGGGATGATGTTGGGATGGCATGGAGTAAGAGAAGCCTTAGAATAGAGAAAGTGAAGAACAAGTTCTTCATCAGTTGGAGAGAAGAAAAACCCAGGTGGAAGGTTGACACTTGCATCTTCCATCTTCTTCTATGTTGTTTGAATTTGATAGTGGACTTTGGCACTACAATTTAGTTTTAATTTGTGACTATATATAATGAAAAATACTAAGAGATAGAGAAAGAGAAAGAGAAACTTTATTATTATTCAAAAATTGAGTGAGTTGCTGTAAGAAAGGCGGCGCTACGTGTAATAGCATCATGAGAAAGTGGGACCAATTTAGAAGGGGAATGCCGGCCAAGGAAGCTAACAAAACAAGCCAGCTACATTTGCAATCGAAGTTAACATTAAATAATTTAATTAGTGTAAAGTTAGTTATTTAGGAAGGATAAGGATTAAGGAACATGAGACCCACCTAAGTTTTGTGCATGCTGCATATTAAGTTTTTCCTCCTTTATTTAATTATCTATTCCTTTAACCTAACTGGCATAATCCATCACAATACGGTTTCCCACCTATTAATCATTGCAGTTGCATGCAGAATCACACAAGGTTATGATGTGATGATATTTCTCAGCAATGTTCTATCATAAACTAGTAATAATATTTTCTGATATAGACCTAATATTCCTTCAAACCTAATTTTCTGCACTTTTTTTTCCTTTGATGAGACCCCAATATATACCTAAATTCAATTTCCATCTGTAAGAAAAACCCACGTAGAAAAGTAATCATAGAAATATCAGTGTCAGAGAAATCTGATATGGGGTCTGTTCAAAATAGTTTTACAAGTGTGTAAACGACTTGCCACTGCACCAGAAAAAAAAAGGTTCTTTTGAGCAACACGCGTCAAAATGAAAGCCTCATTGCTCATCCTTGCGCCATATGTTCACACGTAACTTTCATTATAGTTAGCCTCCGAAAAGTTACAACGACGTACAATTGACACCTTAGAAAATCATTAATTCCAAAGCCAAATCCATTTGTGATTTAACTTAATCATTTGCAACGTTGGAATAGTGTTTGTTGCACACTGTAAACATAGTTGAGGTTCTATATTCATGTGAATCCGATGCACTGTTCAAGTTAAGACAACCACTACAAAGTTCTGAAAAGATCTTTTGTTCTCAACATTATGATTATAACTTGTCCAATAAATTTACACATGCAATAAGAATCAAACATATAGATTATAATTTCATTGTATGAAGCATCATACAGTAGATTGTTTAACCTATATTAACCTACCTGTGTGATTCTTCTACTTGGTTATAACAGGAAATGTAGTGGACTAAGTTCATCTCTTACAAAAACTGTCTTATTTTAGAGAAATGAATGAATAGTTCATATGATAAAGTTAATGTATTACTCAATGGGACAAAATATAAGAAAAGAAGAACGAGTCTTGATTAGTGGGAACTTGGTTGTATTTACGTAAAGAAGAAACCAATAATAGTCGACAAATAACTTGGTGGCTGAGTATCATAAGCCATCATTAAGGCTTCACAAAAAAGATAAAGTTTATATATGTGTTCATGGTCGATGTTGAAGTGGTTGGAAGGTCACTTTAAGGAGGCACTAGGTTTGATCGAAGACAAGTGTTTTACTGTGTGTGCTAGCTTTTTTTTTATCATTGAGACACTGGCACTTCAACCTTATCCTCCAGTATCTTCGTGGCCCTTGAAAACCATGCATGAAAACCATAGAAAGTGGAGAATATTAGTGGAGTTTTGTTTGGTAGTGGCAAAGAACCTTTCAACGTGGGGCAAGAACACGTCTACAGTAACCTTCTACATACCTCTCTGTCGCCTTTTGACATGCCAGTTGCCAGATTCGTGCTTTTTCTTCCACGCAATGGAGATTTCACGTTCTTCTTTTACTGTCGACAATGTTTACTCATCCATCACTTTTGCACCAAAATTTTAGTTAAAGACAAAGTATAAAAAATTCAATCTTTAAAATCAATCATGTGATTATGAAAATTAAGAACAAATAATAAATTTAAACGACTTAAAAGTGGAAAAATTATAAAAATTTTAGTGAAAATGGAAAACACACTATAATATAGAAGACTTTTAATAATAATATCAATCCCATCCATTAGGTTATAATCCACATAGAAAATGTTATTATTATAAAGGTTATGGATTTAGTGTCATATAAAAAAATTGTCATTAGAGTTTTATCGAATCTGACATTACATTTTTCAGTTCATTAGAACAATCTATGTATATATTTTACAATTTTTCAAAACGAAAACTTTATATTTCAAAGATTAACATAGTAAAAAATTAGTCCTGAACTATTACAGTAAAAAGAAAGAAAAGGATTAGTATGATAAAGAATAGAGCATTGAGAATATGATGATTCTTTTAATATGTGAATGTGAGTGACCTAAAAGAAAAAAGAAATGCAAAATATTTAAAGTAAAGGAATGGGAAAAAATGATAATTAAAATTGTAAAGTATATCAAATGAATGGAACCTAATTTAGTCAAATTAAAGTAATTGAAGTTAGGAAAAAGATAAACTAAAAATGTTATAAAAAAAGACAAACACAAAAAAAAATTAAATTCTAAAAAGAATTTCTTAAAATAAATGTTCACTATGGGGTACAGTCTACAGATTATAATAATAATAAATTGTCATTAAATATATTTGTTTTCATCGGTGGCATGTCTTATTTAGTTCTGCCATTAGAAGTAAAATAAATATTAAATTTCCTGCGGAAACCTATAGTTTATCGATCGTTTTCAGCGTATCCTCATTCGATTTTTCAATGTTTATGGCAGAATCAGGAATGAAATGGGTTCGGATGAAAAATGACAAGAAAATAAAGTTTTTGAAGGCACATATGATCATGGCCATTGTGTAAAGATGGCTACGTGTGTTCTTTAAAAAAGCAAAATTTAATTTGTCTATTTTGTTCTATATTCTTTTATTTGATACAAAAGGGGGTTTGGATTAGGGTTAGGTCATGACAAATTTAGGCACAAAATCAACAATCATTCAAAAGAAGAACTGTTCTTGAAAATTGAGTTTGACACACATTTGTAAAAGCAGTTTTAATTTGTGTTGTTTTCTCTTTTCACTTCTCTTTTTTAGTTGGATGTTTCTTTGGATTATTCTTTTAAAAGTGGAAATTGATTAGGATCCATGTCTGGACTTAAATTGAATTGTATATCACAAAGATGAAGAAAAAAAAATTAATTAAAATCATTATGTTAGTTTTCTTGTTTACAGAAATTGTTGAGACTTTAATATTAGTAAACATATAAAAAAAAAAAAATTTTGAAAAGTTTATTTTAATCCTTCAAAATTAATATTACATTTTTTTCTCAATTTTTAAAAAATAAAATAAATATTTTTAAAGTTAGAAACCATAATCAGAATCACCCAAAATTTGAAAAAAATAAAAATATAATTAAATCTACTATTTAGGCTAATATGTTTTAAAACTTTATAAAAAAATTCCATCTCTAAAAAATTAAACTTTTTGTATTTAATCTCTCTTATTCCTTTTGTTCGTTAATGGTTTATTTATGTGTTTAGTGTAACGTTAAATAATACCTGCTGGTATTTGTGATAGAATATTAATATGTGATATTTAAAAAAAAATCTAAATTTTTAAAATAAATACTATTTTTTAGTTTAAAATAAACTTTAAAGACAAAAAAAATAGTGATTTTATATTTTGAAGGGATAATATATATATATATATATATATATATATGTATTTGGATTGGACTTAGACATTTTTAGTGATAACCATTTTAGTGGTGAATGTTGATGAGAAGGAATTTGAAAAAAAAAAAAAAAACTTGAAGAACCATTTACTTTTTAGCCAAATTTATAGAAAGAAACAAAACTCTTCAACTCTCATTTTTTTATGCAACAAACCTTATTTAGAATTTCATGATTTTCAATAAAGTTTATCTAATGGATAAAGATTATTAGAAAAATTATGTTACTAATACACTATTCTTTTCAATAATTGAAGGGTATAAAGAGGGGTTCAAGGAAAAGTCTAAGTGATTTCCTTTTTAAAAGAAAACTTACTTTTATATACCATTTTGTGCCTTCTTAATCAGCTCAACTATTAAGTCTAAAAGTTTTAGTTGTGTGTATGACTAGTAGCCATCAAGAAGCTCATGATGAACCACAACACAGTAAAAACTAAAAGAAAACTTAAACTTTAAATCTATAAAAATTAAAAAAATAAATAAATAAATTGTGGGTTCAAATCCCTTATTACTAAAAAAAAATCAATATATTAACAATTGATATACATAAAAAAAATCAATCTATAAATATTAATATTTAATATTTATCCCTAATGAACTTCGTTTTCTTATGAAGTTCTTTTTTTCTTGCAACAAAATTCATTGTCCTTGCTCCACAGTATTTTGTCGGGAATCATTCTTGATTCCTTTTTCTCTCTGCAAATGTAGCTGATAATGTAGCACTAAAATTCTCAACTGATGGTGATATTTTCGAAGAGAGATTCATTCAATTCCTAAATGATATTAATAGAAAGAACATTACTTTATTAAGAAAGTATGAGTACCATCTAGCATTATTTCATAAGTAAATGCAATTATGCAATTTTTTCTATTTTGAAAAGATATTTTTGGATAAGAATTGATAATTCTGCATACATATCATTAATTAAAATTTAATTTGAAAACTTTTAAAACATGATTTTATGTTTTGGCACATATAGTGCAAATGATCATGTACTATAACACTGGCTTGGTTTTCCTTTGCCACAAGAATCTAATTCTCAAAAAACTAAAATGGCCAAAAATCAGAAGCACCAATATATTTGGTTATCTAGCCAACCTTGCGCATCCTTTCAGCGAGTTCATGAGCTGCCTTTACTTCATAATCATCTCCTGTCTTCGTTAGTGCCAAGTTCAAATAAATTATTTTTGTAGTGCAGTCGCATCAAATATCTGAATGTTCCGAAAAAAGCAAAAGCAAAGAAAGACTATTGCATGATCTGTAGATTCATAGACTTCCCGCCTCTGTAATAATCAGAAGTCATAAATTCATTCGATTCATGAGAAGATCTGGAATTGCATTCTTGACATCCTCGACAGCCACTGGAATGTCCCTGTCAATTAGTATTTTGTGAAGACAATCATTCACCAGTTTTTGTCAGCAAACAATTAGTATTTTGGGAAGACAATCATACTTTAAAATACCTATTTAGTATCCACCTAAAAAAAGTATTTTGATTTTATTTAATGATTTTATTTAACCTCTTCTACAGTCAAATTGCTTCTTCATTAATGTCCATTTTATCAAAGTTGTCTGGTTTTGTCTAAAATAAACCAGCATATCTCTTTTTGCCAATCAAGAGATATGGATAGTAAACCTTCTCAAATTCTAGTTTGATGGGCTTCAGTCAAAATGACAATGAATATGTAAGGACAAATCAAAGTAACAAATAAAATAATAATTTAATTAGTTTATATAATTAATATTAGAGGATGAAGCTTAAACAATCTGCAGACCAAGACCTCTATACTAGCTTGCAAATTTTGTTAAGATATAAATGTCAGAAATAACATTATAATTGCTGAATCTAAACTATTTGAAAAACTATGTAACTTTTAGTTCCATATTTGAAAAACCAGGGGAATGATTGGAATAATCAAATTGAGAATATGTTGCTTTGTAGGCCATGAGAGACTCATTTATATGGAAGTCTTGTGCAAATAAAAAATAAAGTGATTTTAGAATCAATTGTTAGTTCATTGTATGGAGAAAATAACAAGGAAATTTTTTTCCATATTATGAAAATAAATGATCCATAAAAAATCAATTGACCTTTTCAAGAAAAATACAGCAGTTTTCAAGTTTAGAATTTCATCACTTACACAGGCTATCATAAAAGAAAAAAATAAAACGCAAAATAAACCGTTACTTTTGTGAAAGTTCCACTAATATATTCAGCAGCTTTTCTCCCCAAATTCATAGTCTGTTCTACAGCAGAAACACCAAATTGTACCATGACTGAATCTGTGTCTCCACATATTACCTAGTAGCAAGAATTACATTACTTTGCAAGTCATTTGTCATTGTTATGGTAGTAAAGCATGAAAAATAAGATAGGACTACATTAAATTTAAGAAAACAAATGCATATAACTGGAAGTGTAAAATTTATTGGCAAGGACGGAAAGTTTTATCTTGTTAGTTCAATGTTAAATTCCCCAGGCTAAAATACAGTAATAAGGACCAATAAAAACACCTAAGATAGCTTCATTTTCTAACCCATGAAACCCCATATAGATTATGAAAGGTATCAAAACAAGAAAATTTCTTATACCTCAGCATTGTGTTCATAGCCATTAAGTGTCGTAAATTTATCTTCCACAAGTTTCTTCGTAGGCTCAATCATTTATCGACCTTTGCAGGCATCCAGTCCACATAATAAGAACTCAATGGAGATGTTATTTAAATTCAACAAAAAGATAATTTTAAAAACACACACCAAACAATCTAAGAGATGAAAGCAATACCATAGCTTGTTACACTCGATGATATCTCTAAACATGGTAACTGACCAATGGTAGCCCCTGTAAACCCAAGTATTAAATACTCATTGTAAGAAATGGTAAATAAACATTAACACCATAATGAAGCAATTAGCAGCCAGAGCTCGACTACATATACCTGCTATTCCTTTTTATTGTAGTTTTATATCCCTAATAATGGCCAAGAGCCCATCTGATTTACAGGATGCGTCCATTTGTAAATATGACACTTAACTATTTTGAGCTCATATCTTTGGCAATCAAACTGAGCATATGATCAAAATCACCGTGCTTAACTGCAAGAAAGTTAGCAGATTGAAAGTATGTATTAGTGTTGTTCTGAAGCAAGTGGTAACAAACGACAAACTGAGGGTACAGTCGAGGCTCTGCATCTAGAGCCTACTGACTATACATTTAACTTAAACCCTAATGAAAAATTTTGGAGGAACCCTCATCTCAAATTTCTAGATCCTTACTCAAATCTACAAACTTCAATACCAAATCTTCCTACTTTCTAGTGAAGGACTCGACAATTAGCCAGAAGAATTTCATTTATGCAACTGCAGTATCAGCCTCCGATTCCATTTCACAATGCAAGACAAGTTCAGAGTCACTTTCCTCCTCACAAATCTCATCATCGTCAGCTTCTGGCACATAGCCAGCCCGCTTCATCTGTTCTGTGAGAATTTTCAGAACTAAATGGATGTCTTTCCTACGAGGGTGTCTTTTATCTTTCACCATGAAAACATGCACACGACTCTGAATTTCAATCCAACTGCAACCAGGTTGCTTAACTACTCCCTGTTGCCTCATCTGTTTCCGGACTTTCACCACATCTTTCCATCTTCCAAACTCAGCATACATATTTGAAAGAAGAACATAAGGTCCAGAGTTCAAGGGATCAATTTCCATGAGCTTTTCCGCTACATACTTTCCTAATTTGATGTTCCCATGCACCTTACAAGCAGCAAGTAGAGATCCCCAGACAACAGCATCAGGCTGCATCGGCATTGTCTGTATCAAATCGTTTGCTTCATCAAGGCAACCAGCCCGACCTAGTAAATCAACCATGCACGTAAAATGGTCCTTCATCGGTGCTAAACCATACTCAGCCCTCATTGAGTGGAAGTACCGTCGTCCTTCTTCAACAAGTCCTGCATGGCTACATGCAGATAGAACTCCAATCATAGTAACATGATCTGGCTTTTCTCCAGATAGCAGCATTTTCCTGAAAATTTCAAGGGCATCTGTACCATAACCATTTTGTGCATACCCCACTATTATGGCATTCCATGACACACTATCCCTTTCCACCATATTCTCAAAAACCAGGCATCCATCTTCAATCATTCCACATTTCATGTACATGTCGATGAGAGAATTCCCCACAAAAATGTCAGATTCTTCTCCAGACCGAAACCAAAATCCATGCTTCAAAATGTGAGTGTGAGCCTGTCTACCAAGTTTCAGATCGGCAAGATTTGCACAGGCATTAAGTAGATTCCCAAAGGTGTAATGGGTTGGCCAGAGAGATTCCCTCTTCAGGAGAAGGAAAAGTCTAACGGCCTCCTCATTCTCCCCATTTTGTGTGTAACCTGCAATAAGCGCATTCCAGGACACGACATTCCTCTCCATCATCTTCGAAAACATCAACCTTGCTGCTTTCACACTGGCTGCCCTGGCATATCCACTAACCATGGAAGTTTCAGACACCACATCCCTAACTGGCATCCTATCAAAAACCAATCGAGCTTCATTAACTCTTTTGCATTTTGCATACATGTCAACTAATGCATTGCTTAACACAAGGTCATTCCTAAACTTATCCCGTTTGATAACACGAGCATGAATTTGCAAACCTTCCCTGATTGCTGACAAGCTCGCAGAAGCACTGACCACACTAGCCAGAGTTATCTCATCAGGCTCAACCCCATTATCCATCATCCTAACAAAAACTTCCAGAGCTTTTCCCGCAGGCCCGTTTTGCTCATAACACGTAATCAAACTGTTCCAAGAAACTATATTCCTTACAACCATTTCATCAAACGCCCTTTGAGCACAAGCCACCACTCCACACTTGGAGTACATATCAACAAGAGCAGAGCCCATATAAACATCTAATAAATAACGAGACTTTGATAACAAACCATGGATTTGAACCCCCATATTCAAATCTGTCAGCCCCGCGCAAGCACTAAGAGCACTCCCAAACGAATACTCATTAATCACAAAATCCTCACTATGCATATCAACAAAGAACTTCAACGCTTCCTCAAATCGATCATGTTGTGCGAAACCCGACACCATAGCATTCCATGAGCACTGGTCAGGCTCGGGCATCGACTTAAAAACGTTCAGAGCCTCGTCAAGCTTACCAAACTTCGTCAAAACGCTTAAAATCGCATTATAACTGAAAGTGTTCTTCAGCGGCATATGAAGAAACACCTTGCGTGCGTTCTCAAAACAACCGCATTTTCCATAAGCATCAACGAGCCGGTTCTGAATGAAGATTTCAGATGAAAATTGTGTCTTAAGAATTCGACCATGAATGCAACGCGCGTCAATTCCAGACTTTGACCGAACGCAAGAGTCCAAAAACTTCGCGAAGGGAGAAGAATCGCGGAAACAAAGGTCACCCACCACTTTCTGAATGAACCCATATCTACCCATAGAAGGACCCTTCAGGTTCAAAGTATCCGCCATGGATACCACCGTCATTGTCGTCGGCGGCGGAAGAGTGGGGCAGGCGCTGCTGAACATGGGCAGCGGCCAAGACCTCCTCATTCGCCGTGGAGAGGCAGTACCACTGAACTTTGAGAGGCCCATTTTTGTGTGCTCGAGAAACGACGATCTTGAAACCGTGCTTCAATCCACTCCTTCTTCTAGATGGGATGGTGAGTTCTCTCGCTACGCACGCACTGTTGGTTGAATTTGATGATAGATTTTGTAGGACTCATGAAAATTTCACTGTTAATGATTTGGTGTTGTTTTTTCAGATTTGTTGTTCTTCCAGAACGGAATGATGGAGCCGTGGCTTCATGCCAAAGGCTTGAGTGAAGCAAACCAGGTGTTGGCTTATTTTGCAGTGTCGAAAATTGAGAGCCCCCTATTGATGGCACCACTGACACCAATCCTGAAGGCCTCACTGCTGCATATGGCAAGTGGGCTTCTGTTGTTGCTGCAAGGTTAAATGCTGCAGGCCTCTCTTGCAAGGTATGCATGATATTTGTGACCAAACTAAGCTACCATTGTTCTCGTACTACTCCTGAAATTGGATAAATATGTAATGAACTCTTGAATTTTGTCCATGTGATATCTTCTTGTGTTTCATCTTTGAGTAAAAGCTCATTTTCTACCCCTGAATTTGTGAGGGGTGTTATAGTAGTTCTTGAAATTGGAAAGAAATATGAAGTAAATCCCTGAAAATTGAAATCTTTTAGTGATGGGTGTAGTAATGATAGTAAGTTCTGCATATAAGGGACAACAATGAAAGAAATTTTAGTTTCATAAATTTATTTGACATTTTTCAGGGAATAAAATTGGGATCTACTCTTTCTTTTTTATCTAAAAGAAAAAATTGTTTGTGGCTTCTTTTTGTTTTTGGGAGATTCAAGTGTTTTGATTCTCATGTATTATGTTTTTGGTTTGCTTAGCATAGAGATTGAACTTGTAGGATTTCCTTGTAGTAGTATGTCAGAAGCAAATGTTTACACATTAATAATATATCACACTCTGATGTGTGTCTCAAAAACCAGGTTCTTGACAAGGAGGAGCTTCAAAAGCAGATACTGGAGAAGCTGATATGGATTTGCTCCGTAATGCTTGTTGGAACATGTCATGGAAGGGTTTCTGTAGAGGAATTCCGAACTGAAGTAAGTATGCTTTGCAATTGGCATATTCTCTAAGCTAATCTGCTAATTCTGTTAATCAATAACACTTTTATCAAAAGACAATATATCAGTATGTGCAGGGTTGGATTAGATTAAAACTGTGTAGTTAATAGGATGGTTTCATGGTTGATGATTGCAATACCCTCCTCACTCCTCTCCATGTGCATAAGATTCCTTCTTTTGGATCTTCAACGGGTGTCTACTCAGTGACCTTTATCAATTCCTTTGTGCTAGGAGGGTTGCAAATTAGTAGGTAAAAAAGGCTATGGCTCAGAGTTTTGGGTGAAATAAACTTTTGTATAGATTTTTTTATCAAACATCTTGAGCTCATATTAGTGATGTATTCTCTAAAAGAAAGAACACTGAGTGATGTTTGCACTTTCAGCTGTCTAGTCTCAGAACAGAACTGGCATCAACAACAGCAAGTGAAAAGGGTTAACATTTGAAGAAGCAATATATGTACATAAATGATACAATCAGTGGAATAAATATTTGATTCACAAGATAACTTTAATGTAAAAAACTATATGTTGTTGGCTATACTCTGCAGTTCAAATGGAGGAATGGTTGGTTTTATTCTCCCTCTCAGAAAGCTACGACCCATGCCCTTTGCATTCCAATGGCTAAAAGAGTTGAGAATTGTATGAATGTAGCTTCAGTTCAATTCTAGTGCGTGTGTTTGGTTTTGGTGTGTTCAATAGATCACCAGCTTGTAAGTGTTGTGTATACATAAACATTAATCGTTATATTTGGGTAAATTTTTACATAAACATTTTTATAAGAAGAAAATATAAAATAAATTTTTTTCATAAATTAAAATTAACCAATAAGTTAAGTTAAAAATATAATTTTGAAAAATTTAATATTAACTTAAACATAAAATAATTTTAATTTATATGGAGAAGTTTATTTAATTTTTTCTTTTAAATTCTCTTCTCGAGAAATATTTAGGGAAAATTTCATTTAATTAATAATTTAAAAGTGATATTGTATTATTATTTATATTTTTTTAATATTGTATTATAAATGTAAAATATTTATTAATTTTATTAATAATTTATATTTATTAAAAAAATTAGTTTGTCATATTTAATAATAAAAAAATAAAGATAAAATATATTTTTCATTCAATAATTATAAATAATATATTTAAGATTAGTACAATCAATTTTTTTTTACTGGTTCTAACAAGAATAATAATAATAAGAATAATTTCTTTTTAACTTATTAATCATCTTTATACTAAAAATTCTTAATTTATTTAACAAAAATAAAATATATTTTCATATAGCAATTATAAATAATATTTAAAATTAGTACAGTTATTTTTAATTGATCATCATATAATATTAATTATTTTATTAATTTATTAATTTATTAATTATTATTATTAATGAAACAATTAATTTATTTAAAAATTATATGATAATATTAATAGATATTATATTAAAAATGTTTTTTATTGCGGTGACAAAAGAAAAATAAATCGTATCTCTACTTTAAAATAAAGTCATTGTTATGATTATTGTCAATTCTTGAATAAAAAATATAAATATAATAAAATTCATCAATAAGTTTAAAGATAAATGATATTTCAAATAATAAAAAATAATTCTATGATAATAATTAGATAATTATAACTATATTTTTTATTATTTTATTTAATTATATGTTGTAAAAATTAATCAGGTTTGTAATGTATAAATTTTCTTAAATCTTTATCTTTGTTTTTATATTTTAATTTCAAATTTCAATTAAAGTTTTTTTCTTCTTAAAAATTCTTATAATTCGTTCTTAAATTTTTTAAATTTCGTTGTAAATTTCTAAAACTTTTACAAAATTCATAAGGTTATTCTATCATATTTAAGTTACTGAAAATATTTATCAATAATAAATTTATGAATTTCTTTATTTATATATTATTCAACATTTTTTATTTATATATAATTTATTTTTATTTCGCTTTAAGCTCTAATATATCTTATACTAAAGGTTTAACGGATTAAAATATTAAATTTTTTATCAAGTTATATAATATTAGATAAAATTTCATAACTTTAACTTAGAAAAATATATATTTTTTTATATAATATTTAATAATATCATTATATATTTTTAAGTTAAATATTATTTATAATTACTATGTGAAAAAATATTTTATGAAAAGAATAAATTAACCAAGATTTTAAATAGAAAATTAGTATTACTTATATAATATTTATATTCATTTGTAAATTTGCCGACATGGAATCACACTATCAACGGATCTATGGATCTGTCACCCTGGTTCGTTTGTCACTGCTCGGTTTGGGTTGATAATATAATTATTATTATTTTTTTAAAATTTACATTATGGTGAGATTTAAAATGTAAATCATTTTTAATAAAATGACATTCTATTCAAATAAATATTCAATATCTTAAAAAAAATATGATTGTGAATTTTTATTTATGTTAACAATATTTTATAATTTTCAATTTAAACTATAATTTCTTTATTTTATTAAAAGAAATAATCAATTTTAGTATTTAATTTATTATTATAAAAATTGAAATTTATATTTATAATTATCATACCGTCATCAGTTTAGTTAAAAAGATATTAGTAAAATTGGAAATTTTTTATTTTTATAAGTTTATGATAAAAAAAATTTAATGTTTTATTTTTTTCTCTAAATTGATTATTACAGTTTATAACCTATAAAATGATATGTCATTATGTTATATTTATTAAAAAAAATTGTTATTTTTTATCAATTATTTTATTAATGTAACTTTTTAATTGAGCGTTTTTAAATTTAGTTAATTTGATATATGACCTTTTCATATAATCATCTTCATCAAACTTTTTTTTTTTTTTAAATCAATCAATTTTTTATTTTCTTTTAATTTTTTTCAATTTTTTATATAACACAGTAATATTTTCATATGAGGATAACAACGTGACAAGATGGTAGATATTTAATTCTCCTATTTTATTTATTTTTAAATATTGTTTGCTGTTAAATATATTTGAACATGATGATTTAGAAAAAAAAGGAAAAAATCTTCAAAATATTTTTAATGATTTTTTAATTTAATAGATTAAGTGAAAATTAATTAGTGAATAATATATAAATTGTTTTTACAAGGAAAAAAAAATAATCAAATGTCCTAAGTTGGCTATTTAAGAGTGGTTTAAATGTTTATAATTGCAAACTCAATGGCGTGCTCCCAAAAGAATGATGCACCAAAAACAACATCTGGCCTATTAGTTTAACTAATTGAAGGCCATTAATGAAAATTATTGACCTAAATCATTGCAATTTAATGCAACTCACTATTAATATTTTTTTTATCATATTTTAACTTTTAGTCAAAATATATTCCATTATTTAAAATTTTAAAATTTATATATAAATATATATATATATATATATATATATATTTAAATTTTTTTCACTCACACTAAAAATATAATAAATGTTAACTACATACTCTTTAGTATAATTTTTTATACACACTTTATTATTAATTGGAATTTATGAAAATATGAAAAATTAAAAAAAGAAACTCATTTTTTTATAAACACCACATGTATTATAGGTTAAAGTCAATTAAATTTTAGAAAATTATATTACAGTAGATAATAAACTCTCTTATAAACATTATTTTTCTAAATATTTTAAAATAATCTTCTTTTAGAAGGTATATGTAATTATATTTTAACGTTAAAAAAAAAGTAATACTTTAGAATATAATTAAAGATAAATTATTATACATAATTAATACTTTTATTTATAGTATTATTTAATAATAAATGATTTTAGTGATTTGAATTATAAAATAAAATAAGTATAATATATCTAAATTGATAAACTTAATGAATGTTGTTAATCTAAAATAGGTATTCGACTAAATTTTATTGGACTTTTTTCCTTAGTTTTATGTAAATATTATGATGAATATGGGATATTATGATGAGAACGAATTTTTTTGAATATAACTTAGATGTTCTTAATCATACATTTCTTGATTATATATATATATATATATATAAATAACTTTGCAGTAAAATATATATAATTGAAATGTCATAAATATTAAGAAACTGAAATTATTTATTAAAATAGTTAGGGTTTGATTTAATATTAAAAAAAATAAAGAAAACTCAATTTGAAAAAGAAATTTTATTTAGTTAATATTTATCAAATGCTATTAATTACATTACAAAGTAATATTTGTTTATAATGAAAAAAATGATTGAAATAACCCCTAATATAATAATTTCCCATGTGATGGGTTAGATATTGAACGAAATGAAGAAGTGGAATTGCATCAAACTCTCGTATCTATCTACTGAGTTATTTTTTTTCTTTTAATGAGTTTTGCAATGGATTCAGTGCATTTGTGACGGATTCCGGTGCATACGCAGTACGCAAAGGGTTGATAGCAACCCACTAAATTCTGAAATAGTAATTGTAGAATATTCTGTATAATTACCTAAAATATTTTGAATAAATTAAGGGTTTAGGATGATATAAATTTACAAATTAATTTAATCGTAATCATTAAATCAAAATAAATAAATAAATTATTATATTAATTAAAATAAACAAGAATATATAAAGAAAATCCACTAAAATATAAATTTATTAAAATATTATAAATTATCGAAGAATATACTATATACATAATTTAGTAATTATGTTTTTTTATTATATTTTTTTTATTTTTACAAATAATATAGTTATTATACACATTACTTTCATTATGCTAATTATTTTATTATTATTATACATGTCACAAGATTCAACTTTGGTACTTTGCTAGTCTAACTCCATGGTGTTATTGCAAATTGCAATTTCACCTTTTTTTCCGGTTATGTATCCATTCACATTAATTATTTTTTTTCATTCTCTTACAAAAAAAATTGTTAAAAATATATGGCTGTCACGTTCCACTCTGACAGTATATCGAGATGCGTTCTTGGACGGATATGGGATATTATTTTAACACTATTTTAGTTAAAATATATTCAAATCTATAGAATTATAAAAGAATATATTAAATTAAATATGATATTTAAAAAAAAAAAATTAATAAAAATATATTCAAAATATTGTATTAGAAAGTATATTCGAAGATGTTGTTCTAATTTGCAACATGTTAGATTAATAAATTTAAAAAATATTTAAATACTTATATTAGAGAGAATGTCCTCAAATTTTGTTTATTGGACTCGCTTCTTACATTGTCGGTTTGTTTCCTAGGTAAGCCTAAGCCTTTGGTCAAAGCACTGAAAATCAAATTTCATAGGTTGTTTGAATGTTTAGGTCAAGTTTTGACAACACAACTACTACCCCTTTTATTCCAAAATAAAATAAAACAGTGAAACTTTTTTTTTTTTTTCATTTTGTAATTAAACCTTAAATCTTAAATTGTAATTAATAATTAAATAAAAAATTAAAGAAAATCACATGTTTTTCGAGATTGGTAAGAGAGATACTAAGACAGTTATTATTTTATTTATTACCCAATTCATTTAATAAATGCCTTGGTTTTCTTGTGGTGAAAACAAAAATAACTTCAATTATGAAAGCTAATGGGGCCACAAGTATATCTGGTTGGTTAGAGTGAAGTTTTCAATAAGAAAATCATTGAATAAAATGGTCATTAAATGATGTCCTTGAGAGATTTTGATTAATAACTCTCTCATTATCTTCATTTTGTTTTCATCACTAGCTGCTACCAAGAGCTTTTCATCTTTTGTAAGTCACATCAATTAAAAGTATATAGACAAGGATATTAACATATTTTATATTTTATTTGTTTAAAGTAATATTTATTTTAAATTACAATAATGTATATTTATTTTAAATATTTAATTAAGTATTGAACGATTGTCTTTAAAATTATTAATTAATTATTAATGATTAAGTATAAAATTATAATAAGAAAATGTGTCCTACATTTTAGCGCACGCAGATCTCGTTTATCTCATAAGGCGCTAATTTCATAGTCTTTGTTTGTTCAATTCAAACCATTTTTTTTTTCATTTTTCTAATTAGTATTTTTTAGATTCTCGAATTTCAAAAATACTTTATTTATTAATTATTATTAAATGTATTAATTTATTAATTTATTTCGTCGGCAATTTTTTGAAAGGAAATAAGTTAACTAAATTAGGCATCGTCATTTGGCAGCAGCGACCAGCTACTAAACTCGCTCTCACTCTGCTATTTAAATCACTCACTTTCCGAAGCTTTCATTTCACACTACTCTTCGCTTCCGTCTCTCCGCAAACGCGATGGACAGATAGCATTTCTCTCTTCTTTCCAGATCTGCTTCTGTTCACACTCAGATCGCGTTAAACTCTTCGCCTTCTGTGTGCTCCGGTTCACGCTTAACGCTTAACGCGTTTTCTCCTCCGAATCAAACGAACCTTATCTTCTTTCAGTGCTGATTCGCTCGAGCGGAATCTTGTTCGGCGTAAGTTTCTTGCGGCGGTTCTGCTTTTGTTAGATCCGTGTGTGTGATTGCTGTTTATTTGAATCGATTTTACTTGCTTATGCGCGTAGAATATGTCTTTACTTAAAAATGTAAAGCATTAATTATATATCGAACGAAGCAGCCATTTAATGCTTGCTTTGTTTGAGTGATCGAAAGGTAGCTCGATGCATTCAATGCTCTCCTTACATGTGCTCGTGGTAGAATAATCTTGCTTCAATGCGTTGAATGTGTGGTAGTCGTCGTCTTATTTCGTATTGAGAATTGTGTCGGTGATGGATTTTACTGATTCTTGTCTTCACATGCGAAAGATTCGAAATGGTCTTCTCTCTATTTTCATGTGTGAAAACGTTATGATGTGCTTGTTTCTTGCTGTGGTTTTATAATCTCGGCTCTATTTGAGACAGTTTTCTTCTCATTTGGTGGTTTTGTTTACTGGATTTTAAGTTTGTTTTGATTTTAGTGTGGAATGCATTTTGTATTTTCAAGAAATTAATGCATTTGCGTTTTTATTTAATGCTTTTTTAGTTTCTTTTCTAGTCTTGATTTTGATTTTGTTTCTTTTTTGGTTTCTTAGTTTCTTTTTTACCAGAAGGAGGATTGTCTTTGATTTTGTTTACTAGTCTTGCACAAGCAGTTTGGTGTAGCTCTTTGTGATTTAAATCTTGTTTGGTTCTTGATCAGGTGTAAGTCATCTGTGAATTCCGTCGGACAAGATGGCTTTGGGGAAATATACTAGAGTAGATGGTAGGAGATCATCGAGTTGGTGTTCCACGGTGACTATTGTCGTGTTTGTGGCTCTATGCTTGGTTGGCGTTTGGATGATGACATCATCTTCGGTCGTTCCCGCGCATAGTGGAGACGAGGCTCAGGAGACTAAGAATGAAGTGAAAGAACAAAGCGATATCAAAGAAGAAGCTGCCGTTGATATCGGCAATAGCAATTCTAGGCAGTTTGAAGATAATCCAGGTGATTTGCCTGAGGATGCAACCAAAGGAGATAGCAATGCATCCTCGGAAGACAATCCTAACTTGTCAGAAAAACAAGATGAGAAGTTGGAGGAAAATCCTGTAGAGAAGTCTTCTGAAGATACAAAGACGGAAGAAAAGTCTTCTGAAGACACAAAGACAGAAGACGAGGACAAGAAAACAGAGGAGGAAGGTTCCAACACAGAAAATGAATCAAACCCAGACTCTGCTGAAAATAAAGACAGTGACGAGACTTCCACTAAGGATTCTGATTCTGATGAGAGTGAAAAGAAATTTGAATCAGATGATGACAAGAAGTCTGATTCAGATGAAAGTGAGAAGCAATCTGATAACTCTGATGAAACAACAGATAGTAGGATAGAGGAGAAGGTTGAAGAAAGTGATAACAAAGAAACTGATGGAAACTCTAGAGAGAAGAATTCAAATGAGGTATACCCTTCTGGGGCTCAGTCAGAGCTTCAGGATGAAAGTACAACAGAAACTGGGTCTTGGTCAACTCAGGCAGCAGAGTCTAAGAATGAAAAGGATTCTCAAGAATCCTCCAAGAGAACTGAATACAATTGGAAGCTTTGCAATGTCTCTGCCGGTCCTGATTTTATCCCATGCCTTGACAACTGGAAAGCTATTAGGAGTCTCCGAAGTACTAAGCACTATGAACATCGAGAAAGGCACTGTCCTGAAGAACCTCCCACCTGCCTTGTTCCTGTTCCTGATGGATATAAACGCTCAATTGAGTGGCCTAGAAGCAGAGAGAAGGTTGAAACCAACTTAAATCTTGTTAATTATCATTTTCTGTCTGATCAATTACCCGTCCATAAAATAGTAAGTTTTTTTCCTGCAGATATGGTATTACAATGTTCCACACACCAAGCTTGCTCAAGTTAAGGGCCACCAGAATTGGGTGAAAGTTACGGGAGAGTACCTTACTTTTCCTGGTGGCGGAACCCAATTTAAGCACGGGGCACTTCATTACATTGACTTTATACAAGAGGTAATACATACATACATACATGAGTGTGCCTGGGCATTAAATTTGAATATAATTTGTTGCTTTTAATAAATTTTCCAGAAATAAGAAGATATGTATGTATGACTTTGGCTGCATGTTCCATAAATTGAAACTGTGTTATGTCACAATTATGATACCAACCAATCATATTTTATCTTTGAGCAAATTTCCATCAAAGATTTATTTTACATCTTCTATCTGCTTATTTCTTTGTCTCTCCAATCACCTTATTTTAATTAAGATAAGGGAGAATCAAGATACTGTTGTTATATATGCCACAAATCTCTGAGCTTATATGCTTTAGTATTTATGATGCATTCAGACATTTTGACCAATATATAGACAACTCGATACCTAATTTGTTCTGTGGATGAAAGGGGAAAAACATTTCACAACTATGAGCTTATAATAATGTTATAACAACTCTACAAATCTTGTAAATCTAAGTTTTTGGAGACATCTCATAGGTAACTGGTTCGAATCTTACACTTTGATATGATTCATGTATCTTGACAATGGCATAATTATGATATTTTTCATCGCGTCTGGCATGGAGTTTGTACTCCATATGGCAGGAATTGTGCATAGGGTCCACACCATGGAAGAAACAAATAGTGAATACATGATAAAAAAAATGGTAGTACGAGTGTATGACAATTGTATTTAAATTTTGATGGAATTAAAAGTTCTGCAATGACCTTTTGTGCCAACCACCAATGAAGAAAATTAAGTTACATAGGATAATAATCCTGGCCACCTCTTTTATGTCTAACCAGGACCAGTCCTAGCATCCAGGACATTACTCACATGTGGTGCATTAGGAAACAACCAAAACTTGACACATAGAAGTTATGCTATATAGTATAGTATGATGAGAAGTCCTTATGCTTGCATCCTAAAATTTGTCTAGTTTTAATTTGTTTACTTGATTTTGTTGAGCATTTCATCTAATAGGCTTTTTTGATACAGACTGTACCTGACATTGCTTGGGGCAAACGCACACGTGTTATACTTGATGTTGGATGTGGTGTTGCCAGCTTTGGAGGTTTTCTCTTTGAAAGAGATGTACTGGCAATGTCATTAGCACCAAAGGATGAACATGAAGCTCAGGTGCAATTTGCACTTGAAAGGGGGATTCCTGCTATATCGGCTGTGATGGGCACAAAGAGGCTTCCCTTCCCTGGGAAAGTATTTGATGTAGTCCATTGTGCACGATGTAGAGTTCCGTGGCATATAGAAGGTATTTTGTTTACAAAACTTTTATTTTCGTCATTTGATGAATTCATTATTTAGTATTTTTGTAAATCATATTCATTTTAGGCATCTAGATTACAAGAGAACATTTAAACTGTATTAATGTAAAAAATACACCGGCTTTTATTTTAGAGCTTTTTGGAGGAATTTTTTTTTATTATTATCATTATTATTAAGAGAAAACGAGAAACTTTTCATGAAAGGCATCTGTTTTTCAATACACAAGGGAGGCTAGCAATTACAATAATTATCAATATCCTAATTACCTTAAATTACAAGATTTGACTAGTGTATTTACGTTATATATACATACTTTCCAACAATTATTATCGTCCAACTGCAGGTGGTAAACTTCTTTTGGAGCTGAATAGAGTATTGCGACCTGGAGGTTTTTTTGTATGGTCTGCTACTCCTATTTATCAGAAGCTCCCTGAAGATGTTGAAATATGGAAGGGTAAGTTATACTTAAACTTATGTCCGACACTCTTATGTCTTTTTAGGGGTTTTAATCCTGACATGTTGTAAACTTATTTGCAGCCATGAAGGCACTAACAAAATCAATATGCTGGGAACTTGTTTCAATCAGCAAGGATCAAGTAAATGGAGTAGGTGTAGCCATATACAAGAAGCCAACTTCTAATGAGTGTTACGAGCAACGTTCGAAGAATGAGCCTCCGCTGTGTCCAGACTCTGATGATCCTAATGCAGCATGGTATTTCTTCATTTACGGACTCTTTTTTTTCAAACCAAAACAGAAAAGAGATTGACCGAGTTAATTGCCGAAGCAATCTCTGTCTGCGACATTATGAGAAAGCTCTAAAATACAGCTGCATTTTTTTTTTCTCTCTTCTAAGCTACGATATATTGTGGTATTATAACATAAACATGCAGTCTAATCTCTTCGATGTGACAGGAACATTAAATTGAAAGCTTGCATACACAAAGCGCCAGTTAGTTCTACAGAACGAGGGTCAAAATTTCCAGAGAAGTGGCCAGCCAGACTGACCAAAGTTCCGTATTGGTTGTCGAGTTCCCAAGTTGGAGTTTATGGAAAGCCAGCCCCTGAAGATTTCACTGCCGATTATGAACACTGGAAACGAGTTGTGACCAAGTCTTACCTAAATGGGATGGGAATTCAATGGTCAAATGTACGCAATGTCATGGATATGAGATCTATCTATGGAGGGTGAGCAAAAAGTCGCTGTTTCGAATGTTACTATTTGATTGTATTCACCTGCTAATATGAGCTTTCTTTGACATCTTTCACCGTTTTGGTTTCCAGATTTGCTGCAGCTTTGAGAGATTTGAATGTTTGGGTCATGAATGTGGTTTCAATCAACTCCCCAGATACCCTTCCCATTATTTACGAACGAGGTCTTTTCGGTATATATCATGATTGGTGTGAATCATTTAGCACCTATCCTAGAACCTATGATCTCCTCCATGCGGATCATCTGTTTTCAAGGCTTAAGAAAAGGTTTTTAGTAACTGTGAATTAGTTATAAACCTTTTAGTTTAAAACTATATTACCCTGGTGTCGCTAATGCTTGTTGGTCCGACAGGTGCAATTTGACTGCTGTAGTGGCTGAGGCTGATCGGATTCTTAGGCCAGAAGGAAAACTTATTGTTCGTGACACTGTTGAGATCGTTGAAGAGCTTGAAAACATGGTAAGGTCTATGCAGTGGAAGGTTCGCATGACTTACTCCAAGGATAAGGAGGGCTTGTTATGTGTGCAGAAGTCCATGTGGCGACCTAAGGAACAGGAGAAGCTCGAGTATGCTATTATTTAAGCATGGATGAGATTCCAAAATTCTTGTGTTTTTTGGCTTCTCGAAATTCTTATGTAACTCTACTTCCACTTCCGAGTCATGATGTATCATGTTAGTTAGGAATCTATGTATTCTTCTTTTTCCTGCTGGGTATTAATTTTGATATCCCCTATTTATATTTATAGATTGGTGTCCTTTGTTGTAACACGGTGCCATAGCGTGAAGGAAATTTTATCGCATTCTTGCAAATGTAGAGGCCATTGCCTTATAATTATAAACGTGTAATAGTTGAGAATTCCAAGCATTATTTTAAAAATCATTAGTTTTATTAAAATGGACTAGACTAGATTTTGATAGGTCCTTATTTGAAAATGGTAATCTATCATTCTTTTCCACATCTCATCTCTATCTAAAAAGTTAATTATACAAAAAATATTTTTAAATATAAAATAACATATTATTGGATGACATCACATAAATTCATCAAGTTTTGTCCAAAATTATCAAGCTTTTAACAAACTTCTTATTTCTAGACTTACAAAATAATTTCACATCCCATTTCCATTATAAACCTCCAAATATATAGATAAAACTAACAATTTAAAGATTTAAATAAAAATTGTTTTTGAAGCATTAAATTGATTTAGTTTAAATATAGGGTGATTTATTTAACTAAAAAAACTTGATGGAATCACACAATCCAAATTAGAAAAAGAGAGTCAGTAGGAAGTAGTTTATTTATTTAACAATTACTTATGATTTTTTTTAATATGAAAATGAAGTTCTGTAATTTTATAGTTTGATACAACACCAATTATCCCTGAAAATATACAACGTTGTCACATTACTCTGGAAATATATAATCGATCAATTAATTTAGTTTAAAATTTAGAAAATAGTTTATTTAAATGATAATAATAGTATATGCTTAAAAATCATAATATATAATTAAATTTAGAAATTGAAAGAAATAAAATTCTACCAATTGATTTAATCAATTACTACACTATTTATTAACTTTTAATTGAAGATTGAAAATTTATAAAATTTCATATTATTTCAAAATTATTTTATATCTCCTTCATATATAACAAAATTAATGTAATATATATATTAAAATATTAACCAATTGATTTTTTTTTATTAGAGTCCAATTAATTAATTTTGATAAAATTATAATTCAACTATTATATAAATAAAATTTATTTTTGTGTAAATTTTTTGTTAATAATATAATAATTAATGAAAATTATAACAATATAATTTAATTATATCCATAAGTGAATTTACTTGACATCATAATCTTAATTTTAAGAAATAATAGACACATTTTACTCTTTGAGACACCTAAAGGTTATTTAACTCTTTTATATTTCTTACTAAGCGCTGTCTCTCTCTGAATGACTTCCAACGACTAAAATATTTATCTAAAAAAAATTGCATGTAGGAAAAATTGAAGTGATATATCCAAATAAAGAATTTAATATACATGAAATTTGATTTACTTTTTTTCTAAACACAGAATTTAAAATACAATAGTATTTTGAAAATGAAAGGAATTTAACTAAAAACAAATTAAATTTCATGTATTTAAAATTTCCTGAAATGCTAAAATCCTTCCTCTGAAAATTCTAAACCTTTAAAAAAATTGAAAATTCTAAGTGAAAAAAAAAACCCTAAATTCATTAAATAAATAAAATAAATTAAATCCAATAAACTACATGACACAGTATATGTTTAATCACACCAGATCGGGGTCGAAGTAAAACATACGAACTTGCTTAAGGATAGGAACTGACACAAACGCAACAGTTTGAATCACTTCAATTGCTAAAGGAACTTTATTCTTGATAAAAAAAATTCAGTTGGTCCTTGAATAACTAAGATTTGTAATAAGTATCTTTTACAGAAAATAATCTTGTTGAACAGGATAGGACCAGTGCAGAACCAAACTCAACTGAATAAATAACATTTAAAGTATATAAAAGGTGAACAAAAATTAATGTTAACTAAGGTTTATTGCATGTATTGTGGGTCATGTAATTTAGATTTGTTGGATTAGGTCGTTGCATGAAGCGCTCCACATGAAAAAAATCAAGAGCGAGTCGAATGGAGTTTCAGTTTTGAGAAATGAAAATCAACGGTATCAGTTTTGTTCTTTTTTTAACTTTCACTCTCCCTTCTTACTTGCCTATTTTTGTGTTCTCTCTTGTTTCATTCCATCTATACAACCTCTAATCTCCAAAAAGTCTCATACACACACGTATCCTCCTCCAAGAGAGGCATGGAAGATGAAAGCCACACCAATTTGCCAAATGGGTTCATCACAGGAAGCCCTGAAAGTCCTTGCTTAAAGCCATGCAACAACACAACCACCACCAACCATCACAACAACAAAGAACAAGATCGCTTTCTCCCTATCGCCAACGTTGGAAGAATCATGAAAAAGGCCATCCCTGGCAACGGAAAAATCTCAAAAGATGCAAAAGAAACAGTTCAAGAGTGTGTTTCTGAGTTCATCAGCTTTGTCACAGGTGAAGCCTCAGATAAATGCCAAAGGGAAAAGAGAAAGACCATCAATGGAGATGACATCATTTGGGCCATCACTACCCTTGGTTTTGAGGACTATGTTGACCCTCTAAAATCCTATCTCCAAAAATACAAAGAGATTGAAGGAGAAAAGCTTAACATTCCTAAGCAACAACGTTCTGAACAAAGGCTTCATCAACAGCAACATCCCCACCAAGATCAAAACAAAAATCTACCTTTAACTAGTGTATATTCCCCTCCAACTCTCATTTCTCAGCCTTCTTATGTACCCACGGATCAACTATTTTCCCTACCATTCTCCCCAAGTTCCATTCAGAAACAGTTACAGCAGCAAGACCAGATCGATTCTCTGGGGCAATGGTAAGAGAGTAATTGAACTAAGACCAGGATTTTACAATGCTGGCACAGTTTTTCATCTTTCACTGATGGCACTTTCATACGTAGTTTCTATGCGTGTATATGAAAATAACGCAGAGTTTCATAATCACACACGATTACATATAAGATTTGAGTTCATTTTCAAGGCGAATGCTTTAAGATTTTTGGGTTTTATTAATCTATCTTGGTTTTGTTCTTTATATAGATGATAGCTGATTCAATAGTTTTGTGTGAATATTGTAGTTATTATGGATACAACAAAAGATATCAACTTTAGAAACAAAGCTAGCTAGGATTATGAACACAATCACAGGCCTAGTCTTGTGTATGAGTCTGAGCCAAATAACTGTTGTTGTTGGGAAATTATTTTATGGTTGGGGAAGAATTTTTCTTTCTTAGTAAGACATATAGTATGTACAGTCACAAAGATTTACACTTATGATTTGGATGATTTAGGAGGAACAGATTTATGAAGGAAGGATTTAAGAGGGATATTAAGTATATTTCTTGGTTTATTTGGAGAAAAATGAATAAGTTGTAAAAATCCTTGGAACCCACTTGATTATATTTTTTATAATATAAAAGTTATATTAAATAATGATAAATATTTTTTGTTAAATGAGTGAAAAAAACTAGTTTATTTTAAAATATATTATATAATTTATTTATTTTACTCCCTCTTTTTCACTCATCCAAACAAGGGAGGATAATTTTTTTTTATTCTCTTTCTTCTTATTTTTATTTATTCAAATAATATATCCTTTTCCACTCTATTTGTCTCTATAAGCATTAATGTTGATGATTGTTTTAGAGAATTTTTTGATGAAAAATAAGGACATAACTAACATAAATAACACATGATAAATAACGTTTAAAGTTAATTACAAAATTATCGAGTATTAAACTATATTTAAGATTCAACTTGATCAAACATAATTATAAATTAATATTATTTTTTCTTTATAGAAGATAATAGGATAATTAATAATTTTTTGAATAAATATTATTATCTTATATGAATAGTATGACAATACTTTAATATTTGATGTATAATATTTAAATATATATATTCTATTGAAAAATATTTCATAATCATGTTTTAAAATTAATTTTAACCCTATATTTTATTAACTATCGCTTTGCTCCTTGAAAATTTTTGTCAAAATTATTCTTAATCCTTACATTTTAAAATTAGGGTTTGGTTCTTAATGTCACATGAATGCTTTTTTATTATCATCATAGTAGTTAATCATAGTAGTTAGTGACGTCAACAAAAATGTTGATTGAGTTCAACAATTTGATGACTTAAACTAATATAATATTTTTAAGGATTTATAATTAAATTCAATAAACTTTTCGTAGAATAAAACCATATTTAACATTTTAAAAATATCCTAATTAAAACTGAAGAGGATTTGAGTCCAACTAAGAAAAATTAGTAAACTCTTTATTTTAGGTGTAAATTTCTTTTAATTGGTATTAATATTTTAAAAAAAAGAGTTAATAATTACCTTATACATAATATTAACTTTTTGAAAGTAAATAATTTATTTTTTGTCAAAAAGAAAATAGTTTTTTAGAAGCCTCTTATTTATATCTCTCTCTTATATTAGGTTTCATTCATCCCTTCACTCTAAATTGTTGTTTCATTCTTTCAGCCCCTTTTTGGCTTTTCAAACACTTGATAGAAAAAATTAAAAACTAAATTGAGAAAGCATAAAGAAGAGTAAAAATTTCCCTTAAAATTGTAATATTTTTCAAGAATATCATCATGAAAAATAAAATATTTTTTAAAAAATCAAAATTAATATATAGTCTTACCTAAAATTAACAATATCTTTAAGAAAGATTACATGCAATGATTTTATCATTTATCAGTGAAAAAAAAATTACGACATTGATTAGATAATAAATAAGTTTTTCTTATAAAAAACTCAAAGGACAAAATTTAAATAAAATTATGATAACTAAAATTTCTTGTTATTTTAGACTAAGTTTGACAAAAATTAATAAACTAGTTAAGTTGTAAAACTAAAAATAATTTTGAATAAAAAGTTTTTAGCTCAAAATTGAAAGTTTCTAAATTCACTCATTGATTTATTAAGTACATTTTTAAAATATGTTTTTCTAAAATTTAGAAAAAAATATATTTTTAATTAATTATAATTTTTTTAAGATAAAATATTTTATTAAATAAAAAATCTTAAAGATAGTGGTAAATGAGAATTTTATTAAAATATAAGGATATAAATGAAAAAAAATTATAATCTATAAACTATAAATTGAAGTGCGAATTTAAATATATAAAATCTTTCTATACTTGATATAATAAACATGCCTGATAAATACTTCTATTTTGATTAAAAAATTATATACTAATGAAATCAAATAAATAATAAATTACTTAAAATTAGCGTTCTTTTCGGCGTGGAGGGTAACACAAGATAGTTGGGCCCATTTTGGACCATCATCCTGGTTTGGGCCAGAAATGGGCAACATGCTAGCCCAGTTAATATATGAGCTGTGGGCCTGCCAAATATATATATTTTTTAAAATAAACAACAACAAAATAAGGGCATTAAAAAGATAAAATAACTATAAAATAAAATAATTTTAGCTCCTCCTAATTAATATCCTTTTCACATGTATACCTCTAATAATTTTTAACTAAATTATTTTATCTGTTATTTCTTTATGATCATCTCCAAAGACATATATAAATATTAAAAACAGAAATTTAAATACATATTATTTTATTTAATTTGAATATCATAAATTTAAATATAATTTATCTGTTTAAAATTTAAATATAAAAACAAAAAACAAATAAAATCATAAAATTTTTAATTTATATTTTCTTTTTTAATAATCTCAGATTAACTACTAATTTTGAATATTAAAAATATTTTATTAATTTCAATTTTCAATAAAAATATTAATTTGATTAAATTAATATAAAAATATTTAAATAATTTTATAATAACAACTCAATAGAAAATTCATCCACATATAATAAATATACATTTAATAAACCTGTTAAATAGTTATTAGAATATTTATCTATATATACATATAAATATTCATCTTTATTGTTTTTTAATCTAATAATTTAAAATAATAATCATTAAATTATAAGAAAATAAATTATAAAAATTAAGAATAAATTATTACATTTATTTGAATTTTCATATATATATATATATATATATATGGATGGGTGGACAAAAAGAATTTGATTGCTTTAATATCCTTAAATCTTTTTCCTGTCAAAATTATATTATTGCATTACGGTTTGTTTGGTTAAGAAAAAATCGAAAACAAATTAAAAATAATGTGGGTGTTTAGTGAGAGAAAATAGAAAACAAAATTAAAAAAATACTGGGATCTATTTTATTATTATCTGATTTTTTTACCTATTATCAAATCAATAAGTATTTTATTTATTTCTTACTTATTTCTACCTTATTAAATATTTTCTTTTTTCATTTTTTAAACTTAATTCTTTAATATTTGCAGTATATATGATTATCTTCATAGTAAAGACATAAAAGTTTTTCAATTGATTACTTTTAACAAAACAATAAAGCAATTTAAAACCCCAATAATGACAAATGGTTAGAAATTATTCAGAGTAAGCAATTGTCATTTAAAACAACTTTTCATTGAAACATTCTCACCTTATACTTGAAAGCTTTTAAAGTTTTTTGAATTGTTTTTTTTCAAGTAATTAATCGTTTAAATACATAAATATATATATATATATATATATTATCAAAATTCATATATAAATTAACTCGAACATGGATTTATTAAATTGGTAATTAAACGTCTTAACAAAAAATATTCAATAAATTTAATAAATTTATTAAAGTAAATTCTGATATAAATGAATTTAAATTTATATATATATATATTTTATTTTATTTTTAATTGATATAAAATTTTTAACTTAAATTTAAAATAAAAAGATATATAAAATTATGAATTATTAGAGTTTGATAGAAGTTTTAGAGTAAAAGTAAATAGAAATCACTTAACAACAATATAACACAAGAAAAACCATATATCACATTGTTTTATTATATGAAAGAACTTGTAATACTTGTGGATCAATTATTATGGCATTGAATGCAATCATAGAAGGCACCCACCATGACCATCTTAACATGACTTTATTGATGGATTGCAAGTGCAATCTGAGCTGTTTTCAAACTGCAGAAGAAGAACATTGAAAGAAGGGACTGATATCATGCAAAAGTAAGAGAATGATTAGCCAAAAGAGGAATGGCAACAATCATTCAGAAGATGAAGAACTAGAACTTGGAAGAACTTTTCCACTCAATGAACCTTTGGAGTGTAGAATCATCAGCTCTGTAATGGTTCTGAGTGAATTCAGAGAGATTGGACCATGTGAAATCAGGGTACTTTCTTTCTTCATCTTTGTTTATCAGATTCTCTGGGGGCCTCACCACTTTGTCCTTCTTTGGACACACAAAGTATGCCAATGATCTTCTCTCTCTGTTTGTGTTCACCAGTGCCCTGTGCAGACAACTCTTGTATCTCCCATTTGACAGTGCCTAATTTCATTCAATTTTTCATCATTTTTTCAACAATTTTCCAACCCTTTTTCTCTAACACACTTTCTATTCAAAATTATAAATTCAAAAAAATGATTTTATACTTTTTCTAATGATGGGTACATCTCATAGACAATCTACTTACACATGCAGCACACATCAATTATTTTCTTTATTTTACTTTTCTGCTAATCACATGTATTGTCATGGAATCTTTGTTCTATCAGTGACAAGCACAGGTGCTTCACAAAATTAATAGTATATATATATATATATATATATATATATATATATATATATAACATGCACTGTATAATGCAGCAAGAACTTATGATTACGGCTTAATTGAAAGTAAAGAGTTAAAATAAAATCATCTAGTTTATTCATTCACTTTCTGCAGAGTTTTAGTGAAATTGCTTCCAAAATCAAGTAATTTCAAAACAACTTTGATTTAGCCTCATGAAATCTCGAATAATTCATTTACATGTCACTATTAATTATTTTAGCAACTTCGAGTTTTTATTGAGAAATTATATTATTTAGAAATATTATTAAAATAAAATATATAAATAATCTAATTATACAAAATTGATTTAGACTTAATTTCCATTTTTAATATTTATTCCAAACTTAATAAATCATAGTTTATTTAAATATAATATGTTCAAAATAGAATTTTGTAAATTCATTTTTAGTTATATTTTTATAATAAATTTCATTGGACAATAAGTTAAAAACAATCATTTTCTTAATACGTAACTCCAAAACACAGCCCAATTAATTATAAATAGAATTATGTGTTTTTTTATGAAAACATTTCTATGCCTAAAAGAAGTTGGTATAATTTCATATAGAAAGAAACAGTAGTACTAGTATATATATATATATATATATA